>SNRZ01000023.1:297500-873125 GCA_008729115.1 Dirofilaria repens | reverse complement strand
CAAAGGCAAATATGAATTCTGTAAGGAGTAGTTATAAGTGTAATCCATTTTTCTGTAACTTTTAAGTGCGTAACAATTAGACAATCGTTCAATATATTCCATAACTACTTATTGCCTCATTACCTCAACCGACCGCTCAGAAAATTTGTGTGTTTCTGGCCTACTTTTCCAAATATCACCATGAAATGACCCATTCGACAATTAACAGCAAAGTAATCTCGCCTCGAATATCATTTAATTTTGAACATGTGACCTAATATTCAGATTTCAAATTTGAATTGAAATACTCCTTAGCTGGTAAAATTTTAATCTTCTACTTCTTATTTAATGCATTCCTAAATTATGGCAAATATTCATATTGTCATTAATTTTTTCCGACTGATTTCATCAAAGTGACCTATTCCTAAATATGGTTTCTGATAAAATGATTTAAGTAACTATGAATTTTAACTTTTATTCATAAGATATTAAACTTTTAAGTTCGGGTAATAAGCTAATTTTACTAAGACTTATGGTTTATTCATTATTTTTTTGAAAAAAGTATTTCTACAATTTAATGATTAATCGTCACCATCATTGCAATATTAATTAGCAATTAAATAAAAATAATTGAAATATTCATTTATTCGAAATCGTACAAAGCATCGTTGAAATGATGGGATGAAGAATAAAATATATGAATAAATTAATAAAAATCAGTCGTAAAACAAGTTTTTTAATTCTGTCAGAATCTTTTCAAGTAAATAACGACGAATAATATATTGTTGTCAATCTTTTCAGACAAATAGCAGATTGCATCACATAACAGGCAGGTATCACTTATTTCCTAATTCATGTCTCGTTCAAGAACGGCCATTCATGGTCAAGTAAAGAGATAAATGATAAAGATATAGCAGTCTTATTACTCTTCTCGTCATTTCCACATCTTTGCCAATAATGATAATCATTTTACTACATGTTTTTCCATTTTAGTACAAAATGAATGATAATAACAAAATCATCGATTCTAACAAATTATCGTATTTTATCTTTGTTAAGTTCAATTCTATTATCTACTCTTTAAATCATTTTTTCATTTCATTCAATTCTTTATTTTAATCCACTTCATTTTCATTTTCTTATTTTATCTAATTCCACTCCAATACATCACTGCTAATGCTGATAACTATCAGATAATCATTCCATTTGTTGAATTTTCCAACGAACTGTATGTTATTTCTCTTCTATCTTCAACCTCTAAATATAGTATTTCTGCAGCTGCACGGACTGATATCGATCCTATTATCATTGAAGCATTCCAGAAAAAAAAAAATTGAGAAAACTGTTGATCTTTTCTTTAAAAAATTTCATTTTTTCTTTAGTTTTCACAAATCTGCTTATTTTTTCTCTTATTTTTTCATCTTTCTTTTTTCTCACATTGAATGCGACAAATTCAGGTCAAAGGAATTATAAATTCTTGGCTTTTTTTATTAGGGCGTGAAAAATGGGGAAAAAAAATTGTTTGAAGTCGAAATATTTGCTGCGAAATCATATAATAAATAGTATCAGCTGGGGATTATAAATAAATCTTTGCGCTAGAAATATTTAGATTAAAACTCAAGGTTTCCATATTTGCGATTAGGTCTTCGTTTGACAATAAAAGAAATTTGGATACTATATTATTGCAATTACTATCATTGATAATCATCATGCCTGTATCTTCTTTCTTAATACAACTAAATCGTGATTATTATTATCTCTATTATTGCAATTACAATGATAATGATTGAAACTGATATTCTATGTTATTATTTTTTCAAACGTTCCTGGTTAAGTATAAATATCTTTGCTGATTTTTTCGTTTTAAAATACGATCTAAGAGAGTAATGAAATTAATGTTGAATAATTGACAGCAATGAAAGTAGTAAAAGTTAGAATATTCATGCATTTCTTAAAAGCAAGTAATGAAGCTATGGAAAAAAATTTCATAGCTAAATAACTTCCTCATGAAAAAAAATTCAATTTAGTTTTATAAATAATCAAATTTAAATTCCAGTGCTATTCTTGTATTTATGATGCCACAATTTACTTATCAGGAAAGGTTAACAAACTGACATTATTTTAATCAGCACGCGACAAAATTTATCAAAATATGATCTGTCAGCTTTGTTTAATATAATTGTTTATTGTTTATAAATCCGATCTTAATGTACTAAATTAGTATGGATAATAAAACTATAACTGACCGAACTCAAAAATTCTGATATCGTATCTTTTAAAGCGATAATTTTATATTATTTCTTACTTGCACATTTTGCCGCAATTTAAGCCAAAGCCAAAATAAAAAATTTTTAAGGCCCTGGCACTACGACCTCTATTGAAAGTAATGGTTGTTTTTCATAATCAACGTCGAAAGAATTTTGCTGATTTATTGATGAAAATTCTACCATTTTATTTTAAAGGAGGTGAAATTTCCGAAGCAAATAAATTAATTAATTCATGGAATTTACCATTGGATACGGATAATAATTTATCATTTTTATAAATTCATTTACATAGATAATTAATTTTGCATTATTCGTTTGGAATTGCGTTCAGTATTCATTCATTAACAAATTTATTTCAATTTATCCATGAGTATTTAATTAGCTGTATTTTGTGATAATTTAAAGACATTAAAATGCCATCTTTATTGGTGATATAACTATTAGTATTTTGAAACTGAATAATTTTAAAATGCAAATATGATACCTATATTACATGCGTGGGTCTTCAGAAGTTTTGAAGAATTCCCGATTGTTTTAACAAATTGCAACTTTGAATTTTTTTCTCTGATTTCCGATTAAAATGAATTTGTATTAGTACTGCACTATCGGAAGGAAAAAAGTGAAAAAAAATGAAATAAAATTTTGTGGCTGTCAATAAAGTTTTTTCTTTCTTTTTCCGGATATTTTCATATACAGCGATTTATAATTCAAACGCAACTTTTGTATTTTTTCTCGTCAAAAATCGAAAAATTCAATGCTGCTGAAATTTACTATCAAATTTTCGTAAAACTTCGTTTTCTTCAAACTTGAATTTCTCGTAAATTTCCCTGTTATCCCTTCATTTTTACATCTGAGGCAATAATCAAACTGGATTCTCTTGAAATTAGAGAATTTTAAGAGAAATTGATAAAAAAAAAAAAAAATTCTTGTCGCTTGATGATAGATGAAATCGATAAGAATACTGTATATCGCATATCGTCAAAAATGAAACGTGCTTGTTACTTTTTTTAAACTATTTAATTCCCATATTGGAAGTCATTTATCAGTCATATTTTTTCTGTTCTCATCAGCTTGAATAAATTTTAGGAAAAGTATTATTTCAGTTAACATATAAATGGTCAAATCATCTTGACAATCTTACGAATCATTTAGAAATAATTTGGAAGAAAAATCAGAGACGACTAATTGTTCATACTTATAGTTTTATATCAAATTAAGCATATTCTGTCGGGTCTACGATATATTTATGTTAAATATTGAAATAATCATTTCTGCCGATACCATAAAAAAAGGAAATATTAGAAAAGGAATAATTGAACGAAATGATTAAATGGCCGTTTCTTTCCACTTATTCTATTTTACTCATCGCCCTTTCCTAAATCATATTTATATTTGAACACGGAAGATAGTATTGTCATCAATTTTATTTCTTGTAGAACTTGTTCAAAGAGCTATTCCTAATTATTTTTTGTGTGATCTATTCAAAGGAATGTTTAATAACTTTCTGAATTTTTCTGTTTTCAGTCGAATCTGGATGATACCATGTTGTTGTTAGCTCTAATGCTGTCGTCATGTGTGGCCATAATTGATAGTGTCACAAGTCGAGAGGCCAAATGTTTAATTGATTGCTATGAGAAGTGCCTAATCATTGGCCTGGTTAGTTATTTGTTATTAGTTTTTTGTTCCATCTAATACATTGAATAGAGATACAATTGTAGAAACAAATGAGAATAAACCAAGTTAAAGAATAGTGAATAAATTTGCGATCACAGCTAATCAGATGTTTTGATGGATAGTATCAAAATTTACTGTTGTTGCTGTATCATTTTATATCAGAAGTTTTGCTTCTTAATTTAGATCAAAAGTTGAAAAAAGTTTGTAAAATTCTCAATTCTCGAAAGAAATGTTAAATATTACCAGTTATCACTGATATATAATATTTTACTGATGATTGACAATGATTGTAATTCATGATAATCCATAGATTATAGAAAGCTTTCTATCCATAGGGAATAAATATATTACTTATATTTTATGATATGCATTTACGTTTAAGTTTCTTTCGAATTTTCGGATCTTCTCACCACTTCTCAACATCTCATACCTTTCGAAATTTAAACGACTGCTTTTTTTACTTAAATTATTTCTTGTATCAAATTGTTTATATTTTCAATATAAATTTAACATCTTATATGTTGTGTTCATCGTCACATCTTGCGATTTAATTTTTTTACAGAAATTTTTCGAAATGTATTAAACTTTAAAATATTTTTATTCACTTTTTGCTTGCTAATATTAGCATCAGCATCAGCATTTAGCATTTAGTATTAAGTTCCTGCATGTAATTTAATCGATCTACCATGTAATCTTCAAATTAAAATCGAGAGCAGGTACATTTTCTTATTAATATTAGGAATAAAACATTAAAATAAATTATTTTGATGTCCTACAAAATCATAATTACCATTTGCCTGATAATTATATATCTTAAATTTATTTACAGTGACAATATTAAGTAAATATTAAGGTTAAAAAAAAAGATGAAATTTGATTTTTCTGTTGAAATTATTTTTAACTGTGCTGATTCTCTTTTGTTCATTGTGATAGATAGAATTTGTTGGAGCGATACCTATTTCTATGTTTCATAATCCTTTAAGCATCATTGAATATAAGCTATCTATTTTCTAACAATAGTATAGCATCGTAATCTGTCCTATTGTTGCTATTGAGTGGTAATATAGGTTAAACAAGTTTATCGAAGTATTAAAGATTATCCACAATATCTTTCCCCTTAAATTATTATCACTGTCCTTGACCAAATTTTTATTTCACAACAATTTTCTTATGAAAAGAAAAAAAAAATATTTTCAAACAGCTTTGAATAATTTGTTTTTCCAATTCATTCAGTCACCCAGTCCTTCACAATCAGAAGATTGTCCGCTCATTAAAGTGTCAATCACTTTGTGTTTCGGTCGACAATAATAAGATGGAAGATGTGGAGATCAACGACACTTTGTATATAAATTGAAATATTATTATTATTATATTAATTATGCTGTTTGTATCGCTATTTCGTGACCTTTGAATATTTAGAGTGATTTAATGTAATAATAAATTTATTGGAGAATATTACTTTTGGGAATTTTAACTCAACAAATTTTAAATCTATCGCATACATTGGGTATATTGCATTTTTGATTTTTTTTGATATGCAAAATAAATTAATCGGCTGATCGATTTTTAAATATGATCGATTAAAAAATTATATTACATGTGAAACTTAATCGCATTAACAAACAACATTACGGAGATTACTAGATAGTAATTTAGTCTTATTTCCCGATAGATTAGTAAAACATATTTCAAATTCCAAATATGTCACCATTTTGGAATATTTATATAAAATTAATAAAATAGTACAATTTGCAGTTAAATACGACAACATGCAATTGTAGTACTAAAACCAATGGAAAATTATGTTCAGTAAATTTTGACGAAAGTATTATACAAAGTAAGCCATTAAATTAATAAAAATTTGGAGATTTCCAGAAAATTAATTTACGAATTTATTTTGAATCGAAGATTATAATCGATTTCTTTTCTTTGGAATAAGTAAATTAAATTTTCTGATTTCTTGGACATTGGATATTATCAGTTCCACTTGAATTCAATTGCAAGGAGTAATTTGCAATTCCTTCAAGAAAAAGATAAGAAACATAGAACATCAGAACATTGTTTACAATTTCCGAAAATTTTTTCCGCTAAAAAATTTATCTATCCAAAAAAGTTATCGGTATCAAATAGTGGTAAAATTAACTTCAAAAATTAGTAGCATTAACTTCAAAAATTTAAGGAACTTTTAATCAAATATAAATTCAACTTTTTTTGAATAATTCTCAATTTCACGAAAATCTATTTTAGAATTAAAATGGACTCAATGAATTTCTTATTTATATTTTAGAAAAAAAAGACTATTGCAGACAGTTTGAGAAATGACGTAATTCCGGTAAAGACAGAATATTTGGATTCACGAAAGATTCGAATTAAAATGAATGAAAGTGATGTCAATGCAATCCTGCATATTTTTGAATATTCAACAGTTACTACTGCACCAGATAATTGGATTTTTGCTGTTAGTTTCAATTGAAGTTATCTTAAAGATGGTATTATAAATTAAATTAAACTTAGAATAATTTAATTGTTGATTTATCTCTAAATTAATATGGTAATGAACCTTCACGGAACGCCTATTTAAATTTTCATTTTATAGTACCTTCACATTTGATAAAAATTAATTTCCTGTATCATTTTGATGTCAATTCGTCATATTCACATCTGTCCTATTTGTAGTTCTTCTATTTAGTTTCATTATTCAATTAAAAGAATTGGATTAAACTGTTAAAAACTTCTATATATTTTAGATGCATAATGGAGCGTAATTTTTTGTGACCAAATTAAACTATTACAAAATAAATCAAATATAAATTATACTTAACTCAAATTATAAATTATGTTCCAATATGCCAACTGACAGATTCGATGTCACTTCAGATTGATTATAGGAAAAAGAGCGATAGCAATTTTTATTCCTCTTTTTGATAATTCATTTCTTCATTTATAATAATTCATTACTCTATTGAATTCATATATCTCGAAAGTTTGTTTGCTAACTATTCTATTCCATTTTTTATCTATTCAATCTGTCAAATCACTTATCTGCATATTTATTTATTTTTTACCATTAAGTTACTTACTCCATAAAGTTTTAGAAGCACATACATTTCTTTATTTACATGATGATCATTTCATTTAATTGTTTTAATTCTTCCAAGTGTAATTTCAGTAATTACTTTCAGGGCGTTAATTCATCATCAGATATAACATTTGCAATCGAAGATGCTTGTAGGGATTATCAGTTCCGAGTAATTGTAATTTTGAAGACCGAGGAACGAGATCGCTGGCTTATCGTTTACCGACCACGAATAATACCGGTTGATTTACCTAAATTCGTTATAACAGCTGATAAGGTTCTTTTTCCAAATACTTTTATCAGTTATTCAAATAGTATCATTGTGCTATAAGGATCAAACAATTTTTTTTTTAAATATATAATGAGTAAAATCCACAACACTTATAAAAAGATTACTTTTTCCTCCATTGATGATTTGGGAATAGTTCATAATTTTAAATTAAATGAATCTATAATTCATACGAATGTGGAAATTTCTATTAGCTTTAAGTGATTCTTTTTAATTAAAAATTTTAATTTTTTTAGATAACTTGCGATTGCTTTTAATTGAAAGCGTTTTAGTTACAACAAATACTCATGCGGAATATAACTAGTGTATAAAAACCTTCTGTTCTTATTTCAGATCCGAACTTCATTACCGACTTACAATGCGGAAGATGACACAATAGTCATTTATATCTCATGGGAAAATCCGATCGGTTATTCGGATGCGGACATATATGGCTATGAAGGTCCAGCAATTTATCCGGTTCAATGCAATTCACCGGAAGCCGAATTACCATCACCATCTGTAGTCAGTTTTATTTTTAAAGAATTTAAGCAAACATAATATAGCAATTTTGACTGGATTATTTAGTCAGAAATATATTTCAGTATGACATCACAAAGCGAATATAAATAAATATGTATTGAAATTTGATATAGGAATTGAATTCGTTGAATTCGAAACAGTCATTTAATTTGAAACTTCAATAATCATAGCAAATATTCAGGAATTAAGGGAAGGCGGTGGTCGTTTACGGATTTCATTACCATCTGAAGTGCTTGATAGTAAATGTAGAGTTTGGGCAGAGGTGCAAATGTTACCGCGGTGCATTCGATTAGAACCGTTCAGCATTCAACAGTCATTCGAGCTTAACTGTGAGAAGTTAACTTCTCTGATGTGTGCAGACGTGGCGGTTTGTTTATTCGAAATATCCTCAAATTTCCTTAACTTTTAATTTTTTACATGAATTCAATCCTAACTTTTGTTATATCTTTTTTCGTCGACTTAATGCTTTAAGAAAGAATCATTTACAGAAGTTGAGCCACAGTGTACAAACGTAATTGACGTCTGGGGTCACGGAAATAATGCGACAATTATGTGGTCATCACAAGTTGGCTTCGGAGAGCCACTTTATTATCATATTCGATATGGTCCAGCAGCAATGCAGGTATATTACTTATGCAAATTTTAAAAGACGCTTAAGTTTAATAATGAATTAAAAATACGAAAGATAAAAATAATGTTTGTTATCACTTCTTATCTTCATCCTCCTATATTCATCAAGAATTTATCAACACTAAATGAGAATTCCTTAATGTTTTACTTCATGATAAATAGAAGAGATAATTCTCGATTTTTAATCTATATTTCGGTTGACCGTTCGATTTAAAAGAAAAGACCAAAAGTGAGAATAGAAAGGAAATTACACAAAAAATAAAAAGGAAATAAAATATTGAAATTCTATCTTTGGATTTGATAAAAAAATTCTAGAAAATTAATAAGAATAAATTCAACAAAAAATGTATTTCAGGGCGCGTCGCCACTTGCATCCTGGAAAATTGCATCATTGCATGAAATGAAAGTAAGCGGCAATAGTACAAGTTTACAGCTTCAAATAGATCCTGACATCGATTACGGAATACAAGTTTGTGGCGTTTATGATGAACATAGGAGGAAACCAAAATTTGAATTAATGCGCGTTACACCTTTCATATGCACTTCTTGCAAAACAATTCGTAAGTTTCATTGGAAATTTGAAATTCAATCTAGTCATTAACTATCTGATCGTTATCCAATATTGGATCAAAAAATGTTATTTAATTAACGGCAATCATAAATTTATTGAAACTTAATTTTCCTGAAATCGTCTTCAGCTATAAAAATTTCATTTATACGTATAGTTATTATGAATGTCAGTTACTTACGGATCTTGTCATTCTCTCATATAATATCGCTTTGCACTTTTCGTAACTTTTGCGTATATTTTTATTTTTTCATTTTTTACTTGCAATTGTAAAATTATTTCCACTTTCAATGTTCAATTCCTTTGAAAGTAACAATTCTTCAAACTTTTTATTTTTCAATTCTTATTACTTTCCATCAATTCATTTTTGATTGCTTAATATCTATGGAATTTCAGCGGCCGAATCGTTTGGACGTTGCGGTGAATGCACTAAAATCGAAGGATCTTTATTGTTCTCGCGTCGCTGTCATCCGAAAGGTGGAAATGGTTGCATTTTGGCTGGAATGATCCCTAATGTTTCTAATACCAAGGGTGTGGATCTTTAGCAATGATTAAAAATGATTTTAGCTCAACTTCTAATTCAAATAGTAATAATAATTGCTTTAAAAAAGTATGTAGAAGTAAACAAAGCTGCTCTTTGATCTTGCATAAAATATGAATAATAATAATAACAATAAACAAATAAATGAAAATAGAATGAAATGTTGTAAAAACTGAATAATAAATTCAATGAAGTAATAAAATTTTTCTCTTAAATTTTATAAGTAATTATCTCCGTAAAATATTTTAGTGAATTTCAATTCAATCATAACTTAGTTTTTGTTATCTAAAAATTTCAGATGATGACAACTTATTAAATTCATTAACGGTATTACCATCAGATATATTCATTGATTCACCACCAGATAATACAATTACGGTTTGTTTCAAGCTGCTTAAATATTTGGCCTTTAGATTTAATTATACGATTTTAAAGTTTTGTAAAACTTTGAAAAATCAGCTTTCAGATTATTCGCGAAAATTTGGACACTACAGCTCCACAATTATCAGTTAGATTCGCAACTAAATTAAAAACATCTTTGTGAGTCTTAATTTTGTCGAAGAATAAGTGCTATAAATTTATTATTTTCAATCCAGATCATCCTTTTCTTGACATTTCAAAATTTAAATTTTGTCTTCTCCTTATTCCTCCTAAATTATTGCGCCTCAATTTACAATTAAATATAATTTTTGAAATACCAAAACTTAGGACAAAAGCTAATGCAAACTCGACACCGTCTGAAACTCATCCAACAAAACAGCCAACAAAAGAGTTCTTTGCCAGTATAAACGAAGCAGAACCAACGATAGCACCGAATAGTGCTATCTTACGTAAAGTTCAAACCACTCACCTGGTGTCAAATTCAAGAGACGTAATCGAGTAAGTATGCCAGTGTCTCTTCATATGCTTTTTATATTTTTTCGTCCTTTGAAGCAGTAATTTATCGAATGTGCTCTCTCTTCATACTTTTCTAAAATTTGAATATTTCAGAGTTTCAACAATTGCTCAAAAATCTCACCTTGTAACAGCATCAAATAATGAAAACTTGCAGTCTTATCGAAATTTATGCACTCTTTCTAATGGTGTTATATGTGAATTTGGTTGCATCGACCAGACTAAGTTAATATGTCTGGAACTTTATCTCATATCAGTACCTCAGTACCATACCTGATTAAATTCCTTTTCTAAATTATTGCTGTTTACTTACAGAATCATGTGAAATTTGAAGTTTTTTCAGTAACCAAAACGTTTTTTTTTTTATTAAATAATGGGATTGCTCTTGTTATATGCTTAGCAAGAGTTGTGCATAAAGTTCTCGTTTGAGAATAATTCAATTTGATAAAGGAAAATATCATATCACATTTTGTCTTGATAAATTAGAAAACAAATAGATACTAATAGTTATAAAATTCGTTGAAATTAGCTTTAGTGAAGTTCTTAAAATAAAAAAATTAAGCTTCATTTTTTTTCCAAAAAAAAAAAAAACATATAATTTAATTATTACAACAATTATTTCTCGTACCATTCATTTTTGATATAAGCAATTATAAAAACCAATGAATATTTGGAAATGGAAATGAGCAAAATTTTCAAAAAAAAGTAAAATATTAAAAAATATATGAAAATAAGAAATTAATTTTATTATTTCATTTTTTTAAGATGCAATTGTCCTCAAGGCGTATCTGTCCTAATGGATAATGGTACATGTTTACTGCAGCATGATCATAGGCCATTCTTATGCTTGTCAACAGCTGATGTTAAAGCCATCTGGAATCCATGGATGCATACATTACAAATACAAAGCAAGAAGGTTTGATATCACTAGTTAGATTTTAAATTTTCTTCAAGATTAACTTGAAGAACAGAGTAATCAATGTCTTTAATTACTTAGGTCTTCTATACAACTTTTCTTATAAACAGTAACTAAATTCTTCATAAGCATTCTTTCTCTTAGCTTCTTGTACCGATGAAACCAATACAAAATGATTCTGCGAATAATTTTCATAGATTTAATGCAAAAAATTTGACTACTGTGTCATAGCTTTTGCACTTTTTTTGATAGCATAAAATTTCACAAAAATATTTTTTAAATCAAATTTATTGGAAATTAAAAAAAATATTTTTTGAGTAAATTCATAGCAATTAATCGGGAGAGAAACTTAATTGTTCATAAATCTCAACAATATTGATAGTACAATTCGAATGATATTTAACGATTTTTAATTATTACAACATAATATTAGTTGACAATTATATGCAGATTTACAATGAAATCAAAATGTGTATTAATTACGATCGAATATTCCTGGAATTCGGACGTGTGAAGCATAATATAGAAGGAGAAATTTCATCTAATGAAGTTATTTTCGACGAACAGAATGAAAAGAGCAATAAAGTGGTTATCCGAACTAATGTTAGTGCTTGGATATTTTTTAAAACAATTTTAAATTCAAATTTGATTTGCAAACAAATTTTTCACTTTCAATTATTCTGTCAACCATTTCAAAATGTCTAATACTTGCAGAAAATTTTACAAAATGAGCTATTTTTAACAGCTCCTTATTCGTTCTACACCAATCAAACTATTGATCCAATAAGTTATCAATATGGTTTGCGCATTTGTGCATTCAATAATTCTAAAATTCAAAATCCTTTCGCAGTAAATTGGACTCGAGGTACAGGGCAATCGGTAAGTATTAAAAATGATAATCCTATCAGTGATAGAAATCCAAAATATCAAAAATATAATTTTATTTGCTTTTTAACGCGGCAATCTATATTTGGTATTAATATTTTAGATTATATAAATATACAGTAATTTTGATTATATAAATATACAGTAACCTACATGAAGTAAATATCACAAGTTGAATAGGATTAATATATATCTATATCCCTGTCTGAAATCCTTTCAATATACTGCATTATTATCGTAAAATGCTAAGCTAAAACCAATATTAATCATAAATATGATTAAAGTACTAGAAAATTAGATAATTTGATTGCTATCACAATCTGTAGGTAAAATCATAAAACACTTTTTTATTATATCCAAGTATCAAATCTCTAACTGATCGAAGTATCAATCAGAGTTATGCACATGATATTTTGTAAACAATATCAAACAACAAAAGACACTAATAATAAATTATCATTAAAATTATTTCAAGCACGTACCCTTATCATACGTATTCTTGGATAGAATTAACAATGGACAAGGTAAATAAAATTAATTCTTCGAAGTAATTATATGTGGTTTTATATATCTTGTATTTGATATCATACTGATAATTTTAAAAATTAATTTTATTTTAGAAGCCATTTTTTCTCAATCTATGTAATCAATTTTATCTAATTTGTTTATTATTATTCAGCAAAATATTTCGAGAAATTCTTTTTCCTTTAAAAATTTGAAGTCTTTCATTCAGATATTCTATTTAAATGCAGTTCAATTTGAACATGGTATTGTTGGAAATATAATTTCGAATGAGAAAAAACAAATGACTAAAATGGCATTCGTTATCATACCGATAATTTTGATCGTCTCATTGGTCAGTAATTCGTATTCAGTTAGATGCTTCTTAAGAAAAATAAATTTTGGCAAATAAATGAAAAGATAGAGGACAAACGAAAATACCGACAAAAACGGATATGAAGGCAAGAACGATAATACAGGATAAAGCATACACCTTTTTCAGGTTTTCTTCCTAATAATTATCATCTACTTGAACTGTACAAGGCTGAAACATTGCTATGATCGCCGAAAAACTCGAAACTTTCGCCCATTTGCTTGGAATTGTGGCATACCATCGATGACTGATAGTACAGTACATGAGAAACGCACATTTGTCATCACAAAATCAGTCTTTTAAATGAACTTTCACAAGAGCTTGACAAATTAAACATTCCCGGTTCTTATCATTATTCCTCTTTTCGTCCTTTTTCTCTTCTTTCCATATTGTCTTAAATTACCAGATTTCTCATTTAAATATCCAATTCGAACTAAATAGATAATTGGTTCGAATTAAATAATCGTTTGAATGACCAACGAAGTTTCTAAACTTATTCAATAGTTTTATTCCAAATCTGCATAATTTTACTTTTTAAAATTCTAGATTATTTTTTCATTTCTTTCTAAGTCTAAACTGCAATTCATACACGCAGTCTTTTGGAAACCAAAAAGTTGAGAATTTCTTACTTCAAAATTTTTAAAACGATCCATTTCTTGCGTTTATACGATACAACTGATAAAAACGATACAAACGACGAATTATCATTTTAATTCTCAACTTTATCGAATATTTCGCAAAATTTGTGAGAAAATTTATATGAAGGATGATGATTTTATTTCTACTTTTAACTATTCTCATTGTTATGGCAACAACTTCATCTATAAATTAAGTTTCAGGTTAATTTATTAATGTAAATGAAATGCTATCAAATATTTTACTCAAATTATGATGTGTAAATACAAGAATTAAGAGTATTCAGTTACAAAATATATTTTAAAATAAAGAAAATTGAAATTAGTATATGTAGATTTGCATGTAGATTTGTTTCATCTTTGTAGCGTCGATATTTTCCATGCATTCAAGACGACTTGTTTTGAAATCTAATCATCTGAGATTTTAAAATGATTTACAAAAAGAGATAGCGAACTTATTTTAGTCATTTGTGAGTTTGATTTTTAGTAATTCTTTCTCTATTTGAATTAAAAATTTTAATTAAGAAAAATGTTTAAGTCACATGAAAACCTAATCTCGGCGATTTCATCAAGAATCATATTTGCAACGATTGTTGCCTAAATTCTATACTTCGTGAAAATTTTACCAAAATTATGAGTACTACTACTGTTGTAGAGTAAGAAAAGAAAAAAGCATAGAGCAAAAGCGATTTAAATTAGAATTCGATTCTTTTTTGTACGGATTTATCTCATTCCGCAAACATGGCATTCACAACAAAAATCATTATAAATGTGTAGTAGCACACGTAGCACAAATGTAGGATATATGAGTTAAAGGGATCTGAAAACATAGTTTGATTATACAAAAGAACTGATAAAGATTCATCTCTAACTTCACTTATCAGTGAAACGTAATTTCTACTTACTTCATATTCCAAAAACCGAAAGATTGCTTAAATAACACTGCAATGAAGTAAAAAAAAGGATAGGCTTGGACAAAATATAAGTAGATAAGTGATAAAAGTATTTTAGAAATTATTATAATAATTTCTAAATGAAACAAAATCTGTATGAAGCAACAGTATTTAACACGTAATTTCGTTATTAATTAGCAAATTTTTGAGTACTATGAAATCAAGTGCTGCAAGGTTACGTGAATTAATTTTGAAAATTTGAATTACTAATTGCAACGAATATGATTTGATAAGATAATTTTCTGAACTGAAAATTTCATTTAAAAACAATTAATTATTACAATAGTAACATGCAATGCATGTCGCACTACTATTTCTGCAAGACGTGACGTCGTCGTCTTAAGCAACAAATGTTTTGCGAACAAGGTATATATCCGATCATGCAGAAACATCCTTGATATGACCATCGATGCATGCAATTTCTTATAGGCTGAAATTGTTGATTTTGATTTGATGCTTGCTGCTCGCGATGCACGATTTCATGCATGTTGGTTGACATTGCGGTATGCAGTAGAATGGTTCTGTAGCCTGCAATAATTATCTATCCACGTCTACAACTTATAAACGATGAAAAAATTAATAGTTGAATGGAATCTTTAGAAAAGTTAATGCGAAGTGTATTCTGCAGAACAATAAATCATACCTTACAGTTTATACCGCATTCTTGCATTTTGTGTTCTGGTGACTGTTGTTTAATAGGAGGATAAGAACTTTTTTGAGTAAAATCCATGCACGAACGTTCACAGCTTGCAATACATTTTTGCACACAGCGTGCATTATTGTTGCAGGATGATTGACATGACGATAAACAATTTTGAGCGCAAATTTGTTGTTGCTCTATACATTGCCTATTGCAAGTCGGTTGACATATTTGTGGACAATACAGGGGAAGTTGAATTGATTGCTTTTGTTGTTGTTCTTGCAAACAGTTTGACAAACAGTATGGCATGCATGCTGATAAACACACTGTGGAAGTTAATTTTTGCGATGTTTCTCTAGTTACCATCAGAGATTTCTGCTGCTGCATGCACTCGGAATCACACATGGGCTGACAAACTAACATGCATGCTTGTTCTATACATGTCGGCTCGCATTCAGGTTGACACTTTGTTGTACATTGTTGCTGTTGCTGTTGTTGTTGTAGTTGTTGCTTTTGTTGTTGTTGTTGCTTTTGTTGTTGTTGCTTTTGTTGTTGTTGCTTTTGTTGTTGTTGCTTTTGTTGTTGTTGTTGCTGTAGATGTTGTTCCATGCATTCTTGTAAACAATTGAGCTTGCATGCATCAACGCAAACTTTTTGTATACATTCTTGCAAGCATTGAGGCATACATTGTTGTATGCAATGTGTCTGAAGCATTTGTGGTTGAGGTGGTGGTCGTAATGCTTGCATAGTTGGTTGTCCTGAATGAGGTGAAAGTCGAGGCAAATGTGATTGAAATGGAAATTGAAGTAGATGTGGTTGAGGTAATTGCGATTGTTCTTGTGCAAAGACTATTACCTGGTTCCGCACTTTGTGCATGCACTCTGGTTCGCACATCGGCTGACAAGCAAGCGGACAAGCTTGTTGGATACATTGGAATTCACAGTTTGGCATGCAGATTGCTACACATCGTGGTTGCTTCAGTTGTACTGAAACCAAATTTTGTATCTGTGGAAGAGTGGGTTGACTGCAAGGTGATAAGTTGTGACACATTTGGCAGCAATCTCCGTTACTACTACATTTAGATGGACAATTGGATGCACAGTTAAATGGACAAGGTTGTAATAGAGGGAGCAAAGGAGATTGTTCTTGCGAGGGCAATATGATAGATGGTTGCTGATGATGTTGAAAAAAATTAGGGAATTCAGGCTGCATAATAAAAGGTGGTTGAGACTGCAACTGCGGTATATTAGATTGCAAATAAGATTGCATCTGGCTTGGCTCAAACCTTTTCACGCACTGCTGCTCGCAAAACGGCATACAAAATGCAATGCACTGCAATAAATTCAAATAAAAATTATTATTAGAAAAACCACCAATCATTTTTTCCTCATATTGTTCACTGTTCCTCATTTCAATAGAAGTAGTATCACTGCATTTTCTAGATCTGTCCATTCTAGGCGGTTAAATATTAGCTAATATTATCTTATTTTTCTGCATTACCTCCATTTGTGACTGTTGTTGTAGTAGTAGTAGTAGTTGTTGTTGTTGATGTTGTTGTTTGTTGTTGTTGTTTTGTTGTTGCGGTTGTTGTTGTTGTTGTGGTTGTTGTTGTGGTTCTTGTTGTTGTTGCTGCTGTTGTGGTTGTTGTTGTTGTTGTGATTGTTGTTGTTGTGGTTGTTGCTGTTGTTGCTGCTGTTGTGGTTGTTGTTGTGGTTGTTGCTGTTGTTGCTGCTGTAGTAGTTGTTGTTGTTGTTGTTGCTGCTGTTGGGGTTGTTGTTGTTGTTGTTGCTGTTGTTGATATTGGTCATTAAAGCTAGTCTGTTGTTGATAAAGACATTGCTTTGAGCAATCAAACATGCATAAACGTACACAATGTTTTATCATTTGTTGCGGACACTTGCAAGTTATCTGAAATAAAAATTTTTATGTGACAATAGTTGATTAATTGATTATGCTTGACTAGTTTGCTGCATCAATACAGTAATAAATACATAAATACAGTAGGAGGTATGAACTTTCACATATAAGCAAGTGATAATGAAGATATCCCATTATCAACAAGCATTCATAATGTTCAAGTCGCAAGATTGGATCGATGAGTTTCGCAAATTCTGACTTAAGACGTCTTATGTTATAAGTTAAACGGATCATACTTTTACCTCTCAAAAAAAAAAAAATTGCTCTGATAAATGAATAATAGTGATAGCTATTGGTGAATGATTGTGATAATTATTGGGGAATGATGAATAATGATCATAATAATAAAGTTATAATGGTAATAATGAATCATGCAGTATGATAAACACTCTCAAACAGACAGAATATAACTATAAAATACCTAACAACAGAAAAAAAGATAAGCATTATAATTACATCAAAATTAAGTGGTTCAGATCCATTCAAAACTTATACATTGTTCTTGTACAGTGAAATACAATTGCAACCGATGTGTGTGGTTAACGTATAATCACACTGATATAGGTGACAATCTCAATTAAAAAATACTGATTCATGATAGTCCGTTTTGTATTTATTAAGACCAAAGTTGCATTCTTAATCAGGTATCAAGATTATTTATTTATCTGTTTCATGTTTAGTCTACTTAAATGTATAGTAATGTTCTATGATAATATTATTCATTGATCAAATTTGTAGTTTAATTGTTTGGAAAATTAAGTTTTAAATTTTCTAATGCGATAGTAATTCTTAATCACAGTGATGAAATTAACAGAGATAAAGAAACAAGCCTGTGTCAGAAAATTGAAGCAATCGCATTGTTTTTCTTGTTGTGCTATTGGTGCCAATTGAAATGGATGTGATGTTGTTATTGGTACTACTGCCACCATTTGCCGTTGCTGTTGCTGTTGCTGTTGTTTTTGCTGTTGCTGTTGTTGTTCTTGTTGTTGTTGTTGCGGCAATCCACAACATGCGGCCATTTGCATACAACATTGCCGCTTTGCTCTTCCAATTAATTTTGAGGCATTCTACAAGCAATGATAACTTTGAACCGAAATGAAAAAAGCAGCTAAAATTAAAATTAACTCATATTGGTGAGTGGGAAAATAAGTTTATTACAACAATACTTAAATTTTTTATCACAAAATCAGTTTCTTCAAATATTTATTATTTTCTAAACTTCCCCTTAATTTAATAATTTTTACTTTGCAATTCGAATTTCAGAATTAATCTTATTTAAGATGGAAATCTCTGAAGTTTAAGATTTTTATTAAAATCCTCAAACTATTTTATATTTAAACATTTAATTGAAAACTGTGGATATTGTTTGACTTAAAGTTGAGAAATTTTTTGGATAAAAAAAATTATGGTATATATGTGGAGTATTTGAAGATCAAATATAATGTATTGCTATATTGCAAAATTTATGAAATTTGAATACAGCTGAGGCTCTGTCGGTTCAATTTATGTGATGAGATTTGTTATATTATGTAAACACACTTCGCTCTCATTTAATCACGATTTCATTTCAGGTAAAACAAATAAACAACATTAGCTTCACGAAAATAAGAAATCATCAAGAAGATAAGCCTTTAATTTCTTGAATAACTAATGCAATTTCGAAATATTTCTATTTAAGCATAAATTTGAATCATTTATAGGTATCTAATAAATGATTAATAAATCTAATAAAGTATCTAGTAAAATTTGCAAGCTCAAAGATGTTCTTTCTAAACAAACTTTCAGTTTATATCTTTAATTTTGACAAAATATTAATAAAATTTATGATGCTGAATGTCTTGAAATCCGATATTTACATATTACCCACATTGCATCTGTTTCGCATTGATGTAGAATTTTCTGCATAGTTATCAACTTTTAATCAAGTTAAATTCTTGATAAGACATCAACATCATAAATTTTGATAATATTTTATCATATGTGCGCTTACAGTCCATTCGATTTAGCATAATGGTTGTTAGTAAAATAATTTTGTATATTACGTAATCGTAATTATTCAAAGTGAGAGAAAACGTATATTCTTAAATATTGCTTTCATAAAAAATTATAGCTTCCAATGTAACAGATTTCAAACGCAACAGATTTCTATTCAAAAGTATGCCGTATTCCATTACTATTTTATTAATTAATTTGATAAGAAAAGTTTCTCATCGAATTAACTTCGAATGGAATTAATTCAGTTTAACAAACAAAACAAACCGTTTCAGTTGAAATTCCCAAGACACCGAGAAAAAGATATAGCAAATAATGCGCCATGAATCCGTAACGTTTATCCAATAAATATTTTAGTAATAATATTAATAATAATAATACTAGATTACACTAATGAAAATGATCATGTACAGTAAAGTGAACTATAATCTCGAAGAAAAAAATGAATCCAAAAAGAATTTTTTATTACCTGAAACAACGACAAATGAAAATTAAAATTTGTGAAATTTTAAATATTTAAAAGAAAGAGATTTTTGAAATTTTAAATATTTAAAAGAAAGAGATTTTTGAAATTTTAAATTTTCGGAAAAATTTTTTGGTACATATATGCTAAATCTGAAGGTAGTGAAATAATTTGTTCATTTTGATAAGCAGAAAAAGAAATTTTAAAAAATTTCAAATCTTTAAAATCTGTTGAGTTGAGGCATTTATATATCACTAATAATTGCTTACAAAAGGTGTTGAAAAGGATGAGCGCTTACAAAATTCAATTCTCGAAGAGTCGGAAAGTTCGTGTCCTTTGTCTTAATCAAACTTTCAAAATCGTGCTATTACTATTGCAATTGCTGCTTATCCCACTCTGCACCGGTGTTTCAAAGCGATAATTCGTATTTATGCAAATAAAAGAATTTGAAATGTTTTGATCGATAATGAACCAAAAATATTTCACTGCATGTTGCAGAATCCAGCTAAATTCAAATTTAATATTTTCGTAATTTGATTTGCCTAAGTTATACATAATTGTAACTTGCACTTATGAGGACAGGGAAATTCCAAGAATAATCTGGACTTTTAATTAAATTAATATCTGAGACTTATAATTTAACGATATTTCAAGTTTAAGGAAATTTTGGAATGTTCAAAAAAATTTTTTTTAATATTAAATTTTTGATTTGATTTTTTGTGAAAAAAAAATACTCCACTGATGTTCTCTGTGGAGAGAATGTATCAACAAAGAGCCACAAAGGAATAAAGAAGCATAAAATAGATACCAACACTCCTTAGATTTGCGAATTTAGCAACCTTGAAAATAGTAGGATGATTCGTATTATACAACGAAGGACAGGAAACTTAGTGAACAAACTATTTTTTTTTTCTCGGCAAAAGACGATATACATGAATAATTTTATGTGACACATTCAATCGAAAACTTTCATTTTGGCTTTATCAATTTCAAGGATAAATCAAAGTTATTGCTTATCTTTATATGTGCTCTCATTTTCGCGTATTTGAATTTTGATTGCACTGTTTTTGTTATTGTATAATAAAGTATTACATGTTAAGCGATACTTGTTTGGATTATTGTTGAGATAAAATCTTCTAAATGATTGAAATCGAAAATGTTGAAAATTTGAACAGCGGTGCAACTAAACAGACCGCCAGAATTTCAAATGTAAATTTCAGAACTACTATTGTAAATGAAACATTCAAGATTTGGTTGACGTTGTAATTAGCAAAGTAGCGAGTTTCCGAAAGTTTAAACCTCTACCCTTGAACCAATGTTTGTTTTATTATTCTTATAAATTCATAAATCATTTAAGTTAAATTTCAAACAGAAGACAGCTTATTTCCGGAATCTTTCCTACACTGAGTTTTTTTCACAAGCAAGTTTCAATTTGCTCAGTGATTTTCAAATCCTCAACCGTGTCTTATCATAAAAGCGAAACCATATATTACTGTAAAAGAAGAAAAACGAGTATAATGTAAGCTTATATTAACAAATAACTATTTAATCTTAAAATATGATATAAAAATTTATAAATGAACTTTATATTTGAAGAAAAAACTTCTGTGGAAAAAGTTGATCAAATAGCACTTTATATTGTAACACATTTGGCCACAGCAACGTTATTAATTGTTGCTTCGGCAAGTTTTTTTTTTCTGTTTGAGAAGAAAATGCGGCCTTTTGAATGCTTTTTAAATTTAGTTCCATTTTAAGTTCAATAGCTTCTAGGAAAGTTTTCTTTTATGAATTCATTGCAACAAATGAAGAGAAAATTTTTGTGGAAAATCTAGTCAAATACCATATCAATCAGTGACCTTGAGTCAATTATCTTAGTATATCAAGAAGCGATCAAATTGGATGTCCAAACTGTCATTACATTTTTATATAATTCATTTGATGCAGCCTTAAATAGACGAATAGATTACAAATAATATTTAAATATTGAAAAATTTTAAATTAACAAATTGAAGGTAATCTCTTCCAGCAAAAGCTAACTACAGTATTTTAGAAATTTTGGAAGTTTGAGAAAAGCCATAAATTAGAATTTACGCTTCGATTATTCTTAATTTTCAGCGTATTTCTAGAAAAAAAAACTATGAACTAGAACTTTTTAAGACTGAATGAAGTATGAGCGTAACTGATTGATAGTATAATATTGAAATAGTGATATGAAGTGATTTCTTTATAGAGAAACGTTTTTTATATAAGAATTATGGGTAGAGTATCGAATGACTAATTAATTCATTAATACAAACAAATGAACAAACTGACTCTGTATTGTCAAAATTTTGCTAATCTACAATTTGTGATAATTAGTCAAAATCATCTAATTTATGCAATTTTTATAATAAATACTAGATTCGTGATAATTTTATTTCAATAATCCAATAATTTTATTCCAGTAGAGTAGATGATCAATAATAATAATGATAATGGTAACAATTTAATCAATTTTTGACTTTTTTGACCATTTGATTTATGATTTATCTGGTGTAGCGGAATTGTTATACTTGCATTAGTTTGTTGCATGTCTGCTAAATTTCGTTTAGGTATCTTATAAGCAATTACTTCGGCGCACGCTGGAGGCCACCTGAAATTACTATTTCTGACATCTTCCATTTCTTAATTCTATTGACAAATAGAAAAAGCCCTTATCATTTTTTTAATTTACGAATTAGATTGATATAGTGATATTTCCTTTTTAAATCATTTCATCTTACAAAATTGACTCAGATTTTTGACTCTCAAGTTCTAATACTATTTGAAAAATGGCGATCTATTAATATCTTGATAATTCAAACAATGCATGTATTTGTCCGCTGACGCTCATCAGACCTTTCCAGGCTTGAAATTAATTCAGAATTTCTCTTCATTCAAATATCCAGTTCTAAATTTGATTTGTCATTATTGAAAATTAAACAACCTGCTAATCACTGCTGTGTCAAGAGACATCTTTTCCATGGATTTAAATGATTTCCTCGTTAATGAAATTACTTTTTCAACTATTTCATAACCGCAATTATGCGCGATTATTGGAAAATCGCAGTGCAACGAACAAAGGACATATCTAAAACAAGCGGTATCAAATGAACCAGTTGTTTAGTAATTAAGCTGATCAAATCAAATAATAAGAAACCAAAATTGTCATCGCATTCTTTTGATGACATAGCTATACATATATCAAAGCACTTGCCTCTTCTCTTGTATTAGAACTTCATAATCCCAATCTACTAATCATTTATTTTAACTTCTCTCGTTTCTGAATAACGCTGCACTAATAAATTTTAGGGTAATTACTAAATAACTTACTCGCATGATTCATTTAGGTAATTTTCGAGAATGGTTGCATCACTATTAAGAATGAAATGCCGAAAATTCCGCGCTATAGAATGAAACGCTTCTTGATATTTTGTGCAAGTACGCATACAAAACTGCTTTATTTGTGGATCCAATCGAGCCAGACATCCAAAATTTTCTTTGATATCTGAATTTCACAAAATTTTCATAATTATTTAAAAACTATTAGAAATAAAAATTTTTAAAATATACAATTATTTGACTAAAGAACGAAGTCAAATTATTTATTGCATTTTTTTAAAATACAATAATTTTTTTTAAACTTATCTATAAAATGTGAGAAATGGCAAGTATTGGACGAATTAGGAAGAACGATAAAAGAAATTAATGCGAAAAAAAATTTGTTGAAATTGATGCAAAATGCATTCAACAGTTAATTAAATATATGAAAACTAAAAAAATAAAAGTCAGCGGATTTGTCCTTAAAATTTTTGAGAGAAATGAATTATGAATGACAGAATTTAAAAAAATATTTTGAATTCAGTTACGATTATAACGATATACCTTTAAAATTGTAGATACAAATATGGTTGATAATTTGGGAGTATCCCATCAAAATCTCTCGTGAATAACTGGGAATACACATTGAACAGCAATGTTCAAATTGATGAAATTCTCTCAAACATTGAATTCAAACTATACAAAGTTGAAAGTAATAAATAATGGCAATACTTTAAAATATACAGAGTCAATCTGGAATATTATATATGTTCTGTTTATGATTAAATTCGTACCAATTTTTTAAATAAGATTTTTTGCTCATTTATTTTAGAGTTATTTTACTTTCTCCAGTTACTATTTCTTGATTTGGTACTATTACGATGCTAAAAAAGTTTCTTATTATAGAAATATAAGTTAAAAAATTGAAATATGAATTGATAATTTAGATGGTTATTGTTTATTGGAACGATAATAGAAAATTTCAAAAAATAAGTGCTGTAGTAGGATAAAAGCAGTAAATGCAAGCTGAATATTTAAGAACAAATAGAAAGCTTAAGTATTTAAGAATTCATGTCTTGAATTATGGAATTCAAATTCGAAAGCCAAATTTCTAAATATTAGAGATAAAACTAGAGATAGAACTAGATTTGAAAAACCGGTCAGTCAACAAAGATAGTGGAAAAAGCGAAATATATTTTAATCACTCACTGAAATATTCATTTTTTTCGTTTCATTTTTCGTCATAAAATTGTTTGTCAATGCAAGAAAAGAAACGGACTTGCAGAAATGATGGAGAATGGTAATATTAGCCATTGCAAATAAGAAACTGTTGTAATTAAGATTGAGTAGGTCGAAAGTTTCATTTTTTCCAACACTTTTTATCAAATCATTAACCAATTGCATTGCGCATTGACCACAACATGTCTCCTGATTAGCCATATGATTTAAGCTAGAAATTTTGCATAATTTTTGAAAAAAATCTTTATTCTAAAAATCTGGTGATTTGAATTTTTTATTTAGAAAGCGCTTCTTATGGCACAAAAAACGTACAACTGCAAAAGATTTGGAATTTATATCAAGAATGAAATTCGGAACATAAAAATTCAGTATGATAAAAAATCACCTTGATAAAGTTGTCGCTGAAGATGTGCTTAATTTTTCACTTATGGCACTTTGCGGATATTGTAATAACAACCTGATAAAAGCTAATCGTAGCGTCAAGAATATCATCTGAACAAGTTCTCGGAATCAGTAATAAGCTCCAGTATATAATGAAATCGGATACAGAGCAAACAATATCAATCCTAAACTTTTCTATTTATAAATATAAAAAAAAAATTAGAAATCATTTCAATAATATTTAATTTATAATTTTGAAATTTAAAAATTGCTCTTGTCACTAAATAAATATTAGATGATTGAAAAGACAATCGCAAAAAATACGAATACTTTTCACAAGAAACCAAAAATAGCAATTTCAAAAATAATTTAAAATCGATAATATTGATAACATTGTTAACAATTTTTAAAAGAATCTTCTACGATACGAACAAGGAGAGAAAAGCCGCAAAAGTATGCTACGCGATGTTCGTAAAATGAAAGTCTTTATAAATGTTGATGTCCATCAATAGTAATATCCATTTCTCTAATGCTTTATTTAGATTACTCATCTTCTGATCGATTTCATTGACACAAATTGATCATCTGATATTTTGTTAAGATATTTAAATCTCCATCGAAAAAATCATTTCATCTATCTGGTCTAACAAAAAATTACAACAAGAATTAAAGAAACAATGAAAGCAAGGATGAAAAAGAATTACCTATGCCTTTATTTATATGAACAGCTTGACACAATATGAGAATAAAGTGAAAGATATGAAGAAGAGTGAGCGAAATATATCTTAAGAAGAAATTTAAATAATCAAAATAATAATAATAAGTCAGAAGGAACTGCATTATACTGATGGAACGTAATGCAAGTAAATGTAAGCCAAAGCTTATTTTGCATGACTTAATTCTGTGTCATATTATTAGATGGACTAAAGCTATGTTAGCAAGACACTGTATTCTGAAAAGTGTAATCGATCAGTATGACAAGAAAAAAACACGCAATTGAATCACTAATTATAGATCATAATGTTTTTCATAAATTTTTGAGTAGCCAACTATAAATTGCATATCATATATATCACCAATATTTGTGGTCAAAATCAAAGACAGACTCGAACTTTGACCTTTTCTAATAGGTAATCTTTCTAACAAAATATGAATCCTTTTTTTTAAATTATGAAATATAGATCATAATTTTTTTTTATTATAAAATAATAATCTGATCGATACTACAAAATTTATGTTAATTATAACTCGAATATTTCATTAAATTATCAATTAAAATAGCTAGAAATTAATAACAACTATTTCCATCTTGATAATGACAATTCTGTGCCTGCAGTGATAAATAGTATTCAAACGAAGTTTAATGTCAGTCAATTCCTAAATTTTAGCCACTACTAAACTTTTATGAAGTCTCTCGAAACTTATACGGAACTACCAAGAAAAATGAAAAATTTTCCTTTTTTTGATACGGAGATAAATCTATCAAAATTGGTTGGATTAAACATTTCCGAAAGTATCACAGTACTATTAATTCGAATGAAACAAAAGCCGATGAGAAATTATCTTTGAAATTCTAATGACTTACAAAGAAATCAGATATCGAATCACTGTGAATAGAAAATTTTTTCTTATGAAACACTCTTTGAACTTGCTTATATATCCTATTTCTCACCTTCCAATAGCACTGTTATGTCCACTTATGTTCGATCACTACCCGTTCGCAACCAAAATAAGTGGAAACATATCTTTAAGGAGTTGGAACTAGTTTAAATTACTATTGTTCCGTCATGATGCTATTTTAATCAGAAATATGCAAGCTGTACAATGATAAGCGTATTCATTCTATGAAGGTCCAGTTTTTATTTCAAAATACTTTAACGATACAAAGATATTCCGGTATTAATTGATTTCTAATCAAATCGAACCAAAAAATTTGCTTAATGTAACGATCCTCAATATAAATGCTATTAAAACGGGTAATTATACGGACCAAATCCAGATCAATCTTAAAATTAACTTTAATCAAACTCAAATTCATTCTAGTGTTTGGAATCGACTGAAATTTAATCATGAATAATTCCTAAAGCATTTCAACGGTGTTCTTTTTATGACAGAATCTCGCAAAGAAGATTCAGCGAAATTATTTATGCATTATTTGAATTTCTGGAAAAACGTGGTTAAATTAGTTATATAATCCTTTTAACCAATCTAAGCCAAAATGCTAATCCATTGATTCGATAATTCTGTTCGATATTCATATTTCACAATTATATGATTTATGCATCAGTTTTTAAGATAGAATAAGCGACAACAATGTTTTCGCATATTTAAGTATTACTTACTTACAAATACTTACTTACAAATTTAAGTACTACTTACTTACATATTTTACTTAAAGTTGGATATTTCTAGAACAATTATATTCCTATCAAATATTTGCATAACAGATAACAGTAACAGTTTCGCAAAGGATAAATCATTAATGTGTTGATGTTTGAGTCTTGCCATCTTTTTCTTTTGGACTTTCGCTGCCTGCTATCTTTACATCATTTGTCATGGATACGGAGATACCGTACCTAAATATGTAAACATATGAATATGTAGAACAAATAATTGCAATGAATATATAGAATAAATAATTGCAATATCGGAAAAAAAGTTCTTGATATCAACGTATACTGTTATTCATTTGTTAATTGGACCATATCATTAGAAAAGCATCTTTCTATAATGCCTAATGAGATGAGAATTGTATCTTAAAAATTGACATATTTAAAATCAACTAAAATTTAATGAGATTTTTACCTGCTTAATTGTGATGGAGTAGCTTCAACAGGACACTTAGTCATAAGATCGTTACCTTCCTTGCTTTTCGGAAAAGCTATAACTTCTCGAATTGGAATACTTGAATCTCCTCGCCCAACTAGTAAAGCCATATATCGGTCCAAACCAATTGCAAAACCACCATGAGGTGGAGCGCCATAAGATAATGCTTTTAGCATATGTTCCTAAACATAAATAATATTAAAATCTATAATCAAATTACTTTAATAATATTTGAAATTGGGTCAGCGTATTGCTAGCATATCTATGAAAAAAATGGTTCTATATGGTTTATCAGACAGAGCAGAATAGATAGGGATATACATGTACAATCATGATTCATAAAATATTCAGTCATATAATTAAAACATGGAATTTATTGTTAAACTAAAAAAAAGAACAATGCGTTGCATAAAATACAAGTTCTTCCGATGAATCGCCAAGTATCGTAGATAAGACATGTCGTTGAACATCCTCATTATGAATTCGAATTGAACCGCCACCCAGTTCAACACCATTCAACACTAAATCATAATGTTGACCTGCAATATTGTTTTCCATTTACTCAATTATTCAAAAAAAAAAAGAAAAAAAAAAAAAGAAAATAAAAAAACTATGACTTCAGTATTCCTCTTGTAACAAATGCAATTCACACATTCATCGCGATATATATGTTAAATTTGTATCCAATCGATTTTAATCCCATCTTTTACAAATTAAGTCATTAAAATAAAATTCAAGATAAAAAAAAAAACCGGTAATCGAAAGAAGTTTGCTTGGCTTGTAGAGTAATGGTAAATCATCGAGAATAGGAGCAGTAAAAGGATGATGCACACTTTCTAGACGACCTTCTGCATTAACTGTGAACAGTGGGAAATGTGTTATCCAAACAAATTCCATGCGCTGCTCGGCTCGTAGATGCATTGCTTCACCAATTAAGTGTCGTAGTTGACCAAGTGTCCGTTTTACACCAGCATCATCACCCCACATAAACAAAATCATTCAATTTCAAGTTCTTTCGAAAAAAAAATTTTTTCACTGTACTGTTAACCTGCTCATAATCGGTATAATAAAGCATGAAAAGCAACTATATGCTAGCTTAACTTCATAACAATGCAATTTTTATTGTTTTAGAAATGTTTTTCCTATCAAATTCCATCGTTAACGATAAAATTGTTATCGAAAGCAAAATTGGCTTTAATGAACCATGCTGATCATTAATCGCTTATTAACTAGAAATTCGATATCCAATAAGGGCGTAAAACTATCATTTACAATAGAGAATCAAAATAAAGAAATTCATTAAAATTTACGATATGACAGCAACGTCTCTTTCTTTGATATCAAATTTTCCTATCAGAACATCATTTCGAATTTCCACAAACCAGTTTTTTTCTGACGCTTTCAAAAATTTAAAATTCTGGAATTTCATTCTTTTGGAAAATAATGATAATGAACATTTATTAGAAAGAATCAAAAATAAAGAAAAAGAAACTGATGACAAGAATTCAAGGATTTTTTCTTTTTTTTATGCCAAAATTTCCCACTGGAAAATCAAAATTGGGAAAGAAAGTATGCATGGCACCTAAGCACTGAATGGAACAAACTACGAGAATTTGACATACATAAACATAACAATTCAGCTGAAGAATACAATGACACTGCAAAGTAATAAATCGATAACATAACAAACCTGTGATAATACATTATCTTGTAAAATTCGAGTCCATTTGCTCAAATTCTCCTCATTAATAACACTTTCCGCACTTTTAGCAATGAAAATTTTCACAACGAAATCAGGAATTTCGTGCTTTCGCAAAAATGAAAGCTCAGGAGTGCAATCCTCGATAGTCCACGGAATACGCAAATCTGGTTTATCGGTACCAAATAAACGTTGTGCCTTCAGATATTTCATTCGCTTGAATGGTATTGAAGGTTTCAAGTCATCCTGCAATTTCAGCAGTGATGTTAAATGCGATAGTTATTTTGTCATTAAATTTTCATTCCTAAATGTGATCAAACGTTCAAATCAATTACAGAAATTAAGAAATGCATATTCAACTCCAAATAGATACCAATTCTCCGGGCCATGACTCCACAATGATATTCTCTATCAATTTCATAATATTATCCTGATCAGTGAAGGACAATTCAACATCAACTTGCGTGAATTCAGGTTGTCGATCTGATTTTGCACCTTCATCACGATAACACCGAGCGATCGTTAAAAAATTTCAAATTTATGCAATTAGAAATCCTAAATCTGAATAAATTTTCCACTAAAAATATATTTTTTTCCACTAAAATATTACAAATTCGCTTCTTTACTGCTTGTTTTTTTTTTTTCAATTTTTTGCAGTTAATTAATATTCCCAGCTGTTCTAGAAAACAATTCAACATATTCGCAAAATTTGTTGATTAAATCTCCAACATCCACTAATATTTAATTATTATACACAAAGTTTTTTAAGTTACATACTGCATTCATTATTTCAGAGACAAATATCGAAATATTCTATTCTACTTACCTGAAAGTACCTATCAATACCACCACACATTAGTAATTGTTTGAACTGCTGAGGGCTTTGAGGGCAAAGAATAAAACTTTTTGAGATTCGGTTTCGGTTTCGGTGCGGGAACAATGAATTCATGTGAACCACCGGGCGTTCGTCGAAAGAGAGTTGGCGTTTCAACCTATATCAGTTGGAACATATTTTGTTGGCCAAACAAAGATCATCAAAAGAAGATGCATAACTAAATCAACCAAGATCTTGATTTCAATAAAAAGTTTTGCTACAATCTTTTTATTTTCACATAAATCAAATATTTTCAACAAATTTTTAGTGAGAGTTTGAATATAAGAAAGGAATGTAATTTATTAAATCACAGCTACAAACTAAACTACTTTAAAGATAATTTTTTTTGTAGAATACTTTATTTACTAAAACAAATATAAAATAATTCAAAGCTATCAGTACAGTATAAGAATATACTTTGAGATGTACATTTCAGGAATTCAAGTCACCAATTCTTATCTGATTTAACAAAATTTTTTATCGAAAATAAAAAGGAAATAAAAATGCTAAGAACTTCAAAATTCTTAATGTTTACCTCAATAAAGTTTGCTTTTTCGATTAGGTACTTTCGTATCCCATGAACAACATTTGCTCTTAGCCTTAAAAACAAGTCATATAAAATTATATTTATTATATTTATTTTAGAAAGAACAGTCAATAGCAAGAATACAAATGGAGACCTGAGTGCTCGCTGCATTCGCTTAGTTCTCAAATCTAAGAAACGATACCGAAGTCTCGTTTCCTCAGTTGATGTCAACTCATCTAATGGATAATTTACTGGCGAAGTATTCAGCATTTGTAAATTATTTACCAGTACCTAAAAAATCTTTCAGTTTCAGAGAAATTTTCTAAAATATTTGAAAATAGAAAATTATAAGAAGTACTCTTGAATTCTTATTTGGATTGGATCAGAAATCAAAGCACTAAACTGAAGAACAAGATTCAAGTCATTTATAAATGGAACGAATAACAATCAACAACTTTATCGTTTGCAATTATTTTTTTAAGAATAAAAACTTACCTCAATATCCCCTGTCTGCATGTTTGCATTGCGATATTGTTCACCTCGATCTATAACTACTCCTTCAATTTTTAAAACAGATTCGCAATTGATTATTTTGATTTTCTTGATTAAATCCTCCCTTTTTTCGGGAATTCGGGCCTGCACACATCCGTAGGCATCTCGCAAAACAAGAAAACGATTTAAACGGTTGACTTGCAACCATCCATAGAGAATAACTTTTTGGCCTAAACAGTAAAAGATCATTTTTGATCATCAGTATAAATGATCAGTCTAAACCATGAAAAATTAGTCTCAATCATGATAAACAAAATACTTCCACAAGTCAAATCATCTAACTTTAGCTTGAAAAACAAAAAAAAAAAAAATAAATTTAAGATATTGCTCTAAATGCTGCTTGACAAGTTTTCTTAAAGTATGTCATACAATGACGATATAAACAATGCGCTTATAGCAAGCATGCAGTAAATCCCGATATAACTCTTGAAAGATAATCCCGATTTTCAAAAAAAAGAATAAACAAACTTTCATGTCCCATACGTAGTTCTCCACAGGTATGCGTTCGAAGCGTAAAATCATTAACAGAACACCGTCGAGCAATAAAAAAAGCTTTATCACGCAAAAATAACTGAAACCGCAACATCATTCATCCATCTAGAAAATCATTTAATTAAATTATTGGCCAAGATATAAATAAAGCAAACACATAAGATTTAGCACGACTGAATTTGCAATCAGATCCAAAAATAAAACTCGGTAGAGGAAATGTTAGGAGTTCTGTAAAACGACATCAAAAATTGTCTTCAGCGAACAGAATAAAGAACTGGTTTATATAATTCATGCAAACTCATGATAGAAAACTAAAACTGTAAAAATTTACCCAATAGTTTTCTTCAAATAACATAAAAAAATTTAAGGAATAGAAAATAAATGACACATTATTTCCAAACATGATAAAAATTAGAGGAAGAGATTATAATAAACTAAATATAATACTCCATATTCATTCCAAAAAACGTCAATAATCAATAGACATATCATTTTTTTATCGACCTTAAAAAGCCTTATTATCATAATGCTTAAAAATATTGACAGGAAATGAAAACTCTTTCCAGAAAATTTTAACAAGAAAATTGCAAGCGTTATATTATTACAACAAAACAATTTGAAAGAAGTTTATTGACCTGTATATAACACTATAAATTAAAAGAATAATAACAAGATAAGATTCCATAAGAAATCAAACAACAAAAATAATCCACAGTTGTAAAAATTGAAAAAACTGGACAAATTAACTTTTGAAGATAAAAAAGCACAGCTATAAAGTAATTGACACTGGGATTTAAAAATAAAAAATAAGCGAAACATTTTAAAAAATTGAGACATATATTAAACAGTAAATTTGCAATATTATTTGCATTATAAAAAAAAATTAATAAAATAGAAAATAATATTCGATAACAATAATAAACCCTACAGTCATGCAACCCAGAAATTTGATGTATGTCCTATAAAAACAATAATTAAGATAAGAAAGTATAAATTTGATACTAATAACTAGACTAATAATCATGTAGTTCAAATAATCATCTAATTCTGAAGCCGAAATACTGTAAGAACATAGACAATAACACAGTAAGAAAAATTTTTTGGAATAGGCATAATAACTATAGCCAGGATAACTACTGCGGAAATCGTCCACAACTCGAAGCAAAAAGTATACTACGAAATAACTACTACTATCATGCATCATCGGATTTAGGTTTCACCTGCCCTAACCCAGTAAATCTTGAAAGATAAGAGAGCGGTGGTGTTAGAAGTACATCGTAACCTATTTCAATCATATTTCGATAACGAAATTTGTTGAAGTGTATTTCCTCAACCGAACTAAACTTCTGAGAAGCATCCATTTCATGTATATCTGCAATCAAAATACAAGAATTTCAGAATTGAAAAAAAAGAGAACATTTTTAGAAGAAAATATAATTTGTTACTCATTTTCCGAAAATAATATACGGAACTAAAAAAAAACTTACAATCAAATTCATATAAAGCTTCGAGATCACTGTTATCAGTTGGCAAACAGATCAATCCAATAATAAATTTAATACCCGATGCGGGATAAATATGTTTGGCAAATACTGTATTTAAAAAACGCTGGAATGGTACACTTTCAATGTTGAAATCTGTGGGCCAACAACAATTCTGAAATCTCAGCATTTTATACATTTTAGACTGACAAAAATTTCAGTAGTAAAAAAAAGACATAGTAAAATTATTAGATGTTATGCCATGACCATCACTCGTATAGTTCAATTGATGTCTGACGTCGAAAATCTTAAAGCAAGAACATTCCACAGTATATCTAATAATTTCACTATGTCTTTTATTTCCTTCAAACTATAAATTTTATCACATGTTAATCACTATTTTAAGCTACGTTCGACAAATAAGACGTAAACTCATTAGTAGGAAAATAATTCCCACCAAGCAACGATCATCGTATACAGTAACATAATCATAAAACCAAGACGACTGTTTAAGCAAATTTTTGTACATCTGGATATGCTGCACATGATTTTCCACATTTTCCTGAAAATTTGATTCTGATTATGTAAATTAATCAAGAATATAGCTATTGAAATTTTCAAGATCGATGGACTCAAAAAGTAACCGAATCTTTTCAAAGAACGATGGCATTCAACAAAAATGTACAATGCAAACGTTAACCCTTAAAAATAATAATAATAGAAAATTACTTACTAATATCTTTTATTGTAATTTGCCAATCATTTGTTAATTAATTATCAATGAAAAACATTTAACTAGACGAGCTAGTAACCGATGAGAAGTCTAAACTATCTAATAAAATAAATTCAAAAACTATCCAATAAAATAAAAAAAAAAGTCAGTTGATTCTGGTTCTGCACTATTAAACATATTCACAATTTAATAAAAAGCATTATTACTTACAAAATCTGAACTCTTGCCGAAAGGATGTAATGCTTCATCAAAAATTCCCATCAATGAGACAAGATCAATGTTATTTTCGAATCGTGCTATAATTTCCAAATCGATACTACGTTTTGCGCTACAACAATAAACGATTGCTGGATCGAGTGGATGAGCTTCTGTATTGAATATATAACCACCAGCTGAAAATTATTTTATTTCGCGATATATAATTGATTTAAAACATTATATTTGGATTCAGAAATAAAAAGAAAATAAAAATGAGAAAAAAAAAGTATCATAAAATACGAAAATTTACCATCGATGACGCACTGTCCGTTTGGTGTTTCAATAATACGTGCAATGGTTCCATCAGCATTGATGAAATTGTCTGGATCGAAGAGCAGATAAAGATATTTTGTAGTTTCGGAAAGGAAAAATGATTCCATCCTGTTTCAAAAGAAATTATTTTCCAGGAAATCTGAATAATTTTCATTAATAGTGATAATATATTATAATTAGAAGCAAATAATTTTAAAAAAGTAAGATAAGAAGTAAAACCTGTCTTCAACTGAATGAAGTTCTGCATTTACAACTGTAGCGTAACCACACTTTGTACGGCAGCTATACTCAATAGCCTAAAATTAGTAAATTACGACTTTAGTAAAGAAAATTTTCTTACATTTGATCTAGTGATTGAACGAAAAAATTAATTTAGTAGAAAAATATAACTGATACCACTATAATTAGCAGAATTTATAATTAGCAGACGGATGGTTAAGATTATATATTTTAGTCAATTAATAAATAAATTAGAAATAACTTACATCCACAATTTCAGCAGCAATCTCTAGTAATAAAGGATCTTTCGTAGCTCGATAAACATAATACAAACTTTCGACAAATTCCGGTCTCAGCGGATAACCAGCACGCTTTGACACCTATATATGTCTTAATCTTTCACAATAAGTAACCATGCGATTATATAAATCATTCAGACATTTCTTATATTCAAGTCAAACATTATTATTTGCTAATCCATTAGATAAATAGAAAAAAATACAGAATCTATTTTAATTGAATTAAACAATTAATGAAACTGTACTACGATGAAATTCAAACGGCATCAGAACAGAGAAATGCAAAGACGAACTGCTTCCTGCTTTGGAAGATTGAAAAATTCCGGTGGAAATCCATACTGCCGTATCACTTGACTATACTGATAAATTATTCGTTGCGCATCGTCAACATCTCCAGTCAGCGCCTAAAAATATATGGTAAGAATTGGACGTTAATCTGCTAGCAAGAAATTTGACAAGAAATTCAAATAACTAACTAATACACCAGGCCAAAATGATTCCAATGATTGGAATATGGGCATTGATAATTGCCCACTGGTCATTGAAATCCATACAAACCAATCATCCTTTCGAATATATTTGTTGATTGCCTTTACATATGCTGCAATTTATCGCTTTTTGAAATTGAAAGTGACAAAATAATGCGGACTTATATACGAATACAATGCTTAAAAACGGAGTTTTTTATAAATTTTATATACGAATACAATGCTTAAAAACGGAGTTTTGTACTGCCTCGGGAAGTAAGATTGGTTGGTAAATCATGCTTTAGAACATATATCAAGTAGCGCACTAAAATGCAAAATAATATTTGCCATAACAGCAACTAAAACACAAAATCCAACTTACTCTTGAACTGTTTCATCAATTCAGGACGTTGAAATAATAATGAAGCTTTCGCAAGATATTCAAAATATGAATCAACACCAGCACCAATTCCAGCATCTGTTGCAGTCCATTCTCCAGTTTCCACATCAATGTGATTTCCAACCAAATTCAATGGTGAACGTAGTTTCCATAGAGCATTTACTGCTCTCAGAGCTATTCGTTCATAATGTGGATTACCCAAAAAAAAACATTTGTTGACCAAATTTGTATTATAGATTCTAGTCGAAAATAAGATCTAATTGTAATTCAGTTATATTTAAGGAATACTAAAAAGCACTTTAGAAATTTTAATATTTATTCCAACGACCAAGTCCAAATTCAAACAAATGGAAAATATGCAAATTCTAAACCAGAAATTCTTATTCCATATCAAACTCATTATGTAAGTTATTACAGTAAGACGTGACAAAGTCCCAAACTCCAGTAGCATTGTACCGATGCCAGCAGTACATGTTATAGCTGTTTCATTTCGGTGAAGACCATATCTGAAAGAATCATCTATCTTTCAAATTTCTATTCTGTGATTCTTAAAAGCAGATTATATCATATAGATGTGACTCTAAATCCTATATACATTGACATAAACGGTTAAATAGTGCTATCGTTTGCTTTCTTTCAATTTCCTTGCAAACAGAGAAATAAAACAAAACCAACTTCAAATTAATCGTTCCGTAAGGCATTCCTGTAGCAGAATTAAAAGCAGGTATCAGTTTTTGAACGAAACGTTCAGCCAGTCGTAACAGAGGTCCCGAGCAGGGCCATCCTGGCTCTAATGCCATTCCTTAGAATAAAATGAAAAATAAAAATAAAGTTCTCTTCGGAAAAGACCTTATTTTGACAAAAGTGTTACAACGAATGGAAGAATAAACTATTACCAATAAAAAAAGTTAACCTTTCACTCGTCCGGAAAGCATATGGGCGCTTAGTAGTCCACCGATTATCCGTATATTGGTTTCAAATACTGATACATTTACATCCGTGTCGACCTAAACAAGAAAATAAAAAATGAAAAGAATAATTAAGATGGAAAAGATTCGAATGATGCTAATTCTTATTTTTGACATAAAAGCACCATCATTTCAATCATGATTTATTTCTCTTATTTACTTATCATTGTAACTGGATGTCAAACGGTTAAGCAGTTCAAATTATTACATTCAATATGATAACTGAAAATGCTTATAAGTCAATAAAAATATCTTCAGAATTTCGAAAGCAAATAGATATCAGTTCTCGCTTACTAAGGAAAAACGAACAACCATGAAATAAAAGGAAATAATTGGTAGAACTAACAAACTTTAACAGTATGGAGAATAATTTCAGCAGCACGCATGAATTCTGTTTCATTACCCATAATAAGTAATGTATCCAACGAATCAATCAGTGTTAAACTAAAACTTCCCCACGTATCCATGCCTAAAACAGAATTTAACTTTAGTATTTAGCCAACTAAAAATGTGCCGTCATAAGTGTCAACATCTCTCTGAAATCACCAGAAAAGTTGAACCAGATGGGCAAAAGGACAATTCTTTTTCCACTTTTTTATTTTAGAAATTTCAATAAAAGAATTACAAATAGAACAATATGTTTCAACACTACGTTATTTTGTAATCAGATAACCATACCACTGCTAAATATTTCACTGTTGATTTTTTTTTTTTGTTTCGTAAAAATTGAATGGATTAACTATTTTTAAAGGAATTTCAGTAAAATAATACACAAAATCCGAAATCTATCAAGATACGAACCATACCGGAACATGAAAGTGGTTTCAGTTCATCCAGCGGGTAAGCATATAGAAGATAACTATTGTATGCATGATAAAACATTGCTTTCACCTTGTCCCTGCAATGAAATTATTAAAAGAAATCTTCCTTTTTCTTTCATAAAATAGTGTGATAATTGATTGCATTTTAAGAGCACTTTATATGTACTAAAAGTTATGCATCAATAAAATAAGTTCGATATATAAAAACGACAAAAGCAGCAATGAAGTCATTTTTGAGGACTTTACCTTCGTCAAACATAACTATGTCAATTCCTCACGACATTAGCCTTAAGAGCTGGTTACTTCTCTAACCGTTTGATGCATAGTTGAAATATGGCAATCAGATACTTCAAATTGCAATATCTATTTTAAATGGCTAATAATACAATGAAATAAAATCCTCATAAAAACAAGCTGGGTAGAGACTGAATAAATCAATATCTATCATAAAGCATACTTCAACTATCTCTGATGACATCGAGTTAAATTGCTTCTAAATATTTAACCGAATTTAAAGGAAAATTAAGTATTGCAAGCCTTATCTTATGAGTCGAATATATACTGCAGAATAGATTATATAAGATAACACAATAATCTTGGTGGCATGAATCAAACTTACCGATATTTATTCATTAAGTTGTGTGGAAAATGGATACATAGAGAACTACCAAAGTACAGCAGCACAATGCAAGATGCAAACAGTCTCATTGATTGCAAATTTTGCATGTTGCAAGCATTCCTACAATATCAGTATAAAATTATTTCACTTTCTTTTGTATGTAAAACAAATTAGCAGCGTTGAAAGTAATCCAAGTCCGATGAACAGTTAATACGAAAGGAGACAGAAATAAATTTCTTTTGCGGAAAATGATATATTCTTAAGAATCGAGCATTTTCTCTTCTCTTATTCCTTATAATACCACTATTAATATAAATGATACATCAAATATATGCATAGACACAGACTCAGGTGTATATTTATATGGACGAACATATACATGAGATATATAAATACACACTTCAACAAAGATAACTCATATTTCACAGCGTACAAGTGGTCCGTGAAGTTTAGATTTTATCAAATCGAGTTTGATATTATGAGTTTTAATAAATATGCCCTAAGTGTTCTCAGTAGATAAGATAACTTGTGAATTTGATGGCAATGCAATTTATCATTGTTTTTATTTATCCTTGATTACATACAAGTCCATCATACATATTAATATGAAAATTGACTGAAGATAAAGAGTAACATTGGCTACTGAAAGAAAAGATAAGAAAGTGACAACGGTTATTGGAAGGGAAGGCAAGATGATAACTGATAAATAATAAAAGGAATATAGGTAGGATAATTGGTGACCACTAAAAAAGATAATATGGAAATGACCAGTAGCTATTGGCGGAGAGGATGGAAGAATGACCGGTACTATTGGGAGAAAGAGGAGAGTGGTCGTGATTGTATACATAAAAAGATGGCTGCATAGGTTATGGATGACCGTAAGAAGCGGAAGTTAACTTTGTCACGATAATTAGTAACTATAAATTTTCATTCTTTGCATTATCAATATGGTAATGTTGCAATATTTGAATCTGATGCCCATATTTACAAATCAAATACATCAGAATAGTTCCTGCAGCTATACCAATAGCTTGCAAAATCGTTGAGCGAATACTCCTTTTCAAGTCCACTTTGATTTGCTCGTTTACCGAATCACGAATTTCCGGAATCTTAAATCTTGCAATATTTATTTGATCAGAAAACTTATTGGCTAAATTCTTGACGAATTCCACGAATAAGCTAGGAAAATAGAGCCTGAGTTTTTTTAGTCCCTTCGCTAGAGTGAATCAATTTATTGAAATGGCCAGATTGTCTGAAGCTCATTTAGTGTGAATGATGTATAATCATACTGAGCAATATTAAAGTGAAGCAAACAATAAAATAACAAATTGTTAGCATAAAGTATAGGAATCACTTACCAAAGCACCAAGAAAAACATATAAATACATGCCGGATGATATGGCGAAGACATAATTTCCATAGGAATCGTTCGCATTGCCAATTAATACACCAATTATAAAGCCTAGATAACTAAGCGAATTTGGGAATAAGTTTAGTAAAAGCGTTCTTTTGAATCCAAGTCCTGATTGAATTAAAATTGCCAAGGTTCCTGAAACGTGAATTTAGTTTCCATGGATATGCAGTGATTAAATATATTTATTGAGAATTATAAAAATTTAAAACACCTTAATATCAAAAATTTAACAATCAATCAATCGATGATTTATATTTAAGCATGTCCATTTAATTAGCATACTCATTGATGTCGCATGCGGTATTTGCTATTTGATTGCAAAAATAGAAGTGCATAATTAAGAATCAATAAATACCCATTTCTTTTGGTGCATAATTAAGGATCAATAAATACCGATCTCTTGTGCTGCATAATTAAGGATCAATAAATACCAATTTCTTTTGGTTAAGGATCAATAAATACCGATCTCTTGTGTCACATAATTAAGGATCAATAAAATACCGATTTCTTGTGGAAATTGTTGAGTGATCACTGCGATGCCCACGGAAAAACCACGTGTCAAAGAATTTGCAAATGCAACACCGTTGCTCATGCCATCTAGGAAATTGTTAACCAAACTGCCGAACATTATCATCCAAGCAACTGTTGCAACATCGAGCTCTGATGGATCCAATATCTTTTCTTCTACTATTTCTACATTCACTGCTAACTCATCATTTGGGTCCTTCTGGAATTTTACTGAGCAATTTCGAAGTTTCAAATTTTCTTAAGTTTGAGTTTTGAAACGAACAATTCAAAATAAAATACTCCAGATTAAAATCCCGGAATTGAATATATATGTCAGTTGCTTCGAAGAGACTTCGAAACAATCTTTTTATAATTCCGAAAAATCTTTATTTATGAGAAATTAAAATTTTCATACCATTTTATCAATAATCATTGCTCAAATTGAGATCAGTTTCGTGAAATAATTCTAGTAAATTAAATCCAGCATTTCTAAAAACTATTATTGTATTTTATTTCTAACTATATTACTGAATAATATTTTTTAATTTCTATTAATGAAAAAAAATACAATTTTGTGATCTGAACTATTTTCTACTGAAGTTTTATTGTCATCCAATATTGTCAACAGGGTCGATTGATGCTTGCATGACATCTGAAAAAGCAAATTTTTAACCTGATTTTGTAGAATTACCAATATCTAACATTTCTGAAATTAAGATCAGATAGACGTTTTAATTTCAGAAATGTTTATTTTTTTTAATTGCAGAAAAGATCAGAAATCGAAAATTCTAAGAGAAAATTTCATATTAGGCTTTGACATTTTCCTTTTCTATCAATAAGTTTGACAAATTTTTAATAAGAAAAAATTGATAAATTTAAAAATCAGACCGACCTTTCTTGAAAGCATATTACTAACTACCGCGGCTTCAAATTCGCTCTAAAATAATGCTTATTATTAAAAATATAACTTGTGCATATATTGAATTCAATTTTATCAGATGTAGATAATCACACTATATACCTTTAAACGTTGCTTTTCTAATTCATAGTATTCCATGTCATCATTTTCATTATTATCTCGATTTTCTGATGTCAGTATAATTCGCGGCATCGCAGGATTATCTTCCACTGTTACCGTTTCATTTATATGCTTGTCCTTTTTAAGAATTTTGTCTAACGTTGATTGATGAACCTTTTGACCCTTCGATCGAATCTAAACACTGATAATTTTATGAAAAAAATTTCGGAATTTTTTAGTAATTTTGGAATCAATTTATAATCTTGCATGCAAGCATCATCAATTCAAAATCTGAATTGAAATTACTTTTCGAAAATGCAGAGCATAAGCTAGAATTCGATCCACTGAAAAAAATGCATACAATACTACTAGTATTATGGAAATTTTTATTTTGTAATAACTTTGTTTCGCAACATCTAGACCAAGCGCCTGAAAATAAGCCTTGAATCAATATCTAGGCTCTTATATACGTTTGCTTTAACTTTCTAATTTTACTGAATAAGAAAGAATTTCAAATTTCAAGAACTATTCCATCAGTGACTGTTCCCTCTTGAATCCAGTTATAGGATAAAAAAAACACACTCCTGGTAAAAGTACGTATAGTGTTGAGCCGGAAAGTGTACCAACGCCGAAAGCAACGAGAAAAGTCATAAATAGTTCATAAAGTGTTTTGTTGAGAAACGGCACAACAGTGATACAAACTGGAGGTCCGAAGGCCGTGATCGTTACGATAGTAAGACCAATACCCCAAGCTGAAATTACTGATTTCATCATCATTTAAACATAATTCCACTCTCTTGATATATCAGTTTATTTCAGTGACAAATATTTTGAAAGTTATTCTGATCAGTCAGTCAATTTCTTAATTTAGATTTTCGAATTTGATAAACTTCTTTAGCTTATCAGTAATTTGAACCAATCAATTAACGATATTAAAAAAAAATAGAAAGACTGTTTATTTCTTGAATAGTCTTAAAAACTTTAGAAACTAAAAGTTTAAGAAATAACGAACTTTGCAAGGCAGTAGGTTTTAGATCTATCATCGTAACTAACTCAGTGTCATTTTCGAAATCCATTAACGACATCAGCAATAGCTTTCCAAAAACTGAGAAATACATAATAAGCACAATTTGAAATCCTTGGCTGGATAGAATTTCCATTAAACGAATCAGTTGCTAGGCTTTAGCTTATTATAATTTTTTAATATTTTTTTTCAATTTTTCTTAGATTTATTATGCTGTTTATAAACAGCAATAATTATTTAAATTTATATAATTTAACAAATTTCACATTCACTGAAATGTTTGCCGAATTTGAATCAAAAATTTCGAACGGAAATATCACTTTGTGTCCTTTTGATTTTATTCAAAAATTTACATTAATTTATTTCAAACTCTGATTAGATCTTCATTTACTAGAATGATCAAAGTTTAAATTTCTGAAACAAAGGGTGATATTCTGACTACACGCCTGAAATTGAAGTGAATATATCTTCCGAAAAGAAATCATTTTGCTCACTGTAAAAGTTAATAGTCTATACTTAATTATTAAGTTTATTTTGGTTTATTACCTCTTCCAATAAAATTATAAACTGACTTGCTAAGACTTATTAGAAGTATAATTAATTTCAGGTCTTAAAAGTTTGTTGAGAAATAAATCAAAAAATGAGTAAGAGGTCATTATGGGAAACAAATCCTGCTGTCTTCTTGATGTATAAAGCAATAGAATTATTTTTAAGTAAAAATCTTTTTCAAGTAGAAATATTCAGCTGACAAATTTTAGTAAATTTTTTTTTAAAAAGAATAAAATCCTTGATGATTTACAAAGAACTAATATTTTTTTTGAATAAGAAAAGAAAAAATAATAAAATAATTAATTTATCGATTGAAAGTATTTTCTTTTAACTAAAAAATTTTACCTTAGCTACATTTATGAATAAGCCCTTTATTAGAATTTTAATGAAATAAATCAAAATAAAAAGTTATAGAAATTTTGCATGCGAGAGAGAAGATAAAGTAGTGATGAACATAGGCTAGCGTTTTTGTACATTATTTTATTAATATTCGATGGATTCTTTGACGATATTTGCGAAAAGAAAAATAAAGCAGTGAAAAGGAGTGGTAATGAAAAAGATAAAATCTCCTCAGTACACTGATCTGTTCTCTTTCTTTTACTTTGTTGATTTTTAGAAGGTAATGAAAAATTAGGAAGATTTTCTGAAGTGAAGTATTTTGTATTCAGGCATAATACGAACTTTATGAATTTGAAAAATTACCTTTGTCTTCTTTAAATTAAGAAATCTTACAGAAAGTTTGAAAATTAAAATCTTATCAAAGTATTTTCTGATTACCAGTTAGTTGAATCACTTAATATCAAAACACGACAAATCTATTAAAGATTTTGGCTAATTTAAGATAAAAAAGAAATCGAAAAAAGTTACAGGTCTTTTATCACTAATTTAAGTTGGAACTATTGCGTGTATCAAAGCAAGCAATCTTATTCCAATCTAACAAATACAGAGATTCTATCTTCAGAAAAATCTAAAAAGGGACAGATTTTAATGAAATAAAAGTACACAGTTCTATTACGAAGTAGAAGTTGCCTACAATCCTCTAAATCTGTCACATTAGAAAGTTGTTTTCTTCAAATTCTTTGGAATTTATCAACTTATTCGTTTTTCTTTTTTGTAAAAGAAAATTCAGATGAGATTTATACTAACAAAAATTTTATTGCAAATGAAGATACATGGGAATACATTTCACCCTCTGCATCATTTAATAAAAAAATTTGCTAGCACATCGTTAATTCTTAATAAACATTTAAATTTGATGTTAAATAAAACATGGAATTTATTTAGATTTTTTCTAGTTCATAATAAATTTCTTCAAAAATAACTTTAAACTAAAAAAGTCTTACTATATCATATCATTTGATTTTTTTACAAGTCTTTCATTATAATTAATTTCGATATTTTATCATAATCACAATCAGAAGTTAACTATTGATGTGAGATTGAAAACTCAAAAACAAAGATCACGCGATCAGAACTAATCATAACTTAATTTACCTGAGGAAATAGCAAAAATAATTTTGTTCACTTCGATTTTCCAGCAATTATATGAGCAGATGCGGTCATTTTATGCTTGAAATAGATTCGGAATAAAATTATCAAATAGATTAATTGAGAATTTGATACAAATTTACCAGATATGCGCATTTGCTGTCAAGAATAAGCAAGTAAGACTTATCACTCGGAAAAGTATTGCCATCTTGCATCTGAAATTCTTGCAGATGGCACAGACAAACATGTCAGAATTTCGGTTTTATAATTTGGTACGATATTTAGGAATCTTTCCAAAAAAGTTATATTGGCATAGTATGTTTTGAAAGTTTAAACAGTAGTTTTTGAGGAAATCATAAAGAGTTTCGAGCTTTATTCCCATTCAAGTAGAACGTAGTTTTTGTGAAATCTCACATAACAATACTCAATGAGAAAAAAACACCAATTTTTCTATTTCATTCATTTTCTGCTGTATCCTCACAAAGTTTTAATCTTAAAAATTTGAATTTTGAATTTTATGAATTTTGTGATATATCCTACAACTTTCTTCCTTTCTTTTTCTTCCTAACTTTGTGAGAATACAACAGGATGATAATACTGTATCGAATTGGTCGATGAAATCAAAGATTTCAAGACAAATTACTGATATTTCGATAATATATCAAAAAATAAAGTATTTGATAATTTCAGCAAAACTATTTTGCTATAAGTACGCATATCGGCACGTAAATGATAATGTGATAAATGTTTCACACTGTTGGGAGATAGGCGGTTCAGGACGGAAATGAATCATTAGAGTTTTCGCTGATTTTCGCAGCTTAATTTTAGTATAAATTACAAAATATAAAATCCATCTGCATGACGTCACACATACCTTATATTGCCTTTACTTGATAATTTCTATTATTTTATCGGATAATTATCTTTCATAGATGAAGTTTGAAATGTAATCATTGCAGATTTCAACAAAGTATGCAGAACTTTATTTTACCGTATACTACCGTATGCTTAACAAACTGATATCTTTGTGTTCTTTCTTTTCCAAAACTTAAATTTTTATTGTTTTTGGATATATCGAGAATTGTTTAAATAGCAGTCTTATAATGAACTGGAAGAAAAGGAGTACGTTAAGCTCAAATGGGGAAATTTGAAAACACCATATTAATACAAACTAATTTAATATATGATTCGTAATTGATTTGATATTATAAATTAGTTGTCTTTGATAATCATAGGATTTTGAAAAGTGCCTGAAGTATTTCTAGAACACCAGCGATATTCATTACCCATTTCACATCGAAAACTTCACGACTGCTCATTTTTGAGCTTTTCATATTCCTCCAACTTCAAACAATTTGATGAAATAACAGCAACTTTGGAAAGTCAACTAAATACTGTCATGACAATACATTAACAATATCTACCTTGTGGATTTGAGAAGAAAAAATGCTTCTGTAATAGACAGTAATTGATGCACATTTGTTCTGTCATCTAATATTTCGAATGAAATGTAAAATGCTTATCAGAGAATTGATATCTAACATTGAGATAGTTAATTACCCTAGCTACTGTATGATATCATCTTTCAGACAATATTCTTGTTCAATTTCTATTTGTTATTTCAAATTTTTCAGTAAATAATTATTTACCAAAAATTTATTCATTTTATGCAGCAATGCCAAAGGCAGAAAATTGGATTTTACTTGCATTTCCAAAAATTAATTCTTTCCTTATGTCTCACTAACAAATTGATCAGTACCAGCACAATTAGTATTAATTAATTTTGAAAATAAATTCTTTCATAGATTCTAATATTTTCCAGTCGTTCATTTTTTTCAATACTACCTTTTAAAATAATGATAGAACTGGTTTGTCCTTTTCTTAGATTTATTGATTTTCATGGAATTAAATTTTGAAATTATAGGTAAACATATAAATACTCAGAAACTCATACACAAATACATATACACAGGCAAACACACATTTACACAATTACACACCTACCTTTGCATACCTTTCAACATTTTTGACGTAACCATGGTGTCGGTGTCCGGTGTATCATTTCTTCTCTGTCCAACCAGATAGCTGAGACCTCATCTATTTTCCTCAATAACAAATCGATTTTTCACTTCACCAATTCCTATACACTTTCATCATTTCGAGAATCTTTCAAACCCATCATTCACACATACATATGCATCGTTTCGAGTGGTAATATAAAAGATCAAGGAGGACATATAAGATAGAAAGATTTTAATTCGATGAAGATGAATCTGTTTTACTTATATACAAAGGGAAATGAGAAATTTTCAACAAGGCAAAGATTATACTTAAATATAACAGTTATCATTATCGAGAATGCCATAAGAAACAAGTTCCATTGAGTGCTTTCTTTAAATGTTCGCCGTGAATCTTTGCAACTAAATGTTTATTGTTAATTTTCGATTTCTTCATAAGTGATTTCTGTTATTTAATGTCTTAGTAGTATTTCAAATAAATTTCAGTTATCTTTTTTGAAAAGAAACGAAATTAATCACAAATGATATCGTTTAGAAGTATTTATCAGTGAGGATATTTTAATTTTTATTCCAATATTGTTTTGTAATATTTGACTAAATATTCGTTATGAATTTATTTAACTAATCAATTCAATATCAACAACATGCTCATATTCTATGGAATGCATTTCCTCATTATTAATAGATATTTATGATTTCATTCATATTCATATCGTATTGAATGCATTTCCGCACTATAAATAGATATTTCGAATTTCATACATATTTCTCCATTAACTCTTACTGATGAAAATCAAAGCATTTTTGTAGGATCAAAGATTTTAAAAATAGAATCTCATGGAAGTTCATTTTCTTCATGCTTAATGATATCAAAGTTTAAAAAACAGTCTATGCATTCTTTTCTTAATAAGAAATACATTTTTTGAAGGTCGCAGTGAAACAAAAGATATTTAGTCGTTGTATGGGACAGTAGAATCGAAATAAAATTATTTTTGAAAATTACTGCATGTAGTTGACAAAACATATACATTTGTTTTGATATTAGAATAGCTAGCGATCTTCCGTCGTTAGTTATATCAAAACATATGTTATACGCAAAAGTGGCTATATCGATTTGTGTTAAATTTCAATTTTCTTCCCAAAATAGGTATGACTATTAAATAACAATCAATAATTTAATTTTTAGAAAACCTATCTATACGGAATTATAATTGCCAATTCTATGACTGCGATGATTTTTGACATTTAGCAATGGATTCAATGTGCTGATTGATTTTACATTTCAATGGCATTATGTAATATGCCCAATAATAATTCATATTTATTTGATTTATGGTCATAAATTCTTTGTTGACATTTCAAGGGAATGTGGCCGACTTGAGATCAGCTATAGTTGAATTTCTGAGCCGACGCAAACTTTCCAATTTAAAGTGTTTCATTACGCGTTGTCCTCTTACAAAAAAAAAATTCAAAATGGTACGGTGAAATTTATCGTTGTTAAGAGAATTATGCAATTCCATGTCTTCTCATTTCTCGAATGAATAACTCACTGTTCAACATAATGTTGTAGCGCGACTGCATGCTTTGTTGTTGCATGCGGCATTTGACTTATATTTTATCTCTCCTAATACTGTCATTTTATCATCGGTTGATTTTTTTATAACTTTATTGAAATTTTAAGTTCGAATCTCATCAAGAATTAAAACATAACTAGGCATGTTCAAATGATTTTTAAATCTCAAAAATTCGTCACAAAATCGTCAGTCAAGTAGATGGTTCATATGCTCTTCTTCACCTACAATTAACCTTTTTGAATTTTATTATTTTAAAAAGAGATGATGACTCATAATGACTGATTTTTCCATCTGTTGGATACACGAGCAGTATTGTGTTAATAATTATTATTTCGTCCAACAAAATTCAATATTTCCTTTCATTAAACAACTTCAAAAATGACGTCGATGACTCATCCACATTATTTACATGGCTCATTCATATGATTCATATTTAAAATATATCTCATCCAACCTACCAAATATCTTATAATTCAAAAAAAAACCCATATCTTATCTAATCATTTATAGGAGTAACTCTTGTAACTGTGATTTTTAACAGTTTAGTTCGGAATACCAATCTCATATGTCTTCACTTGGATAACATAGAGAGTAACCAATCTCTCAGTGATTTTAATGAATAATTCAATTCCAATATAATCGATTATTCGTCATTCTCGATAGCATCTTGAATTTAATTGCAATATAATTAGTTAACTATTCATTATCTTCAGTGATGTTTCGAATTAAGTTTCTACACATGCCGCGTATTTAAATATTTTAGAATCATTCCTCAGATAATAACACCATATGATGGTGCAGCATTCTTCAAGAAAAGAGATGCGTACTATTTTCACTTATTTAATATCTGATTATCTAATTATAAAGATAAATTTATTTACATTTGATAGTTCCCTAGTTACATAGAAATTTCTCTGCTTGTGGGCAGTTCATCATATTATGCAGAAATACAAGAATTTGAAATGAATAATGGAGAAAGGAAAAGGAGAGACACTTTCAAGTTGCGAGTGATTTAAATTTAGGTCATTTCGATTAACCATTTTCGAGGACATCCTTTCCCACCTTTCCATCCTTTGTCCCTCTACCTTTGTATTCATTTCGTTGCCTAATAGTGTAAATTTCACTATGAATTTTGCAATTATCGATCAATTTGATGAAAAATTCTTTGTTGAATTTGCTTTCGATTTTTTCACTCTAAGATTTTCTTCATAGCCATAAATATTTTCCACTCTTTCTACTTTTCATGTAATAATTAAATGTACTGAATATTGTATTTTCCTCTCGTAAGTTGCACCTGATCTATTATTGATCGTTCGAAATATTACATATGCAGTGCTCAGCATTACCGCATTGATTTTTATGCGAAAAACGAGATACTAAAGACGATAAATCATTAGATTCCATCAATCTGATTTGATATTTCGATTTTAATATCTATTAATTTGTAAAATTAAATTTCGTCAATCTACTTGTGATATTTCGATTTTAATATCTGTTGATTTGTAAAATTATATGGTCAGAGTTGCAATCGAGTAACAGCACCGAAATTTTTTCTAAAATCCTATTAAAATCATATTGATGTTAGAAAAATTTATGGAGATTCGATCACTTTTAAGCGACCACTATCGATCAACTGTTATTCGTATTATCTGCCCGTCGTTAGATCACATCAGAAAGCATCAGAAATGAATAGAGTTCATAGATTCCTAAACTGATTTTTTAAAGATCACTTAACTAGTCGATAACATCATTTTGCAGTATTGCTTATTAATGAGTAATGACCATGCTGGTTGCAGTGCTTCGTCACCTTATCATCATTTTTGTAGTTTCTTCCGTATATAATATCTTTTTTGGTTCGAATTTTTCCGAAAACTTTCGAATTTTCTGAAATGTGTTACTTATACCGCCCTGCTGGATGTTTCAGTTTGAAATTTATGTAATTTAGATCAAATTAGTTGAAATCCCGATCAAATAGTGAAAGAATTTTGAATAAATGATAGCTATTCTGTGAGATATTTTATTGCTTCATTACAGCTGACCTATTTATCAAAATCAGCATTTTGATCTCATTAACTGTACGACGGAAATAACCGAATGAAATTGGTAAATTAAATTAAGTTCTTGAACTGAAAATGGGATTTTGGCATAATACAATCGCTTATGCACAGCTTACAAAATACTTTATCTTTTAATCAAAAAGGAAAAATGAAATTTTATCAAGATTATGAATAAACTTAAAATTTAACGTTTAATTCTTCTAAGGTAATGTCTGTTATTAATTATTTTTGTATTATCGATAAATGAGTTGGATAATTTGTCATTTAAGTCTTTAAAAAAGGTAGCATTGATTATGAAAATGTGAATTTTTCAAATTAAATTTTATGTTTAAAAAAAATGCAATCTGAATCAAAAATCTAACAGTATTCTTTGCTATGATAAAAATAAATGGTCAAATTGAAATATAAATAAATTTAGGAGGAATGGTACATTTGAAAAATTATTTATATATTTTCTTCTCTTCAAATAGAAAATGACAATAATTGTGAAAAATTTTTATAAAATGTCTGAAGTTTTATTATTTATTTACGTTGCGGATTTCTACTGATTTCTTATTTGCACAGCATTTCGAACTATATTAACATCATATTGGTGTCTTAAAGTGGCATTTACAAGCGGTGATTATATTTGATATTCTTGATATAATACTTTCTAGCCACTGTACTAATGTTTTTGTCCTATTCCTGCATTTGGAATTTGAAATTTCCAAATTTCAAAGGAGAAAATCCAGAAAGATAAAAATCAATATTAGAGATACATAACAATTTGAAATAAAATTTTTCTACACGTTTTTCTATACTCAAAATTCAAAAATTTCGAATTTTAGAATAAAAAAATTCTAGAAGCTAAGAGTAAGATAAATTTCATTGTTATTATTGATTGCTGTAATCATTAGCGACAACTTGAAATTTCTTGAATTTTAAGAGATCAAAAAATCCAAGCTTCTTAAATAGAAATAGTGATCATAACATTGCTTGGTTTGGTATACTTTTTTTAGTTATTGCTTTTAAAAATAACATGAAATTTCAATTCCAATAGACTTTTTTACCATGAAAGCGAAAAGAATTTTAAATATGTATATAATTACCAATTATGTACATATTAAAATTTCATATTAGTTCTAATCTTGTTGATTCTTGTCGCAATTTTGTCATTGTGATTATTTTTGTCACTACTAAAATTATCTTAATTAATTTTGTCATTGTGATTATTTTTGTCACTACTAAAATTATCTTAATTAATTTTGTCATTGTGATTATTTTTGTCACTACTAAAATTATTTCAATCATCATTTTGAACTGTCATTGTTGTTTATGTTAGACTTATATTTGAATTATTTGTAAATCTGGCGCCAGCAATTATCTGTCACAATAATCTAATTTGAAGATTTCAGAAATTTCGTCAAATTTTCATCTTCAACTGCTGCTGATGTAATATTTATTGAAATAAATCATTTCATTTACCCTATCTAATGCTGATTTTTGCTGCTCTCTAATTTCCGATTTCATTTGAATTTTGACAGAAATTCTCCATTCTGATTTCCGTAACATATATTTTGTTTGACCATGTCGAAGGGAATTCGATTTCAAGACAAAAATAATCTGCTCGAACTACGTAATTACTTTCATTTCTTTTGATTAAATCAAAGTAAACTTTAAAGTCTTATTTTTTTTAACTTTAATGTATAAGTCGTCTTGAATTTACGCGGAGATGACTTCAAAAAAGTACCAAAAGATGTTTAAGCGTAAAGCTGTGATATTTATGATGGATCTGCGTGACGGATTCTTTTGCAAATTCATTGATCTTTAACGGAATTGAATTCTTACTTATACTATGATAAAAATATTCCTTAGAGGCCTTTGTATTCAAGAGCATTACATTAATTCCCAAAGTATGATGACAACGTTCAGTGACATTCTCTTCTCGATATGGACTTATTTTTTCTACCAGGTACTTTTGAACAAAAAAAAAAAAAATGAAGCATTTATAAATTTCGAACTGAAAATTTTCTCGATTGATTGAATCGTTATTACAATTTATAGAAATTCGTGCAAATATTCAGTAACTTTTTTCTTTTGCATATTTCTCATTTCACTTTGATCTTTTCCTTCTTCAATATCCTTCATTTCGTGTGAAAAGTTTTTAATCAAATCAAAAAATTTGTTTTCAAATTTTTGAATGTCGACAATGCAATTTGGTATTGAGACATTTCCAGAGCACAACTTTGTTGAGAAAATCAGAATCCTTTTCAATATCTCGTTTAAAATGATAACAAGAGTTCCTCGAAAGTACAGAGTGCAAACTTTAATCGCAGATCACCACAGGCGTAGTTATTGCACATTTCAAATCTTAAATTGAATGTATTCAGAAATTTCAATTTTTTTTTATGGACCATTTTTTCTCTTCAATTTTTAGTATTCCGCATATATTTTTTATTTAATAAAAAGTTTTTCTTCAACTAAAAATTATTTTGGATTCAGACTTCTTTATTGTTCAATTTAATTAATGATCAAATCTGATTTCAAACTAGATTTCACATTTAATTTCGAACTACATATTATTTTATTCTTCCAGAGAACTATTATTCACATTATTTCGCTTCTGTCTACCTTTTGATCAAAAATTTAAAGTTTACTTGAAATTATCATCATTTAATTTGATATCCCTGAAGGAGAAAAAACCTACATCTCAAATACTGTCATCTACTACTAAAATCTAATTAATTATTACTAGAATTTTATCATTTACAACTATAATCTAATCAAAGTGAAATTTCAATTTGAATTTTATTGCAGTCAAATAATATGGTTACATTTTATTTGAATATAACTAAGCATCAGATAGAGGACTTGTTTTGATAACGACAAGTCAATTGGTATACTCTACTATCAAAACGAGTATTTATGAATTCGAATAGTGTTGAAATATTGAACGCAGAGTTGTGAAATGAAAAGTTGTGAAATATCTTCTGGCTCATAATTTTAGGCCAAAGTTTAATTTCTGATACTATTCTTCGAAAACCAGAGTCATTTCTTTCGAAATGCTTTATATAGAAATAACTACTAGAATAAATAATTTGTAATAATTTATAGTTAGTTTTGTTAAATTAAATATTCAATAACGAAATATACCATCCAATGACTTTCTTGTGGTGTTGAAAGACAGATGTATCTCAAAGAAATGAGTACTGTCTTAAAGTATTGATTATATTGTTCAAGAGAAGCAATCAATATTGCCATCTTTTAATATTGAAATTATTTCTCATAGATTTGTGATGACATATAATGCACATCTGAAAGAAAAGTGAACTCATAAATATGCCAAAAAGTCACAAATATATTTTAGGAGAGCCGTTTCCTAGTTCTGTAGATAGAATTATCCATACAGTAGTACAATTATTAAACCTTCACTGCTGATACCCAAGATATGTTTTTCAATGGCCATCAACAAATTATGAAGTCATCAAAAGTAGCATAAATTTCCGTGATGCTTTCTGCTTCTTTTTTTATAGCATCTGATGATTCTAACTTTCCAAAAAAAGTGCAGAACTCACTGATTTTATACCTTTGATTGAAATTAGAATACCATATCCATTATTTTCAAATAGTTATTATTAACATTGTTGTTTTTTAATAATATTACTATTTTAATTTTTATTGCTCTTTATTATTATCGTTGTGCTTTTAAATAATTGCTGTTGCTATGTTGTCTGTGCAAATATTAATTCAGTTTGAATAATTTTTATTGTTTTAGAAAGAATCATACTGTATCATCATTAATTAAGTTAGACATTGAACAGATCGATTGGTGATATCGGGCACTCCTGCCAACAGTTACTGTAGATTATACTTGCTACACTACGCATAGGTGTGTATTGATGTGTATGTGAAGGACTATGTAAACCAGTTCTTGAATAACATTTTCGTTCTTGGCTGTTTCAGATAGACGTGTTGTGGAGGGACGAACTGATGACAACGAAGTGAGCGGACATCAATGATTTTAATTTTCACAATTCTTTTTTTTTTTAATAGAAAATTGCCAAAATCAGTCACCGCTACCTTTCTTTACTATTCTCTTGATCATTGCTGTTACTATCACTACAGTTATGATAATCATTGTTAGGTCAAGCCAAGAAGCAATTAAAGATTAATTAGTTAATTTAAAAGAAGTACAACGTTACTAAGTCTATTTGTGTTTTTTTGATTCGTCTTTTTTCAATCAAACTTATTTCTTATTTTTTGATTTATATTGTATTTAAATTTATTGCAATTTCCAAAAAGCCCAATACTTTTAATCACATAATAGGATATTTAATATGATTAAAAAAAAACTAAAAATAGGTTTTCTTTCTCTCGCAAACTTTGAAACATTTGTGAAAATTTGCAGTGAATCTAGATGGGAAGTACCGCAGTTCAAAAAGGATTATTAGTAATAAGCATTTTACTAATTGTCATTGGCTTTGGACTTACTTTTGCTGGAGTATTTTCACCAGCTTGGCAAGTAGTCGACATTCGCGAATTTCGAGCCGAGCATCAAGTAAAGTTATTTTTATTTTTTATTAATACAGCATGTTATGAGAAGTTTTCAAAATTAGAGAAAACTGAAACAAGCATTGATAAAAATATTTGTTTAATTTCAGCATCTTATATTATCAGTTGGTATATTTGGATTAAATAATTTCTAAATAAATATATAACATAATTTAATAGTAATTCTTGATTAAACCATGTTCAGAAATTGTATTTCGATTACTGCAGAGCGAAATTAAATTAATTATTCTAATAAATATTTTTCTTTGGCCTAAATTTTGATTCGGAAATTTTAAAGAAGTCGCTTATAACTTTTGTTTGCTTCCTATTCTATGTCGTGAAAAATCTTAGATATTATTTACGACTAACCCAAAATTTTGGCGATTGCCTAATTTCATTTTTATTCTGGATGATAATTAGTTCAATTTATTTCAAACACATTACAAAATTAAGCAAAAAAATTTTTCCAATTGATAAATTATTGGAAAATTTAATATTGAGACTTGACTTTAAAATCAAAATAAAAATTTAAAAAAATAAAGAAAAAAGTATTGGAAGCAAAAAATGATTAATGATAAACTATTGATTAGTATTTTTGAAATGTTAAGTATCGCAGACTATACGGACATCATAAGAGTTCAAACGATGATTTTCGTAATGCATTTTTTAATTTTGTTGCTTTCGTAAGACCACTTTTCATCGTTTATGGACTTGTCATATATTTCACCATGTTTCCAAATTGAAGTGGTGGGTATCCCTTATCAGTCTTATATTGTTTAACTGATCTGATATTTGTGTTATTCAAATTTCAGTGGCATAAATTAACTCTATAGATTTAATTCAAAATATTAATTAAAGTATTAATTAAGCATGGTCTCTGGTGGGATTGTACTCGAGCGGAGAAGCATGTCGTCGCGGTGGGCGATTTCTATGCTGAAGAACCATTACATTGCATGTATAAGTTCGATCATAGTGCAGCATTGGTGATTGAAACAACGCTAAATAATATTGACGAAGATGGAGCTGCTGGTGAATCTGAACATCATCGATTTTGGGGTAGCGTTCACTTCAAACTTTTTTTTTTAAATTTTATCAAAATTTGAAATCTTGATTGTCAATATTGCTCAATTCTCAAATTGTGCTATAATGCAATAAGTCCTAGTAATCCAATTCTATATTTTCACAGTTCAGCTAAACTTTTCGTTTTCTTGGATGACAATCAATATTCAGTGACCTTTATGAATTCTGCGAGTTTTTTCAAATGGCCTTGGCTCATCCGCCTTTAAGAATAGCCATGTCGTTTTCTGAAGGTATCATGTTCAAGAAGTGACTTGATGATTATTCATTTCAGCATGGCATAAAGCAATTCTTTTCTTCATTCTCTTTTCGCAATTCCTTGCGTTTATTTCACTGTGTACTGGAGTGTGCATACCTTGCTTTCGACCTACAGCATTTATTTTCACCCTTTCACTTTTCTTCGCCTGTAAGTCTCTTTTAAATCAAATTTCATGCAAGACTTATTTCGACATTTCAAAATCATAGGCTAGATATGCCAAATTAATTAAATTTATTTTTTAATCCACACCTCAAGTTATTATTAATTAATGAAATTTGTTCATATCATTTTATACTCCAGTCTTTTACTCTTAATCAGTAATTGATAACATAAATTGTATTTTGATGTTGCTGAAATTCCTTGAAACAATGTAAAATTTACAAAATTTTTCGCAAGAATTAAATTTCGATTGTTTCAGTGCTGTGTTCATTAATCGCTGATGGTGTCTTCTTCTTGGCCGCAAATAGAGTAGACAATCGTTTTGTGCAAGGAATGGTTGGCAGCTATGAAGTTAGTTTTGAGCCTTATTGTCTTGTTGAAATGATCAAAATAGACTAGTAACTAGTTTTGTCTATGTTGATTGAATTTTTTCAAAATTTCAATTCATATTTAAATTTCGAGAATTTCTGACCACAACTTTTGGGTACAAAAATTAATGATAGTTTGTTGGATTTCTATTCTATGTTTCGTTTTTTAAGTTTTCAAAATAAACGATTTATTTATATTTTTTAAAATTTAAATCAAATATTAAAATTTGATTTATTCGATATTAAATCTTTTCTATATTTTAGCAACGAATTGGTTATGCATTTTACGTACATCTATTTGGTACATTATGTTGGATGCTCGCTTTTCTATTCGCCTTACTAACGACTTATAAATTTTTCACAGAACGATATTCTTCTCGGTGAGATATTTTGCATTTATGAAAATGGTCCTAGAATACGTTTGCAGTTGACATTATCGACATGAGTGATATTCTGATAGTAAGTATTACATTTTTCTTCATAGTCGCTGAAATGAATTCTAAAAAGCTTCTGTTCTTACCAAGTATAATTTCAATAATTTTAAACAATTTTTTTTTTTTTTTAAATTACATTTGTCTATATACTTCAAATATTAAGGTATTTATTCCTGGCCAAATATTTAACAATCTTGTAATTGATTAAGTTCATTTTGTTAATCTTATCATTAAGATATCTTTATAACATTTTTAAAAACTAAAAAAAATCTAAATCATGTTTTCATCAAATCTTTCCGCGAATTTTTGGTTCTTCAGAATTGAACATAAATAAACTTAAAAATTTCAACTTTAGTTTCTCGAATTAATTACTCCATTTAATGCTCATTAGCCGGAATTTCGGAAATTAATTGTTTATGCATCAATTGATAGTGCTTTTCATGAAACAACTTTTAAGTCGTTAGCTTAGAAAATAAATTTGTTAAGTTTTAGCATTAAATGTTTGTATTTGCATTTTATGATCGAGTTAACACAGCAGTGGTAGTGGACCACAGAACATTATAGTTCTTCCTGCTTGTGGAAAAATATCAAATCTTTTCAGCTAGAAGATTTCTTTATAAGTATACAAGGGGTCGAAAAATTCATCAATTTATATAGCTCTTTTTGAAAATGACATAATTAAATTTTTCCATTTCATCCCTTCATATTTTCATTCTATTTTGCTTATTTCTTAATTTGATGTGTAAATGGAAAGTATAATTCTTACTCGGATTTTTTCTTCCAGTTCCTTTCATATTCTATTATTAGCATTTAATTAAAATAGAATTCTATTTGACTGAAATTGCAAGCGAATGTTGCAATAAAAGAAAACATTGAAATTATTAGGTCATTTAATATTTTGCTGGAGTTGAGCTTGAAATTACTTTTAGTTTGGTGCTCTTAACTTTAGCCACAGAAATGAAAAGATCTTTAAGATAAGGAAGAATCTTATTGATCAAGAAATTAGCATTTGCAGGAAACCTGATCAAATACCTATCTTCAGCTCTGGTACACATTTCCGCTCGGACGCTGAACCACCGCTTCTGGAGAAATACAATGTAGCACCATCCAGACCATCGCCACCAATAAAGTACATCCGTGAACACACTTATCGAGTTACAAGTGCTTAATTAATTGACATCCGCTATGACCTTATATTCAATGAGCATGATCGAGCAGTTCTGCAATAATAGCAAATCAATAATTGAATATATATTGCTCTTCTTGGGAGTATTTGAAATTCATTGAATTTCTGCCTGTTGAAAATAAATTTCTGATTCCATGTTTCATTCATTTTCTTGCGAATAATATCAAAAATTTTCTATTAATTTAATTTGCCTCAATTTTGAAGCAGCTAATTGTTTGCTCGCCATTGCTTCATAATTAGCACTATTCATTAGGATTAAATTTTTATTTGCCAATATCATTATTGTGCTCATTTTATGCATTTCAAATTCCAATTTTGCTTTCAACTGGTATTTAATTTGATTTGATAGTTAAAGATGTCTAAGCTGACTTTTAAATCGTTCGTTTTTAAGCCCTTGTGACGATGGATTAGTTAATTAGTATCATTTCATATGCAGAAGAGAGGAAAGGAATTAAAATAAAAGAGTCGTTCAGAAATAGGACAAGTTTAAATTAAATTATCTTATTTCTTTAAAAGGTGGCTTAGCTCTTTTGTCTCACTGGTACTTACACATGTCTTATTGATTCTAGAAGTTTACTTGTGAGTGCTATCAATTATTCATTAAATGCTAATAAGATGCTTTGCACTCATTTCTCTACTCACATCGATCTCCAATATTCTGAAGTATTTTTACAGAATCTGAAAAATTTCTTAATTAGAAAAAATCATTTCAAAATATTATTTGCTAGGCGCTTTTTTTTCTCGTTATTTGATCATATTTTTTTCTTTACTTTAAATTTGACATAATTTCTGTATAATATTCAAATGTCAATGTTTTCTATTTTTTTCCAACTAAGAATTCACTTTTCACAATTCTGGGCTCATTTGAAATTTCTTATCTAAAGAAGCGATTCTTATTTGTTTACGTATGTGATTTCCAAAAATTTGTAAACAGAAAAAATTTTTTTCCAGCAAATAATGCAATAAAATTTCAATAAAATTAATTAAGCAATAAAATTCTAGAAGTTTTATTGCTTGATTAATTACAACAAAATTAAGCAATAAAACTTCTGGAATTTTATGGCTTAGTTACTTTCGGCAAATAAGCAACAAAATTTTAGCAAAATTAAGCATTTTATTGAAATTTTTTTTTTGCTTAATTTCGTTGAAACTTTGATTGAATTATTTCTTTATCACGTTGTTGTCAAGGTACTCAGTGAGAATTCAGTTAATTTTTTTGAAGCATCTTTAGTCATGGGAAGCAATCAGATAAATCAGATTACTTGGCTCTTTCGATGATTATAAATTTTTAAGATTTCAAAATAGAGATCTTTATTGTTTTTAATGTATAGAGAATGTATGATCGCATAAAAGCGCACAATTCTATCTTTTGCGCCACGATTATTTAGCATTTTGAGTGATTATATAGACGTGTTTTTTTTTTATTAACTTCTTACTATTATATAATTCAATTTTAGCTATTAAATGAATAAAGTTGGATGAATTTTACGATGGAAGTGCTATGAATCATTTAAGATTTTATGCTAGCAGAAGCACTTTTAAGCAAAGCGAAAAACATAAATATTAGATGAATTGTTGTTAGCATTTCGAATTTTATTTATGAAATTAAATTAGCATAGTAAGATTGAATTTGAAGTTTTATCATTTCTTATGTGTTTTTTATCATCAGATAATTGTGACATTGTTGAATTGTTCCTGATCTAAGCTTTCACGGAAACTTTTTATTTGATTATTGGAAAGATAAATTCTAAATTTTTACGTCATACTTTGATATTAGTATATCAGATTGTTTAAAATTCTTTGAGATTTAATATGGCTCTTTTGCAACTCATCTTTTGTGCAATAAAAGAAACGATTTATTTTTGAATTTGAATTTAATAATTGAAATCTTCACATTTCTTTGATATTCATTCCCTTAAACTTTAATCTTTAAATGTATTTTTTCTTCTTTTCCTAAATCAAAAAATAAATTACAGGTAAATGATTTTCAGCTGAATCAAAGCTTATTTCTCTGCAAGTGGAAAGATTTGCTCTTTTTAACTACTAACCCGTTAATGTAAATGATCAATTTGAAAGCGTAAAATTATTTGTGATTATCAATTCGATATATTGTTATCTTCATTAGAATTTCAAGCATATATATGTATGTCAAATTTTATTGTATATGTTTTCATTTATCAAATTTGGATGTATTTTGAAAAATAAAAATTAAATATTCTTGATGTCAACGTTTAACACAAAATTTAGTATTTAATTAACCTACTATTAATGTTTAATTTATATATATATATATATAGCAAGCAAAAAGTTAAATTTTTATAGTAAGCAAAAAATTTGATAAAATAAAATAGAAAGTTTGTCCATCGGTTCTTGAGTTTATGCAAAAAAAGGACTGCCAATGTTTAGTCAAAATGATATTGCAATGCAAAAGTGCCAATCATTTCCACTTATGTGCTTCTTCCAGAAAAGTAATGATCAGAACTGATTACACAGTAGTATATAAATAACCTCCAATGGTTTGTTTACTTTGAAACAACAATATTCCGATCATTTATTTATACAATTTTATTTTCAAATTTCTCACCAATTTCGTCTATAGCATATGCAAAAGATGCATGTGATAATTACTGATAATAAAATTTCAGAGATAAAATTCCATATTTTAGATTCATTTAAATGTCTTCTGGTTATATGGAATGATCAAATAATTCATTGTTCTTTTAATTTAACTATAAAACTTTCAGAGAAGGTGATAATAACATCAAAGCGTTCGTTCAAATCATTCTATAATCATCACCCATGATGGTTCATTTTTTTATTTTCTTGACAGTTAAATTGCTACCTGTACAGGTATCAGATTTGATAATTAATGCAAACAAAAGTTCAGCAATAAAAATGTTATGAGAAAATTATAGGTTATCGAATTGTACTTCTATTTGATTGATTATCTTAAAGTACCACTTTCGGCATGAAATAATCAGATTGTCTAGAATTATAAATATTTCATCATTTTATTGCAGCGATGAATGAAAGAAGCTTTCATTTGAAATAGACTTACTGCTTTATTTTCAATACAATTTTGTGAATTTAATTAATTCAGTAACAGATTTCTAACAAAAGGCTAAATTTTTGTTTTCCTTATAAATCGCTCTCAAATTCTTCAATGTTGTCTCGCCTTTAAAATGAATTTTCTTACTATTTTTTATTATTTTTTCTTTCCAAACTTTGCTTACAGTTTCAGGAATCTTTTTTATGCATCGCTCTGAACAATCGATGTTGGAATGTCATGCTGTCCCAGTGGAATTTTACAGCCAATAGGCATATGCAATGATTCAAATGTGACAAACTTCCGAAATCAGATGTAGACATTTGCTAGATGAAGTAAACATTAAGGATGATTAAATAATTCGTGTCATCGGTAAAAGGGATAAGCTGCTCTTAATGCCTCTTTTGGCAAGAGAAATTCTTGCCAAAATGTCAGAAAAAATTCGTTGCTTTCATTTGCCACAATTAGTAGAGTAAATTCAGAAGAACCTTTTTAGTTGTGATGGATTATGAAGAATGATTCTTCTTGTTGTATCAATTATTCAGTTAATACTTTGAAGACCTTAGAAATATAGTAATAAGCATATATTTCATTTAGAGAAACTTCTCGCTATTATTTAACAATTATGCAAAATTTCATATTTCTGTACTTCTAATTATTGTCATATTTAAGTATCATTGTTTGCTTTTAATTTATTTGTTTGAAAATATCTTCGTGAAATGATATAAGAGATAGAAATTATGAAAATGATATGAATAAAAATCTATCAAATAAAAATCATTCATATTGAATTGCTTGTTTTTTTTTTTATTTGCTTTAATCGAAATAGAAATATCCTGATAACTACTTATGCCTTCAAATCTGCTAACAATAGTGATAAAAGAACGAAATATTTCCTCTTCTTCATTTCCGCAACAACTTGATTCAAGTATCGATCTATTTATATTGTCTTCACCAATCAATAACTACTGATATGAATTCAGCTATAAAAATTTCCAGATAATATAACAAAGAACAATACTCAATAGTTTTCATCGCTTTCATTAATTGGAATTCCAACTTTCCTTTCTGCTATTAAACTTATTTCCAGCTTTCCAAAAGCCCTCGCTTGATCTCAGTATCAGATAACCGGATCATTTAACGCAGTTTGATTTTTTACTCATTTAAACTGAAATCGAAATTATGAATCATTTTATACAAGTCTTGAGAGAAATGTCGAGATTGTCTAAAAGCTGCCATTCCATTCACTTCTGATTATGTACCAATGTTTTGATTAATTAAAATGATTCTGAAAATCCCTTATAACTTAAAAATTAATTTAAAGTTTTTATGAAAGCGTGAAAAATAAATTTTACAAAACCATTTTTCTGAAATATTTAGTATCATTTGTCATTAGTTTTCTTCATGCATGGCACTTCAGGATGACATAAAGAATTCTTTTGTATACTTATGTTAAATTTTTCATGTTGCATAAAAAAACTTCTAAATTTTTTTACACTTCTTGTATCGCTGAATGAAATTTGAATTTTTCAAAATTTAAAAGATTTCTGTAAGAAAAATATACGTATGGTATGTTTGTGCTAAAATTAATTGCTCCAGGGGAAGATAAGTTAAAATATTAATCTAAAGTGAAAAATATTATGATTGAAGAGATATCCTTTCACTAATTTTCAACATTTAATTGAAATTATAACCGAAATCGTGGTACTTCGGAATTCAAATAAAAATTTTTGGCAAAAAGTAAAATTTGGAATACATGGACTGATAAATTTTGTATTCCTTATCTATTTATTCGTTTCCTTTTTTTTCTTTTCTCATTTCTTCTACCTTTTGAATATTATTGAAACTTCAGCTTCTCACCGTCATGTCATTCTAGTTTAATGACATTTGCGAATTTTAGAACAAAATGCAAAACTATTATAAACTTCTTGATGATCACTACACACCTGGCATATTTTAAGATTGCAAGCTCTTCCATTTAATCTTTCCCTTAATGCACTTGCTAATTAACCTGACGATGGCTTCTAATAGTTTGAAGAGCAAAATTTAGAACTCAAAATAAGAAAAAAATTTCAAAGAACTGAAAAATAAATATTAGCGTACTGTTATTATAAGAATTTGATTATTATATTGGATAAATTTGATTTTAATAAAAAATTTGACAATTTTTAACAAAAGATTCTTGACGAAATATTTTCTCAATGATTTTAGAAATTTTGCTTTTTGCTTATAATTTTCTATATCTTCAATTATCTCTTTTGATATGTTAAATTTGAGATGAAATCAACCAGCAAATAATTCTATTTTGGTAAATCTTTTGCATAATTATTGGTCCATCTAAAAGATTTTTAGCTTTATAAAACTAAATAAACTTTGTTTAAATTCCCATGACATAGTTCGGTTTTTCGATTTTAAGTTTTGCATTATTCGAAAGCGACTTTTAAGAAGCCTATAATCATATTAAAAAATTAAATATTAAATCATAATGAAAAGTTTTGGTACTTAATTTTTAATATAATGAGATTTTTCCTCACGTGCAGAAATGCTACCATAAAAATATAAAATATATCTGAAAGGCAAACAATGCGCTTTAAATTGTTTCATCAAACTATTATCACAAAAATTCAATTCGAATAGAAGCAGGAAATAAAGTAGCTGGAAGCAAATTAAATAATTTTAGAAAAAATGAGAAGTATTACTTGAAATTGAACAACAAATTTGAAAAACTAGACAGTATTGCAGATAATTTCTTCCGAAAATGAGTTTAATTATTCTTTGGCATTTTCCTAACAAATTGGGTAGCAATTTGATATTTGTATTTTAAATTCATATATTTTGACTTCTTCACACTAGACAATCTATTCGTTGGATTCATTCCTCTCTTCAGATATGCTTCTCTTTTCTCGACAAAATTGTTTTTCTATCAACTTATCTCTTCTAAACTCTTTCTTACTTCATATCCTAACTTTTCTTAATCAATTAAACGTAAAAAATTGAAGTTGTTGTTCATTGAAGTAATAGTACGATTGCTTCTAAAAAATGATTTGCTTCAATTCGATCACCATCAAGCATCCATCTTTTTTAAATAAATTTTACAAAGGCCATGAGAATAGGCTATATCATCCATTCTGCCTCTCCATTTCACATGTAGGCGTGGTTAATTATCTGTCAAAGTCGAAGAATATGACATACAATCTATACTTATCTATCCATAGAGATGGTTACTTATATCATTTGTAGAATATCATAATCTGGCTCATAAATATCCCATCCAAGGTCATGTAGGTCAACTTTCAATTTTTATTGAATATTTTGTTCAAATAATTTCTGTATTATTATTACAATTTGCTATTATCACATTATATAATTAATTACATGTGTTGGATTATAATTATTTTCATGAAGTATTTCAGGAAGATTTTTTCAATCTTTTCCAGAGATTGAAAATTATTCTGTTTCTTTTCGTCTCATTTATCTTTTTTAATTAATTATTTACGAATTAAATAAATCTGTCAATCTCTACTCTGCTTGCTCGAGATTCCAAATTCTTTAAGTTCTTGTTTACTGGAGAAGAACAAGAACAATTGTGATTTCGATATTTTCTTTGATGGGTTTTTATATAATCATCTTGGTTGCCTGGTCTCTAATCACTGAAGAGATCGCAATAACTGCCGATAATATCGATTATGATTATTTGGATAATGATTTGGAAGATAGTCAAAAACCAGCTGATGTCTTTTGGGGTGATATTTTGGAAGATGAACAACAGAAGGAAACAAACGATTCATCCGATGAAAAAAATGGCATGCGACGACGGAATTGTAGTACTGAAACAGTTATCATTGATAAGCTGCTCAATGGTACCGGCTATAACAAGTATCGCCTTCCTTGTAAGTATATAACTCGGTGTTTCATTTGTATTCAACATATTCTTTGAAATTTATTATTTTTGAATCACTTTAAAGAGATCCGAAAAAACTGGAAATTTTCACGATAGCATGAGGAATATTTTCGATTAACTATTTGATGGAAATAAAGGAATAATTGAAGAAGAATCTTGGAAAATTGCTTTGAAGCGACTTTTCTCGATAGTTGAAAAGGAAGTGTTTTTGCTAAATTGCCTTTTAATGGCATTTTCAACTCTTAAATTATAATAATTAGCTATACCACTTCATATGATAGCGTACAGAAGATGCACATCATAAATGATATCATTTTTTTTCTTATTCACAATTCTTGAAGTATTTCAATTCATATTTCTGAATAAATCCCAATGATTACTCATTCACTTCGTTGAAAATCTAATTTAATTTTTTTTAAATCATCACTAGCCAAATAAACTGACGAGATTAGATGAATTGCCCTAATGTTGTGGAAAATTCACCCATAATATTTTATTTAATGCCCGGTAGTACGTCTTAACAATCGATTGATACACTGAATGACCGAATATTGAATGCCTTAATGATCGGATATTCTCGGTGATCCCTATCATTTGCAAACAATTGATGCTGATTTCTGTTGTAGTTTAGAATTTTTTTAACAAATAATAAAATCGATGAGATGTCTTTTAGAATAAGTCTTGTATATAAACTAATTAGTGTGACATTACTTTATTTTCTTTTATTTTTCTCTCAAAAGAAAATTTTATTCTCTCCAAAGAAAATAAAACTTATCATTTAAAAGTTGAGAGCAACTTATCGGAAAGTATACTTTCAGACTTAATTATTAATAATTGATCAAGTTTTTGGTATTAGCTATTAAATGCTTCAAAATAGTTTATCGGATGATGGTCTTGAAATTAAATGCTTGCATTAATTTTAAGGTCGATCATAGGACTTTTTGCATTTTTTTTTATAAATTTTCATAAATATATTGTTCTATTAAATTATTATCCTATATGTAGATTTGCTTCTCAAAAATTTTTTATTTGTCTGAAAAAAGGCACAACAAATAGTATGGATTCAGAATCCAAAATAATGAAAAGATAGTTTGAAGAAAAGATTTTGAAATCGGGAGAAAAGGTCATCAATTCGGCGAAATCAATTGGTGGTGAAAAATAGCTTAAAAATGAACCTCAAGGGATCAATTTTGACATGCATTGAGCATAAATAAGTTTTCCTTCTTCTTAAATGAGAAGATATATGTAATGCTGAAAAACTTGCCACTTAGTTTGAAGGATTAAATGTCAGAAGAGAATGGATTTATCTGAATTGCTTTGAAAAAGAGAAAAAAAAATTAATGAAAAAGGACAGAAAAAACTTGTAGTGCTAGGATATATTTATGGATGGCAAAGGACTCAAAAGTAAATGGAAATATCCTCCGGGAGAAATTTAGGAAAAAAGATGCAAGACGGAAGAGCGTTGCAGCTTTATTTGATTTCATTAATTCCAGATGAATGAACGAAGTATTTAGGAGAGAAAGGTAAGAAGGAGAAAACACTTCGAGATGTTGACAATAAGCTTATCGTTTTAGTTATATGGAATTCTATTTAAGTGGCAATTTAGTATAAATTTCTATTGATTCGATATGGATTTCCAGTTAGTTAAGAAAAATTTTTTTTTCGGAAAAACCTGCTTTTTTGAAATTTTCGGAAAAGAACCTGTAATTTTCGAAGTACCAAAAACACAATGATGGATTTATTTTTGGAACCTTAAAAGGCATAATGCATAAAAATGGGTTTATCGAATCGGCTTTTTTTGATATTTATAGTTTTTTGAAAAATTCTGATATAATATTTATTTTGGTATTTCCAGCTATGAAATCATATTTGGGTTTTTAAATTTGGCTTTTTATTATATCGCTAGCCTTGTATTTTTGAAGGAACTGTTTTCAATTAAGTGATAGCACCTAAGAAAAGTGAGATTCTAGTTTTTCATTTGACACTTCTCAAAAGTATCTTCCAGACATACAAACAATTTGAAAAAAAAATTAACTGATCAGTTTAGTTCAGAGATTTCTAAGAAATATTCCAAAGCAAGCTATAAATTAATTTTGTATAATATTATATAATATTAATAGTTTCAAAGGTTGTAGTGTACAACTTTTGAAACAACATTTAAACCTAAGATGAAATTTAAGTTAATATAGATTTGTATAATTATCTTCACAAATATATGCAATTAGCTTTCTTGGAAAAGTATATAACAAAGCTATGATTAATTAAAATTAATTGAATTTTTATTGCATTGAGGAAAGCGATGGAAAGATTTAAGTTTTTAACATAATATTATGAAATGGGTTGTGACATTTCTTCTTCCTCCTCAGAAAATTCTCTATTAGAGATTGCAGCAGCATATAATTTCAAGTGCTCATCCAACGATAAAATCAAAATTTTTGAAAATAATGAAATTCAAATTTAATAAACATAAATGCTTAAATTTCCGGAAATTTTCTACACCGAATTTAAAAGTCCTTTTTTATTAATAAAGTATTAATTACCTCGTCAGTTGATTCATTATGAAATATGCAATTTATCCATCCTCAGCCGAATTAAAAAAATTTCCATCATTCTCTTTTTATTAACTTACTTTTCCCTTTTTAATTGCTACCAAAAGAATATTTATTTATTTTTAAACATTCTTTCTTTTGACAAGCAAAGAATGGGTGATGTTGATGTTGATAGACTTGATGTGATTTTCAGTCTTTGTTAAATTAGGTTTTGATTTTTGCGTCACCAAAATATTCGTGTAAATAGAAAAGAAATTAAATGATAAATGGTTTCTGAATCATCAGGAAATTTTCGGTCTTCGTCTTAAAATCTTCTTTTTAACGTTTGCCACACATCATTATGAAAAAGTTTTCGGAATTTGAAATGCACTATCATGAAAATCTTTTGGAAATTTTTTATGAAATTAAATGTTATAATGTACGATTTTTGAAATGATTTAGAATTTTGAATGTAAAATGAAATTCTGGCAGAATTAAAATTTTCAGAAATATTTGTGATTTCAAAACAGATGCTATATTTTGTTGAATTTATTTTCCAATCAAAGATATTAATTGACAATCCAAATGATGTTTTAAACGAATAATTGACAATAAATTTAAAAATTCTTTAATTTACTCAAGTCACTTTTATATATGACAAATGTGTATACTTTGGATATGATATCTTTCAGGATAATAAATGTAACTTGAAAATCCAGAAATCTATTTTCATCCAGTTTAGAACATTTTTTCTTCATCTATAATTTATGCTAAGAATAGAAGATAGCTAAATTTTAATTCACAGCAGTAATTTGACTAATTTTCAGGAAAGTACTTTTCCTTCACTTTCTAATAAGTTTTTCCTTTTTTGTTGAGAACAATCAATAACCATATGATTAATGTAGAATTTGTTAGTAATTATTGTGACCTTAAGTGACTGTTATGACCTTATAGTAATAGAAAATGATTGTGTGATAATTGTACATAAAAAAAAAAAAAACTTTTTGGATAGTGTTCATTCAATTAGTTGAAATTTGCAACATTTTTCGTCGGATAAGACGAATTGCATTGGCACATTTTTCTCCGTTCGATTTTTTATTTTTATTTTTCTTTTTTCATACCGACAAAGAGAATTACAACGTTCATATTACTTTCGTGTGTTATCTCTAAGTTGTTAGTTAGTTTGATTTATATTTAAATTTAGAACTATTCATTTACATGTACTTTAGTTTAGTGTTTTAAGTGTAAAATTAAAATTACTTTAATCTTGCCGCTTCAATTCTAATAAATAAATGTAAACTTTGCATGTTCGATTGCTGTCATAATTGATCGATTGAACATTAATAATTGCAAAAGTGATGTGACATAATAGCAGTCAAATTTTTTAAAAATAAAAAAATTTTTTATTTTAAATTTCTTCAAAAATTGTGGTTTAAAATAAGTTTTTCACAGCGAATAAATAATGCAATAAGTTATAAAATATTTTTTGCCATTTTCTTTCATGCATATGCATAGGAACCGCTATTTTATGAAAGCTTTGGACGATGAAAATTTTCGAGCTGTCGTTTTCACTTAGATTTCAATTGCTTAAAAACAGAAATGAAAAATGCTTAGATGGGGAAAAAGTTTTTTTTTGCTTTAAGAATGCGAGGTTTTGATAACTAAGAGATTTAATAACCTATTTCGGACAGATTATTAATGGCAAAATTGATTTTGAAAAGGTGAAATTCATAGATTTTCGAAACATTTATGCAATTAATAAGTTCAGTGTTCAAAGAACATGCAAAAACTCTGCATTATTTTTTTTTCTTTTATGATTTTGCTATAAGTACATTATCTTTTACTATCAAAATTATCATGACTTATGCTATATCATTATTTGAGCATAGTTATTTGTTGAATGCTTTATCCCAAAGGAAAATATATTTGGATCTTAAGACATAAAGTATAAAACTGAGAGTTCTTCATCATCGGTATGCATATTACATTACCATTAAATCAAATTTAAATTTAAAAAATGAGCTTTTTTTGTATAATCTATGAAAAGAGCGCAGCATAAATTATAACCGACGTGTCATTCCTTTTATAGTTAACGAATTTTTTCAATATTCAAATTTGCAAAATTATTTTTTGTAGTAGAAACTGGAGTCGATGTTGCTGTCGAGTTTTGGATACAGTCAATCACATCAATCAATGAAATCACTAATGATTTTGAGGTGAGCTTCATCATTTCATAGTTAATTTTCATTGATCATCAATTACTAAAAATTCATCCTTCATTTGTTTGTGCTCGTCGATTATGTTATGCGTGATAAATTCATTTTCTCTCTTGAAGTTTTGCAAAAATATTCCAGAAATTAAGGTCAAAAATAATAACACTTCTTCGTTATTACAATTTTATTGAAATTTATTCTTATTTAGTCTTAATTTTATCAAAATTCTTACTATTTCACCATATTGTTCATTGCTCGAGACTCTCGACGTATTATTGACGTTTTGATCATCATAGCTACTCAATTATAATTGCAAATCACATTCTTTGAATAATTCAAAAGGTCGAAATTTGCAATAATTAAAAATTATTGAAAAGACAACAAAAAATAGGCCGAAATATTGAAGTCTTAAAATATTGCCAAACAATGAGCAGTTAGTCTCTAGAGTTTGTGTATTTTAATCATTCAGATGGAAATTTATATCAATGAAATGTGGCTTGATCCTGCTCTGAATTTCGAACGTCTTACTCCATGCAAAGATAATTTATCATTGAATCATCAGGTTTTGGATCGACTTTGGACTCCGAATAGCTGTTTTATCAACAGTAAAATTGCTGAGATTCACGAATCTCCTTTCAGGAATTTTTTTTGATATTAATTTTCATAAATCAATGAATGTACATTCCGAAAAAATTATCCCTTTCAAAAACTACAAAAATATTGATGTATTCATGGAAAAATCGATAAATTTTATGTTGAAATAATAATTAACAAATAAATAATAATTTCGACATTTTAGGAACATTTTCCTGATGCTTTATCCAAATGGTACCGTTTGGGTCAATTATGTAAGTCTGATTGTTTCCTCCCGGCAGCAATAATAGCAATAGCAATAGTAATAAGTAGAATTGATGAAAAACTCTTCTTCATTAATTTCTAATTCTTACTTTAAATCCATAATCTTGATGAAGATCTCACGATTCCAGTGAGAAGAACAGTACAGAATTAAAATGAGCTATCTAAGGAATTGAAACTGATGCTAATAAGTTGTAATTTTCTACAGAGAGTTCGAGTGAAAGGGCCGTGTATTATGGATTTGTCAAATTTTCCGATGGACGTACAAACATGCCATTTAATTTATGAAAGGTAAAAATACAATGTATTAATTATTCAGGAATGGTATTAACAATAGCAATGAGAATTGAAATCAATAACAAAAATTTCTGAAATTGATTTATTCAAAAATTAACGCATTTTGCATGATAATAATTAATTCCAAATATAAACAAATTCAATTTCAGCTTCAATTACAATAACCAAGAAGTAAGGATGCGTTGGAATACAATTAATCCAAATCCTGTTTATGTTGTCAGTCAAATATTGCTACCTGACTTTATTTTAATTAATATCTCATCGACTCTAAGGATAGAAGTATGTAAAAAAAAAATTTCATCGTATTTATTGCACAGATTTCTTTTTTTCAATTTACTGATAAATTTGTAATATTCCTGAATTTTGTAGCTTCAAGAAATCTGTTTGAAAAATCGTAATAGAAATACCGATAGAAACAATTAGCATTTTTTTAAACAATAATTCATTGTTATAGTCATTATGTAAGTAGTCTGGATAATGGAACTGAAATGTGCATTTGATTTAATTAATTAAACTTCCTCAACACTGATAAAATTATAATTATAGGATTGAATTTTAATTCCTATCATTGAATTAAAATTAAAATTGAGAACTTATTATCGCTTGAGTTTAGAAATATCCAGCCGGTATGTGGGATGAATTACACGTGAATTTAACATTCGAAAGGCGTTGTATATGGTATTTCATGCAGGCATATGTTCCTACCTATCTTACTATTTTCATCAGGTGATTATTTTGGACATTTCATTGATTAGAAAAAAGCATATGGAATTATTAAGAGGTTGAAAATAATTCTGAAGAAAATTAAAATTTTTTAATCTTTTAGATAAGCAAGTCAGCAGCTAAAAAGGAGATATTTCTTGACTCTCTTGCTCTGGCTTTATTGAGTGAGTATCAATTAATTTACGAATAATCAAATAGCATACTATCTGAACTGGTTTTTATGATTAAATAAGACAAAAATGAATATTTTCTAAATAATCCTAGCTGTAAATTATAAGTTTATATGTAAGTGCCAAATTGGGTTAGATTTATAATAAAGAGTGAGATATCTTTTACAAAACGGATAATCATTTTTTCAAATAAATATTTAATTTTCAATTCTCTACCAAACTCTGAAATTGAGGTTTCAGAAAAATTGATTAAGAAATTTTGAAAGATTTATTTTGCAGCTGGGTATCATTTTCATTAGGACCACGAGCAATACCAGCCCGAACGATGCTTGGTGTTAATGCTCTGTTAGCAATGATATTCCAATTTGGCAATATTATGCGAAATTTGCCTAGAGTATCCTATATCAAAGCTATTGGTACTTTTGTATTTGATATCTTAAAAAACGAAAGTCTAAATTTTATAAATATTAAAGAAAATTATGATTTAAAATAATAAATATTCTACAGAATCAGTCTTTGAATTTAAAAATGAAATAACCTTAATGAATATGATGAATATGAATTTCCAAGAAAAAAGAGATATGGTAAGATATCCGAATCATTCAAATTAACAGATAAGCAAGTAAGGTACAATTAATTGTCTGATGTACACATCGAGGATGACTGCAGGATGATTGACATTCATGTCCCTATCAGATCATTGAATCATTGATCATTTTTTAAATTTAAAGACTGATTGAATCATTATTTAGATGTATGGATGCTGGTATCAATGACTTTTATATTTTCATCATTAATTGAATTGGCAATAATCGGTTCAAAAGTGAAAAATATGGAGAGCGGTCAACGGCCAAGGAAGTTACATTGTAAAAATGTAAAGTTTTTTTTTTCTTAACTCACATTAAGAAAGTATAATGGCCTGATTATCAATCCTGAGTGCACTACCTTTCTTATTTTTAATAAGTTTCAAACTCTGTGCTTTTATGACACAAATCTTTAAAAAAAGTACTAATGAATACTTTTTTTCTCTTAATCTGTCAACAAAATTTGAACCTTAGTTTAGTTTGAGTGAGAAATATTATTCAATTAAATTATCTAGATCGAGGGTGTGGAATCAAGCCCAAAAGGTCTTTGCGAATTCGAGAAAAGATTTATGCTTCCGGTGGAAGGATTTGAGTTGAAATGGTGTCGATCACGTTGGAAATCTTCTTCTTGGACACCAGATCGTATAGATCATCTGTCAAGCATCATATTTCCCGCATTTTTCGCATGCTTCAATGCAAGTTTTCGAAATAATTTGTCAACTTGACGTAACTTCAACTTATAAAGAAACGATTAAAAAATTTTCAATTAAATAATTGCAGAAGTGAAAAGACGCCAACTGATGTTAAAATCGAAACTTTGATTTTGATTGAGCATGTAGTTATAGAAGCACATAAAATTCATGTATTTCAGGTGATCTATTGGTCGTGGTATTCGGAATATTTGTTCTAGCATCATCCTCGGCTCATTACAGAATTCATTGATAAATGTTTAGTCACAAATTTTCCAAATTACTGTGCCTAATATTGTTGAACAATCACAATACTGATTCATCATTTTCATCTATTGTGTGGTAAATTTGTTTAATCTTTTTGTATATAAGCAAATTTTTTCATTTATTTGCACAAAAACGTCCGAAAAGAACAATCCTTGAACTTTTTATATATTAAATTTCATCATGAAGTTTAAAAGCATGATAGTACTAGAAAATTAATGGATAACTTAACTTTCAAATACTTTTTATCTGAAAGACTGAAATTTTGAAGGGAAATTATCTCATATCTTAATGTTATAAATCTACTGAATCAGTGTAGGGAATGATTCTAAAATACTTTAAGAATAAAATAGCAAAAAAAAAAAAAAAACTGGTCGATAAATTAACTTTCAGTTACTTTATAATTGGAAATAGTTTAAATTTTTGTGATACTAATTTGTCTCACAAGTTTTTGTGTTCTGTTGCTGTATGTGTCAAAGAAATATTTAACGGAAAAAATCATTTGACTGAAACAATCACATTTTTACTGAAACAAAGAACTTTCATATCATTCGAGAAATGTACGCGCCTTGAAATAACTTTTGGTCGGTTTTATAGATATTTTTTTCGCGCATTAATTTCTCATTATTGAAATTCATTTTAATTTTTACCCATTAGGAAAAGTGACCTTGGCTTTTATCCATTTTAAAGATAAATATACTAAATTCAGCAACAGACAATCGTTGAATGAATGTATGATAGTGTATGCCAAGTGCTGAGAGTTTTTGTCGAAAATGAACTTTTTTGTAAATATTGTGATCCGTTAGTGTCATCAAGAATGGCAATAAATCTTTATTGTCAACTTTTTTCTTACATACAACCTGTTATTTCCGTGCAAATTTTAACAAAAATTTTTCCATTTTTAACATGCAAAAAAAAAATTTGTTGCTATTGACTTGTCACAAGAAATTATTTTGTTTTATATAAATAGGCATACCTTTCCTGCACATTTCAATTTTTATTGTCTCAAATTTCTATGATTGAATCAATCATTTGCTTACCTTACTTAATTCAAATCGTTCTTCACTTCATGTCTTCAAATATTTATTTCGATTATTTTTCTACCAATGTCTGCCTAATTTTCCATCTTTCGGCAATTAGTAATAAAGTGACATAGATTGATTTATGATTATTAATGCCTCAGCATGATCTGGAAAAAGAATCAAAAAGTTTGAAAAAGTGCTTTGAAATTAAATAAGTGTCCTCTAAGAAGCTAAAATATCTCGAGATTTCATAAAATGGAGCCTAAAAATATTGAATGAATATTTTTGTGGTCAGAACTTGGCAAAAAATCTATCTAAATTTCGCTATTTTAAATATATCAGCAATGTATTTTCACGAATGAAAGTTTTGGAAGTTTTCTACAAACTCGGGCAAGTCAAAAAAATATTAAAGCCAGATGAAACGAAATAAACAGTTTGAATATATGAGCAGACATTTTCCTTGGGCTTCAGTAGCCCTCTACAAAACTCGTTAAAAAAATTTTGGTTTAGAAAAATTTGATGCCAATTTTTTATCAATATTTAATGCCTGATTGTCTCACATAAAAAATCATCCATTTTTCTTGCAAGCTTCAGATTTGTCAAACTTTCTTCCATGGCTTACTTGATCGGATATAAAGAATTAAATCAGATACAATTGTATTACTTTTTTAGCGGCTATTATTTTTGATAGTTCTCTTATTTAAATTCTATTTTAACAGTAAACTGTTTCAAGGTCTTTCGAATTGTTCGTATTCTTATTACATTATTTATTTAGCCTACAGTATCTCTACTATTTTTATTCACAGTTACGAATATTAAAAACTATTTTTCAAATATGCATTATCGGCATTTGAAAAAACTACTGAATGAGCTTCTCATGAGGCTCTATAGAACTTCAGACTGGAGAATTATCAGCGAGAGCCAAGGAAGCCAGTAAATGAGTTCATTTAATGTTTTTTGGTCATTGCGACCTTAAACTAAGACATTTCACTTAAGATTGCTATCATACCAGGTCAAGACAAAAATTTAGGAAAGAGTGGCATCCACAACTAATTTTTTGATTATTCAATACTCGGATGCGCAAAAAATAAATGTCAGAAAATTCCCAACACATATCATTCGCTTATCACATTTACAATGAATTATCCAACAAAATAAATTGACAAAATATTTTTCAGTTATCAGCTTGTTCGTTCGCTCAATTTTAATAAATATTAGCTAAAAAATTAATAAACCATAAAATTTTCTCTTCTTTGTATTTTTACATTTTCAAATTATCAAATTATTCGGATTTCTTTAATAACAGTTTTAATCTTTTTCTCTTTTCTTTCCCTTCTCTGAGGATATTTTCATTAAAATTTTAAATTCCTTTGTCTTTAATCGATTATTAAAGATAAGTCAACAAAATTAATTTTATTCTATCTGATTTAACTTAAATAAAAGTTGTGTTATTTCTCTGCCATTGACATTTGCGCTCGAGAGTAATGACGTTAACGTCATTACTCTCGAAATTACACTTCTTCACGTCATTACTCTCGAAATTACACTTCTTCCCTCCACTTCTGTCTCTTTTTTATTAATCTGTAAGACGCTCAATTGAGTAAGCATTACGTAATATATTACGCTACTCTTGGAATACTATGATTCTAATTATGATTTGATACATTCATTATTGTCAAACGATAATACTGTATTATGCCTATAACAATACTGTATTATGACTACTGGATATTCATCATCTCTTGCTATACTTACTTATTTCATTTAATGCTACGTAATTGTTACTTCAATAATATCTAACTCCTTTCTTTACAATATTTTTAATCGAATTTTAGTCAGAGATGCTAGCAATATTATTCTATCGACTTACACTAATTAGGTAAATGAAGATATTCAAAGTACATTAAGATTCGAATGTTAAATTCAATCTTTCACAATTTATAGTAAATTATTCGAAATGAATAAGTCTAAATTACCACAGCTTTCTCAGAAAGTAAAATAAATCAAATAAAATATGCAAGTACTTTCAAACTAGAAATGTTTCTTGTGAGTAAAATGTATTTTCTGATAAATTTATAGTTAATTGATTATATAAATGAATAAATTTATTACTTAAAAGTCAGAAAAATTGATTGATTTGTTTTAGTTTCTATAGTAATAAATAGAGAGAATGATATGAATCACATATTGATGTTGTTGTTTCTTTGTTTCTGCTCAATTTACACTTTTTTAAATATTCTCTTACTCTTCCTTATATTCCATAAAATGTCATCGTTAATTATCAGGTAAAAAAGATAAAGAAAAAACAAGAAAGACTGATGTGTTTCATATCAATGGTATACATGAAGAATATTATTGTTATTGACGATAATATACTTTACTTGCAAATGATGAATTATTTTATATTTAATATAATACAAACCTATTATATTTCTAAAACATTCTTTTATCATAATATTTATCATAATAATCGAAATATCTGAAATCAATATAGAAGACTTAATTTCAATAAAATCTGAATCAGATTTGCAGAATATCGCTAGTAGAATTGATAATTTTGAATGACTGAAATGTAATTTCAAAATGATTAATATTACTTTTCTACTCTCAATCCTGCTCCTATGGAAAGTTTGAAATCAAAAGAATAAAAATAAAAAAATTTTTCTCAAAATTCTTTGTTTATTTTGTCCAAATAGTTTAATTCTTTTAATTTAAATCTAATTTAAATCTAAGGAATTTGAAAAAAAAAGTTGAAATGAAATAGTCCTGCCATTTTGCACGTACGCTGACTGCATTTTGCATGTGCATCTGCATTGCAATCATTTGAATGAAGTATGTTCACAAGTGTGTGTGCGTGTCTGTTAACAACAATTTAAACATTTCAACATCCCCAGCAAGCCATTATTTCATTCGTTTCCTTTTTATTTCTAAAACACTTCCGCAAATTCATTTTGCTCATTTCTTTTTCCGAAAAAAAAAGAAAAGAAAAAACTTTGCCAAACAAAACTTTTGCGTGCGAAATCTTAAAATTGTTAGCGTGAAGATTTTGAAATTTTAATGGATGCTTTCGACGTCCTTTCCACTTTATTTTTTTATCAAATGAAATAACTTTTGGTGAAATGTATCGCTGGATTGTTGGTTGCAACGAAAGATGACCTTTTATAAGTTCTGATGAATTAAAATTGAAATCGACCCAACATCCAGATCAACGAAAGATGACCTTTTATAAGTTCTGATGAATTAAAATTGAAATCGACCCAACATCCAGATCAACGAAAGATGACCTTTTATAAGTTCTGATGAATTAAAATTGAAATCGACCCAACATCCAGATCAACGAAAGATGACCTTTTATAAGTTCTGATGAATTAAAATTGAAATCGACCCAACATTCAGATCAACGAAAGATGACGGTTCGGACAACGAGCTAACCAATTCTTTCATCGAACTGATCCCATCTTATTTTATTTTTTTTATTTTTTCTATCATTAAGATATTGAAGAATCCCCATTCTATCGTTTACGATATGGGATAAATAAAATTCTTGTTCAAACATAGGATGACACTGAACATCACAACTGTTCAGCAGATTTTTCTTCTTCCCTTCTATTAATGGTCAAGAACAGAAGAGACAAGCAAAGAGATTTATGGTTGAATTTTGAACAATGAAGAATAACCACAAAGTGGACGAAAGCTCAGATGCGGATCACTCTTGAAAATAATGATGGTACTAAATTTCGATGTCGAATGATTTCCTGGAATCAAAACTAAGAGACATTAAGTGATAACTATAGAAAATAATAATGACTAATAAGAAATATGGAAAGACTGAGATAAGAATATTTTGATAATATTTTTTTAAAGGAATTGCTGGGATTCATTCTTCAGATGTCCATATTTTTAATTTATTGCACACGCAAACTTAATATTGATTGATTTCAAGATATCACCGCTATCTATATGTAACTTTATAATTATACAAGGTTTTATGTGTATCTTATAAAGTCACAGTTAAAGATGATGCAATTTTGTTTTGAAGGAAGGTTTGATAATGGTAGTTCCATAGTGAGCAGTACTATAATCAGTATGATACAATAATCGGTGTGGCATTGTAATAATGCTTAATAAAGATTGTTATCGCGAATTCCATTGTATAAGTAACATCCTTATACGATGGTTTGAAATTATTATCACTTGATAAAAGGAAGTAGAAATTTCAGACTATAGAAACGAGCGATTCCCGACAGATCGATACACTGGTCAACTTCCGAACGAACAATGGGTGCAGTAAATAAGAAGCAGTAAATTTTTGAATATGCATTATGTCTACTAATATACACTACACTTATGTGGACAAAGCTCTAATAAAATCATACAGCTTGCTAAGGATTGATTCTCGATATCCAAAACATTCAATTTCACGATACGTAGCGCGCAGCGAGAATGCAACGCTGCAAGCATACGATAGCTGAAAGCTAAAAGAAGGTTAGAGGGTATTGGATGTTGGAGTTTGTGCAAGTTGAGCAAGAGGAGTATAAAAAGATGTTTTCGCTAAGAGATTGAAAAGAATATGCGAGGTAGTGTTGCGATGGATTGAGAGAAGATCTGAAATAGCGACGATGAGGAATTGTAGAAGTGATGGAGAGCATATTTTGCTGGACGAAAAGAATATCTATCGCACCTTCAGATTTAGACTTATTAATTTCTAATCAGCGAATAATTTGTAGGCGAGCCACTGGATGGTTGTTTCTTGTTTCATTGTTTCGGTTTCAGTATTTTTAGATTTTTAAGCCGAATTGAACTGAGTGAAAGATCAGTCTTAAGTGACTTCTGTCATGTGGTATTAGTTTGGATTGAATTAAGACTGACCAGATATCAGATTGAATGTTTGTGCTGGTATCAACTGATTGAACAGATCTGATCATAGCTTATTCAAACCAAATTGAATTGGATTAGACTCTTTCTAAGATTATTTTAATGACAGTTCATTTTATAGACTTCGGAAAATTATTATATTAATCATCTTTTCACCAATTCTGCCATTTTATAAAATCTTTCAAAAGTTCCATGAAAATTTCCAGAACATGTGCAGTTTGTAAAACTCCTAAGTCAGTCGACGGTGGTGCATTATTAAGATGCAGACAATGCAGTATGGTCGTATATTGTAGCGAGGAACATAAGGTAATTTTTTATCTAAATGATTATTTACTTTTAGTTCATTTGTGAAATAGCTGCGTTCACAAGGATTGAAATAAATGAGGAGAAGATTTCAGAGTTTTACATCAATTTATATATTAATCTTTGAAAATATCGAGATGCTTAAATGCAACAAATAGTATTGTTAGTGTATTGTTAGTATTCGATCAATCATAAGTAGCAGGTGTCAAACTGCCAAGTTTCATTTATTCGTCTTCATTTAAACTAAAATGCCAGTTCTGTTCCATTTGGTATTTTCTTCTTTTTAAATGCTGATAGGAAATAAATGACAGCATAAATATGAAGTTTAAATTTTGATTCATTTGATGCAATACTTAGAAAAAAAGCTCGTTGAAATCATCAACATATAATTTTCTAGTTGTTATTGATTCTTCGGTAATAAACTAGTCCCATGTCTCGCTTAACATTATTCAGCAAAGGAATGATCAGAGATCTGTGTTCATTTAAAGTAGTGCATTCTCTGATTTCATTGTATTTATTGAGTTCACATATCTTTTTTCTATGAGATATCTAAAAATTTTGATTATTTCTCGAATAAGGAACGGGAAATGTCACTGACCTGTCAAAAGTCAGATTTTTCTGTGTTTATTTGAAAATTGCTATAATCATATTGGTAAAAAGATAGCTAGTAATTTATTTACTCCAATATAGATTCAGTATTAGCATGATATCAATAGATAATATTCGGTTTTGAATTCATCCATTTTTTTATGCTTCTTTTTTAAATTTATTTCGTCAGTAGAATTGCAAAAATTAAACGTGCGAAAATTTAAAAAAAAATGATGCTCAAAAATGAAATATTTCTTTACGATTTCGGCTGTAAAAAAATGTCGCATTTTTTCATTGAAAAATTTTTCTTAAAAAAATTACTAAATATGGAAGGCGGAAAATAAGACTACGATGGACAATATCTGTGAAAAGATGAATAGTTTTTTTTTTCTTTTTCTGTAAACTTTTTTGTTTTTGTCTATCATATGTCTCATCGTATGCAAAAAGTTTTGACATTCTAACGAAAAAAAGAGAGAAGAAAAGAATCTGAAAAAAATGAAAGATACTATTTTGTCAGAATAAATGGAAATGCAGCCTCTTATTGGAATCATAAATTTATGATTGCATTGCGGTGCATTGCGGATCGTGCTATTAAGAAAAACATATGATAATGGCTTGGAAGAAATCAGAAGGAAAAAGAAAGAGAAAATTTAGGAATTTTGGGCATATATAAGTTTAGATAAGTGGAAAAATAGAAATATGTTACAATTTTTTTGATAATTTAAAAAGTCTTGATCCTCAGTATCATATCAGAAAGTGGAATTTTAAAAATTTTAACTTTTTCACTTGGATTTTCGTGATTCTAATAGTTTAAAGGTTCGAAAAAGGTAACACTTGGAGAGAAATATATGACAAGCTAAGCATTATTTGGCTAAGGTTAAGGAACCGAAAATTTTTTATGTCTCTCTGGCTACAGTGGGTTGAGCTAAGATCTATCATAAAATCATCCGTAGTCTTGATAGCATCTGTGTGCAATACGCTTTTCTAGCTGATTCAGTTATACATAAAATTACTCAATATCTTGAAATAAACGAATCTTTTTTCAAACTTCAAAATTACTTTTTTTTTGTTAAAAATGAAAATCATAGTCGTTTTACGCTAGGTTTTACGCTGGTTTTGAAAACTGATTATTTTGAAAGTTTTTTAAAAACTTTATTAAGTTGTGATGGATCCTTTCTGTTTTGTCTCTCTCTCTCTTTAGTAGACTTGTAAAGACATATGCATTGGTGACGAAAATTCTAAGTGCAAAGTTCTGTATAGTGATTTCTGAGTTTCAGAAATTTTAAATTTAATCACTTTCTCATGAAGACTGCTTTATTAGACAACTTGTCTTTTCTTGATGAAACCTCAAAAGCATCGCGATTTAATGAGAAAAAAGTGATTACATGATGTTGAGAAATCTCATCATCTTCCTCTCTACCTATTGGATTAATATTTAACTTTTCATTTTTTTTTTTTAATTTCTTCTGTTTTTCTGGGAAGACTGTACAAAAATCTTATTCATGGATTTTTTTCCACATTTATGGAACATTCTAGATTTTCATTATTGTAAAACCATAATTTTTCTAAAAATCCATGAAAAGGAAGATGAATAATTTCAGTTTTTATTTCAATTCGAAGTTACAATTATTCGGAGCGATAATTAATTTAAATTCGAAGCGATAATTAATTTAAATGTTAAACTGCCGCTCGATTCGTATATGATAGACGAGACACATATAGATATAATCGAAGAAATATGCGTTATTTTTCGGTGAACAAATTTAATATATGTGGGATGAATAAGTAGTTTTAGAAAGATTTAGTAGTTAAAATAGTATTCTGTGTTTTAATATTAACCTTTGTTTTACTGGACCAAGAATAGTTTCATGTTATCTACTAAAGGTGAATGTTTCTTAGCTATTATATGAATGTATATCATAAAGATTATGTAAAATCTCCGGAAATATTTTTCATATCAAAATTCTTGAACGATAGTATGAAAGAAAAATATAATTCAAGGAATTTAGCTATAATTACAAAATAAATGAGTTTTGCAAGCAGTTATTCTTTTATGAAATTTTCATTCAGTTATGATTAGAAAGGAGATGTTTTTGCAGAATTATGATTGGAAGCGACATAAACCACTTTGCAAAACTGTGCAATCTCAACTAGCAAAGATTGCTACCGTTACTGCCACTACTCAGCAAAGAAGTGCTAATAAACTCACAAATCCTGTCGGTCGTACGACAGTGGTCACTGCAGAATGTTTAGGTGCGTTAAATTTATTTCCAATTTGAATTAGTATTTGTAATTACATGAAGTTTAAGTATTATTAGGATAGGAGATTTTTTTTTGATATTTATCCATAGGTCAATGATAAAATAATGCCACGGAATCCATCCCATCTTTTATCTAATATGCATAGCATTGATAAATGAAAAATAGATTTTATTGTTTTAAATTGAATGTTTTGCTAAGAATAAATCTTTTGGTATTCATTTTCTGCTGAGCCTAATGAATCTTGGACTATAAATGATATGTTTAAATGCTCAAAATCATGTTTAGCAATTGTTTTTTTCTCTTTCGAAGTTTTTAAAACATTCATTTTTCAAAGTTTTCAAAGCATTCATTTACAAATTTTCGTTAGATCATAAGTAATGAATTTTATGAGTGACATTGCTGTTATCCATATTTTGATCTTGTTCTAGGCGATAAACTGTGTGAACATTTTATTGACATAAAAAACTCGAACGATCAAATTTTTGAAAGAAAAAATATACTGGAAAAAGTATCGAGGAAGAGATTATTGGGGATGAATTGCAAACATTCTCAACTTATAGATCATTCTTCTAATCCTATCTTCACAGTAATTATCTAATTTGTTTTTGTATTTCATAATAAAAAAATGAACTATCATAAAAAGAGAATATATTTTATCGGTAATTTTTATCCTTTTCTGCAAAGAAAAAGGATTTCATATTTTAGCAATTAATTCTCTTGGTTATAAGACCGCTTAAAAATATCATATATCAATTTGAAAATTTCTGAGAAAGATTTATTGTTGTTGCAGATTAATCTACAAGATCATTTGAAAATACTTGCCACCAGCGGATTACCAATTCATCAACAACAAGCAGTTGCTTTGCACATTAAGGTATGAAGCAGTCCGCTTTTAGTCGTCAGGAGTGTGTTTCTTCACAGTTAATTTTAGTTAATTTTGAACTTAGTTTTTGATCTGAACGGTTCCCTAGGTCACCAAAAAATTAAATAATGAAAAAAAAAATGCTTAATTTTGATTTACAGTGCATTGCGGATCATGCTATTAAGTGTTTGAATGATTATGGATGGGCTATTGTGGATAATTTTCTTGGGCAAAATCATTGTTGTCATATTCAGAAGTATAGTTTTTGTTGCTCTCAAATATTTGTAAAGGAATTAATTATTCACACAATTAGATGGTTTTAATTTATTCCAATACTTGCCATAATCAAATTCCAAATTCAAATTTTAGGGAAATGAATCATTTATATAATAATGGTGCTTTTAAACCAGGACAGTTGATGGAAGCAAGTGTAAATTCAAATTCACAGGATATACGATCGGACGAAGTTAGTTGAACTTTTATTCATCAGTGTGGAACACGTAACCGTTACGCAACAATAATCTCAGAAAAAAATTTTTAATTCAGATGTGACGTTGTAGCTTATTTCTTTCAAATGGTATTAATCATCCGTAATATGACTTCGCTATTAGCTTTAAGCACATTTTAATTTTTATGAAATTCTTCACTAGTGATTAAATTAAATCTTTAAAGAAATAACAAGCGCTATTTTTTCCACTGTTTTTTCTTCATTGAACGCATTGCACATATTGACTCTTATATATATTACATATTATCATTTGGCTTTTATTTCAGTTTTGATTAGGGTAACTCTTACAAGATCTTGCTAACTCATTCCATTTTAACTTTGCAATTTACAGTACATACTTCTAACTTTTTTCAGTGTGAATTATTACACATTTATAAGATTAACTTTAAGTCCAGTTAGTTTTCCTTGATACCGGTAAATGCTTACTACCCAATAATTATTATTTTGGAAAAATTGTTGGTGCACATAAAAGATCTACTTTTTCGAATTTTTTCATCTCATGCAATTTTCCCTTGGCATCATTTTCAGGTTTATTGGTTTGACAGCAATGATGAACGAGTAAGTGTGGCAGTGACAGTTCGTTTGCTTGTCTCAATGATTGATTCTGTCATTGTTCATTTTAATGGCCGTGTACCCTATGAAATTAATGGACGCTCACGGGTACTTACTGATAACCTTTTGTTTGATAATTTACGTGATTTCGGGGAGTGTTTCTACCGTTTTCTTACACTAATTTACCAACTGCAAATTGTTGTAAATAATAAGATTATGGGTAAGAAAATATTTTTTCCCAAATTTTCACCTTTTCCTTCATTCATCAATCGTTCTGAAAAATATCTTGAATCTGACTTTTTAGAAAGTCTTCCGGAATTTTTTCCTCATCTGTTCAACTTTTCCTCTTATACCCTTATTCTTTTGGTTAACCGAGTGTTTGGAAAATTCGTAAAATTGTGGAAAAATCAATAAAAAAAAATCAAGAAATCATTAAAAAAAGTCAAGAAATCATTTGTCATAAAGCAATCACATCTAATTCTAAATATTAACCGTATGTTTTTTTTGGAGGGGGAGAGAGAAAAGCAGATGACATTAGAGTTCATCTTTAGTGAAATAAATCAATTAAAAGATTGTCTTATCCAAATCTCAATTCATTCTCATTTCGTAACTTCCTAATTTTCTTTATATACTTCATTCAGTTCACTACAAGAATATTATCTTTTTCGAATAGCTATAGATTGTTTAGGCAATGCTGGCAATATATCCGTCAAATGGGACACATTATGTGAAACACATTGATAATCCAATGAAAGATGGTCGTTGCATTACAGCCATTTATTATTGCAATCAGAATTGGAATGCCGAAAAAGTATGTATTTCATTTATTTAATAAATTCAAGTCTCGAAAAACTACTTCCCAGTATAATTTTAATTCGATGGTTAATTTTTTTTTTTTATTTGTCTATGTGAAGCATATATTTATTCTGTATACCTTCCTTTGGTGCTAACGGATGTTTATCTTGCTTAATCTTTCTTTTGATATTTTGGATGTGCTTACTGTATATGTTTCAGGATGGTGGTTGCTTTAGGCTTTTTCCTATAACATCAGACGTTCCATTGGATATTGAGCCACGAGCTGATCGACTATTGCTTTTGTGGTCAGATCGTCGAAATCCACATGAAGTCCGACCAGTATATCGAGATCGGTAATTTGTAATTTTTCAAATTTGTTTCCAAATTTCTCAAATGCATTTGAAGAAAAACAAAATATATATATATATATAAATTTTTCTTCATTTACTTTCCTCATTGTGGAGCACAGTGACCAGTCTCATCAATTAGTCAAACTATTTTTCATAATTACTTTCATTTTTTGCATGATGCTTTTGGTATTGTTTAAATACAATTATTTGCAACAATGCTTTAATTGTTAATGTATCAGAAATTGTAGATACTTGTTTTAAATGCCAACAAACTATTACTATGATTAAATTTTAATTTTAGGTATGCTGTGACAGTTTGGTATTTTGATACAAATGAAAAATTAGCAGCAGTAGCAAAGAAATGTAAGCAAAATGTGACAGATGAAAAAATTGAAAATAAAGAGCAGTTGCAGCAACCTATTCTGCCTAATAATGAACAGAAATTGCAGCAACCGAGACTTTCTCTTCTAAATACTTTCGCAAAAGTTAGTGCTATTCTTAGTCTTTGCTAATTATCTCAAATGTAATCCTGATTTCGCTTTTTCGAGTTTTGCATAATGATATATCTCACAATTCTCTTAAGCAGTAAAAGATTTCAAAGTTATATTAATAATATTAAAATGTTTTCATTGTTTAATTTAATGTTAGAATAGAGATCACAAAAATTCTACAACTGCCGACAATTCTCAGGTAGTAGGGTTCATAAATAATTTTTGCAGAGGAAACCAGACACATTGTCATCGCATGACAACCTTCCAAAATATTTTAACATTTTTCATCCTACCGTATCGTCCACGCAGCAAACATTACCAGCCACTTCTGGAACAGAACAGATCATGAAACATGGAAACGGTATATTGTGTGAATTTACGTTGTCTTTCCCATTTAAATTGCATGTACTTGAATGAATTGTATGTATGAGCTCAAAGCGACTGGTACTATCTTATTGAAAGTTTAAAATGAAAGATCGAGAAAGAGGGGCTTTAACAAAGTTGATAATTATTACTGCATGATGTTGACTGCATTTAATAATTTCATGTTATTGCTAAGATTATATTGTTTGAAATATCCACTGATGTTTTAAAGGAGATTCGGGATCTCACTGTTATATATCCCTAAGTGTAATCTAGGAATTAGCAAATAGTATCCTTCTCCATTCTTAAGGATCTTTTTTATTCTGTAATATTATTATTATTAGTAGTATTCTGTTTTTTTTTTTCTTTTATTTCTCTAGGAAGTCATTTTTTTCAGATACGCAAGTATTTGAATCGTCGTATTTATAACAACGGTTTTCGTTGAAGCCCGTTGGAGCAAGTCTTCTAAGGTTTAAATCAACATTATACTGATCAGGAAGAAGTGTTAATTGGCATCAGGATTTATTTGTAATTTATTATTAAAATATGAGAAACTTTTTGTTGTTATTCAATAGTTTTGTCAAGATTTGATCTCTTTCGATGTCATTTATGTATTTGTTTTTATGTCTTGTGATGTCTGATTGAATCGATGATTTCATGGACTTTGTATGTCTTGCTTTATTAACCTTTATATAATTCAAACTATATCCTTGAATTTCAAATTCATTCAGATATAAACTATTAAATTTTGATTTGAATATAGCATTAGTTTCCTGAAATGTCGATCATAAGATCTAATTCATATTAAAATTTGATAGTTTATGTCTGAGTAATTGAGTTATTTTTACATATCATCGTGTTTCATAGAACTATTAGTTTTTCGTTCAAAACAAAAAAGCAAGAGTAAAACAACAACTGATTTACAGCGATATAAGCAAAATCCTTTCCTGTGTTATTTTGCCACAGTTTCACATCATCTCTTTATTTGTACAATCTTTTGAACAACTATTTCAATTTGTCAGTTTTAAATCGCCTCAAAGGCTTACTAACGTAGGTATATAGGAATGCAGTTGCATACAAAATATATATTTACACTTCACTTCTGAAATGGGAATATTTTATATAAAGAGGGAAAGTTTCTTGATCAAAATTTCGCCATGATTCCAAATTGGAATTTTTTGGTAGTCGAAAAATACTGATATTTGCCTCTATCTCTTTTCCTTCTCCATTTCTTATTTATTCTTTCAATCTTCCGCTCTCTTTTATTTCTAAAATTGTATTGTCGTTAATTTGACAAATATTGCTCTTATTTTTGGGCTTATTTCATAATATTTCGTATCGATTTATATTTTAATATATTTGAATTGAAACTATGAGGTTTTTTTTTTTATCTATTATTTTCGGAATTCCGCTTCCATTTTGATTTATCCAAGAATTGATTTAAAATCATTTTATATTTTGAAAAAAATTGTAAATAAAATATGTTCTACACAGCATATATTCCTTAACAATAAGTAATCTATTAACAATAAGAATCGGACTCAATCATGAGATCCATTATTAATCACATGACTTCATGATTCTGCAAAATGATAAGCGTTTGTCACATAATATTAGTATTGCGAGCATTCTAATAATCTAATCATTTTAACACACAATTCCTTTGTTTAATCACTTTAGAGTTGATTTATTTTAACCTCAAAAATACTTCGAGTTGCACAGATTATTTGAGTGAAGCAGTCATAACTAAGGGAGCGTTTTACATGCTTGTACAAAGAGTCTGATGACATTTTTAAAAATTTTCAAATAATATGGTTTTCGCAAGGAATCGTTTCGAATTTAGATAAGTATTCAAGGCTCCAATTTATCAAATAATAAAACTGCAGACAGAGTCTTTCATACGATAAGGATATGCAACAATACATCAAAATGTTTGATTTCCGATTATGTTAAAGTGAAGAAAATCAAATCAAAAATATATTAGAAAGAATGAAGCAAATCCAGTTATCAATTAGAATAGATGTTATGGGCGAAAATTACATAGGATGGAATCAACGCATAAAATTTTCTGAACAATTATTGGAAGTGATATTCAGAATCTGAACATGTAAATCATCGTAATGATAGCAATTAGATTTGTCCTAAATTATTACAATGTTCACTATAATCACGATAGCTGAATGATTTACGTGATTATCGTCTGCCAATTGATTTGAAATTCAATGGGAAACAAATTGCAATTGTTGATGTGGTATATTTGGTTGACGTTGTTCAATGCTTTATTAGAAGGTATTCATAGAATTTTATTTTTTAAGATACAAACTGAATTTCATAGCAATCATATTCATATGAATAGATTTGAGCTAGCAAGTCTTAAAAAAGGTAATAACATAAATATTATAAATCACCATTTGTTTTTTATTGTAAAATTTAAGTTTAGGAACCAGGCTCTTTTCCTAAAATTATATTAGCAATTCATATATATTAGTTGACAAAAAATAACTATATTATTATGGTCGTCTGATACGATCTCTGAGATAAGGTATGTTAAATAGTAGATCGAAATTGAAAGTAATTGATTTAGATTAAATGAACTTATTGGCTCAGACACTTGAGATTTTCGAAGATAGAAAAATGAAGAGCTTAGTCAGGTCATAATTTTCTGTTTAAAATTCGTTTTTAATTGTAAAACTCAGATTTTTGTAGTTTCAGATTTTTGAGTTTTTAATTTCAATTAAACTTATTTGTAATTTCAGCACCAATCACAAGTGGTATTCCAAAAAAGTATACAGTTCAGTATTTCCTTTTCGTAAAATGGGAATTTTTCGAAGTGGATTGGTGGAAAATAGCTCAGAAGGAACAAAATTTAACTATATCTTCTTTCTAAGCAGTAATTACAGTGCTAAAAAATTTTAGAATTAAATTCTGAAACATCACAACTGAACGTCAGGATGGTCATTTCTTATATAATATTACTTTTTCCCATGATAATATTTTAATGAAGATGCAGCTTAAATCAATGTCAAACGAAAAAATCTATCGAATTTTTCGAATCCATTTCAGTTAATGATTTCCAATTTCTCCTTGCAGTCATTTTACAACGGAAATCAAATTTTTCCTTTTTTTTATTCTCTGATTTGTTTTTTTTTTAATTAATATTTTTCGAAACGACTGTTATTATTATTATTGTTTATGCTAATCTATCAATTTGATTTCACTTCTCTTTTCCTAAAATATGAATGGAAGATTTCCGAAATCAATTATACTAAATTCATCGAAAGCTACATTTAATCCGACTTGAAATTTATTAAGAGCAAATTATTCATTTCACTTCAGTAACGCTATAACTAACTACAGTCTCATAAATAGCAATTAATTCAGGTCTACGGTTTTTAATTTTCATTTTACTGTGTTATGCTAGAACATATTTTTATACTTATACTGTGAACAGAACACTCGGTCAGAAACATTTTCTATTAAATGCGTATAATAAGTTATAAGTTAAACACTAAAATTAAGTTAAAGTTGTTTTCATTATAATTTGTACTAACTAACTAAATTCCATTTTTATATCTGAAAATGAAATTTTATCACTTAGTACTGTCTGCATTACTGTCATCCACTTGCTTATTGTATGTTAGAGTATATAATAAATACAGTAATTTGGAATATTAAACGATAATTATGTAATTAGTCATTTTGTTAACATAATATGATGTCAATTTATTATACGATGATATTATAATTCCTTCGTCAAAATTATTTCTCATAAAATTCTTTATAATATGAATTGTATCGTTTCGTGAGGCCGCATTTTATGCATTATTTTGTTTTGACTAATAAAAAATTGGCATATTTTCTAAAATTCGTTTACTTTTGCAGTGACAGTGATATTTACTGACTCGTTACTGAGATAATTGCGAAAAAATAAATTTTTGTCGAAAGATTCGAAGTGAGAAATACTTCTTGTGCACCTTCAAATTTAATATAGAATACTATTTGAAAATTTCGAAATATTATTTCAAAATTGCTTATGTTGTAATTTTAACAAACTTGGCCAGTGCATTTATTTCTGTTTTTCAAAAACTGAGACAGAATTGCTACAACCTGAAAAGAACGATGCTTCTATGTTCTATTTTTTATCTTACATTCTATTTGGGATTCCTCGTACAATCCACAACATTAAATGAAATCGGTTAGTTATTTATTGCATTTATTAATTTATTGAGAATCATTTGAACTATGTCAAGATGTTGTCGCTCTTAAAGTTTTAAAATTTTTACATTTCTCAGAACTTTTGCAAATTTTCTTCGCAGACATGCAACGAAAGGCAGCACATCATTCGAAACTTCCATACAAACATTTTGGTCGATATTATGAATATATTTACGAAACGCCTTCTGTATCTGATCCCAGGCCCAGATTTCGGCTTTCATATGGTACTCATCGTCAGCATCTGTCATTTAAGTCTAGCGTTGCCAATTCTGAAATAATTATTCTGATTCCAAACCCTAGCATTTTCAGTTTAATGCGGAATTTCAGAATATGCTTTTCTGCATTGTTACTATCACGATAATGCGAAAATTAATTAAAATCAAAAGACTTGTATGATGCTCTTATAATGTATAATTTGAAAATTTTACATTTTAAAATATTTCTAGGTACTATCGGTGGTGATACCAACACGATAGGAACAATTAGGCAAAAGCACAATGAGAAAAACCATAAGCGAAAAAAGCACTGGCAATCAAATGCTGAAAAGTTGCAATTCTTAGATGCAGAGCCTAAAAAATTTCAGGAAAATACTTCATTTATTTTTAGTTTATTTCTCTTCATAAATATAGACTGCTTTTAATTTCAGTCCAACTAAAAAAGAAACTTCAATGCTTCTGATTTATTTTGATTTCAGTCCAAAAATTTAATATAAACTTATCACAATTCAGTATATAAAAGAGATTTTTTTTTGCACTACGTAGAATTCACAGCTTCACTTAAAATAATATAACACCTGTGATATGAAATCAATAGCCTTGCTTAACATCCGTGATATGAAATTCCTGTTTAGGTCAATTAAAAAGTCATCCTATCAAACAAATTATATTTCACTACTTCAGCATCGTTCGAGAAATCCAAAGATTACTAAATAACTAAGTTTTATAGAACGCTAATATCAGACATCTCGAAGATGCATGGGAAGAAAGTGAAATTGCTCGAAGACGCGCGCAAAAAGAAATTGAAATTGTGCGCCAATTTGCTAATGATGTCTTTAATCAGACTAAAGTATTTGCATATTATCAGATTAATTTTGATTATACCTTAGACATGATTTGAACTTTGATTATTGAAATAATCAAAGATTGGATCAGAACTCTTCAAGCAAGATATGATTTGTGTTAATTTTTTTAATTCAATGTTCTTATTTATTATTTTTTCCAAAAACTGATTTCACGAAAAACTGAAATTTTATTTATTTTAACAAATAAAATAATTAAACAAGATGAGTTAAATTTAATGATGTAAGCAATGTATGAATTTTAACCATTGAGGCACTTTGCTGAGTTAATGGTAACTTTTATGGCCAAGAACTTTGGCACATAACAACTATTTGATTTTTATTTCCATCATAAGGGAAACGAATCATTAAATTTACTTTTAGTTTTGCTTATATTAATGGACGTTGAATAATTAATTACTTATAATAATATAATAATTCGTATCATTAGGGGGCATCTATCTTTGATGCTAACTGAATTTCAGGAGCAAATGTCAAAATTTCCAACTTTCGACATTTCACGCATTCAGAAAATATTTTCAGCAATAACAGATACGCCAATGCTGCTATCAGAAGGTCTTTTGGCCGGAAAAGTAACAAATCCGGTATATGATTTAAATAGATTTTAATGAAAATAGTAGAAAAGTCCTCGAAAAAATTCACATGTAACTTTTGCAGAGGCAATATGGCAGACGTTGGATCATGAAAAATAGGAAACAGAAAATAAAAGCTAACAAAGAAATTATGGAAAATCGTAGTAAAGATACGGTGAGAAGACGGAACAAAAATGGTTCTCGAAATTATGCCAGTCATCAGATGTTTGGTACCTTACCTAAATTTGATCCCAGATTCCCATTTGATAGAGCATATAAATTAATGGAAGGCCTTCGACCGCCGGAAATATTCAAATTCCCATTAACCAATTTTGACATTTAAATGAGATTTCTTTGATACTTTGTTTTCTATGTATTATTCTTAATTTGAACCTTCTTATTAACATCTATACAAATTGCAATTGATATCTATTTCAGTAGCCAAAGCAATATTTTCCAATTGAAATTGCAGAATGCAAACAATATAACACAATTTTTTCGATAGAACTGGCGGTATTTTACTAAAAGAAAGAACTTTCAGCCATAAATAAATAAGATTATTAGTGATATTTTTATTGATGCGAAGTCAAATTTCGTATATTTAAATGATGATTAAGACACATCAGAAATCTCATCTTTTAAATGATTTCCGATTGTTGGATCGAATGAATGGGAAATTTGAAAGCATAATATTTAAAAAATTACTTATGAATTTATCTTTTCCAGTTTAGCTTCCAGTTTCACAATATGTTGCAGAAAAAACTGATTGTTAGAAATGCTCAAAATGGAAAAGTCGCAGTTACTAAATTTTTTGTTGAATATTTATTAAACATTATGATTCTTGATCTGTTTAGATGATATATCTGTTATAAAAATAGCTATATATTATTTGGAGTGGAAATTAAAACTTAATCTATGAAAGCCCATGATTATTCATGATAAGATATGCATTTCGCACTGATATAGGAATCTTTTCTCCGCAATGTTAAAATTGAGTTAAAATACTTCAGAACCTTCGCTTCAATTTTTGCATCATTTTGCATCGATTCCTTCAATTTTCAATTTTAATTCATACGTTCCGGTTTCTAAAATAGCTATGTCGCAAATTTCAATATCGCAAAACTCCAAATAATAAATAATTAAATACCATTCAAATGATAAATAAATGTTAAAAATGCTATGAATCATTTACCTGAATTTGCATTTCTCAGATTCATTTGTCAAGCATTTTGTTTTAATATTTTATCTAATCAAATTCTCATTCTCTCCTTTTAGTCAAATGGGACAAATTTCCATGATAATCTTTCCATAAATTCTAACACTAATCTTCCCATGTTCTTATACGGTAAATTGGATCTTTAGAATTTCTTGTTTGTTCAGATTAACACTTATTTAATTATTAAATTAAACCACTTCCAATTCCTAACACGTATATGAATCTTATGGTAACTAAAAATAATATCTTCTGGTACAGCTATAACGAATCTCAGCTATATTCCATTGCCTTTCCTGCTACTCTTCCAAATGATTCTATACCTCAATTCGAATTATCAATATAAATTAATAATTTTATTGCTGCTACATTAAGAACGTGTAGCCGACGCAAATTACTTGCTTCCAGGGTAAAAAGAAAGCTCCCTTTAAATTCTTTTTTTTTTTCTAAGCCTCGACTAACCTTTCAAGACAATAGAAAATTTTTCACGACGAGCTATAGCAAATTATAAAATTTCCATCTTTTGCTGAATTATGGAATTCGAGACTGCAAAAAAAAGTTTGAAAAATATTGGCATATGCATATACGGACATATATGGCATATACGCAACAATATGCACTAAAAATATTAAATTTGATTTAATTCCAGACAGTCTCAAATGACAAAGAATTCTTATATTCGGAAATAGGCAGTTCTCATCTATTTTGTTCTTACATAGCTACTTATCATTGCTCATATTATTCAATACGTAGATATCACTAGATTGCATTTCATTTACAATTTCTGCTAACCTTGTCCTATATTTAGAAAATTTCTAATGATTCTCAGTTTCAGTTTGGCTTATTTCATTATTTGCTGAAATAAATTCCATCGCCACAAGAACTTCTATCTTAATTTAGTAAATAAACAACATGTTCTTTTTAATTTGTTAATACCATTACTGTTGAAATTTTACTTATGTTAGTCAAATGAAGACGGATACCATAGTGGTAATTTAGCGATATTCGCATTTCTTAAATCAGTATAGTAATCCGAATTTCTCACTAACTTTCTCGGATAAAATTGTGGATAATTCGGATCATGCATCTGAATGAAAACTAAGAAAATGAAATTTGCGACTATTTAAACTGAAAGTATTTCTTATAGTTAGATGAAAAAATGCTGTTAATATTTAGAAATAAGCTCTACGAGAAACTTGTTGTAGAAGCGAATGAAAAATCATAGAACTGTTGGTCCAATTATTATGTATCGTGAACTTTTGTAGTATTGTTGAGTGCTCCATCAAGACCTAAGAATCGCCATCACAGATTTGATCAGAATTGACGATCCATTGAATTGATTGGAGCAGTTCCTTGAGCCCAACAAGCTTTTTCCAGTTAAATTGAGTTATGTTCTATAACACTAAACTGCAGAATCTTTATTCGTCCAAGAAAAATTCCATGCTGAGTTGCAACAATAGGGTTTATACGAATTAAGAAGTAGGAATGGTTTTCATTAAACATTCGTAGTCACTTTCACACACAACGAATCCAATTACAGTATTAAGTATGGGAAGATTTAGGATGTGAATTTGGATAAAAGGGTAAGTTGAGATGGATATTCCCTGTAGGTCATGAATACAGAGATGTGAATAATAATACAAAGATGGGAAATACATCTAAAGAATGTAGGATGAGTCATAACATTGTTAATATTTATTTACAATGTTGACGAATTGATTTAGTTTGTTCATTTTTAGACTGTTGGGTTATTTGAAGTGTCGCGATATTGAAATTTGCGATATTATGTATTTTACCAATTGATTATTGTAATATTTATTTAAAAAAAACGACATCACTTCTTCGTTTTTGCTAGTACTCTCAAATTTGTAAATTCGTACTTATGATTTCATGCTTGTTTTTAATACACACAACATTTCAAACTTTGTTGACAAGATAGATCGATAATTTTAAGAATATCTTGATAGTAAAGGCCATTATTTTGTATTCTAAAATTTTTAATATATTTTCGAATTTTGTAAATTGAAGCATAAACAAACAAATAGATAGCATTTCTCAAATTCTGTCATAGTGCTTTCAAACGTAACTTCATTTTATCTACAAATATCGAAATGGAAATGTAATACTTGGTATTTGTTGAGATTGTAAAACATACAATTATACTTCAAATACACGCAGAGAGGTAGCAATTTTGTATAAATACATAGAAATCTGAAATTCAATACTTGCTGAAGCTTCAAGAAGTGATATATGACAACAATCAGCGGTACAGTATGATTGTCGGGTTATTATTCTCGTTTTATTTCCGGCGAAAATTGTCGCAGCATAAGTACCGGTATAATCAGCAAAATTCCTCCAGTGATATAGCATACTGTTGGACCAAGAAGCCAAAATACTAAAATTACAATTTTGAAAAACTAACAGCTTAAAAATTGCTGATTCCGTTTGATGAAAATATAATCTGAGGAAGAATAGTGGACCTGTAGACGCAAAAAATGGGCCAATAGACCGAGCTAAAGCACCAAGACATCGAAATACTCCAATCGTGACACCTTTGACATCATCTGTAGCTTGATTTGATATGCATGATGTCATACATGGAACTACTAAGCCTGATGCTGAAATATATTAACTTCTAATTGTGATATTTTTAGAGAGAGTATCTAATGGAAGAGTATAAAATAAAACAAAACTATTTAGAAAGTCTATTAATAGTGTTCCTTTTAATTAATGCATAATTTATATAATAAATAATTAGAGAGGAAACTCAGATAGATAAAATAAAAGACACAAAAGAAAGATAAACAATAAAGCTCAAGAAGATTTGACAGACTTTAGCAACTGTTTGCTTTCTTGTCAAACAATTGTCCAACTTATCAAGGAGGAAGGATGACCTTTACCCTTACCTAATGTAAGAGAAAGACAACTTCAAGAAACACCTTACCTACTGCGTAGAACGCTAAACCAACATAAAATCCTTCTACGCTGCTACTGTATCCGATCATAATGTATGCAGGTATGGTAAACAGAATACCGTATGTGACTGCCGCATGTTGCTTACTGCTTGGAATTTGACGAATTCCTCCTTAAAAATAATTTATTTTACATGGAAACTTCAAATGCTAGAACTTTAAAGACTTACCAAAATTTCCAATTCAAAAAATGGCTGTGGGGCTGATAATTCGAGCATTAGTTAGAGTATCAAAAAATTTCACTACTTTAGATTTTAATGCCCCTACATATCAAGAATCAGGAACATCAAGAAGCTGTTGATTCTTGATCAATGTAAACTAGCAGATGGAAAATTGGAATTTAAAAAATTAGATCCATGCCCGTCCCACAAAGTTACGGTTGCAATGGATAGATTGAAATGCGAATTTACTGCTAATTACCTTGTACTATAATCATCAATGCACCAATATATAAATACATTATGCCTTGTTGCATGCTGGAAAATATTTATAAATTTGTATGTGAGAAATTCAAGCAAACAAGTAAAAACATACATCCAATGATTTACTTTCTTAATTAAAGCCAGCTACTTCGTCACTAATAATTTTTGCTAATTTTTTTATTGGTTGAAGTTAATAATCATTATTTGAATTCCGCGATTAATAACCCTTTTATCGATAATCCATTTAATAGTGGGAGGTTAATCAAGCAGATTAATTTTTCGCTATTTTATAATGCATTTTCAGAAGGCTCACCACCAGATATTATGTATCCGGTAGAATTGGACAAAGATTAACAAATACGATTAGAAATGAGGAATAGCATCAACAATTAAATAATGAAGAATAAAAAGGTCAAAAACGAATAAATGTATATGACAAACCTATTGTAATTAAAACGAATATGTGTCAGAAATGAGAGCGTAAATTCGAGACCCGAATAAAAGAACATATAAATGAAGTATGCTCGTCCATAGGATTGCATTATTTTCACTCCTAAATTGTTACCCCTAGAGATTGAAGTAATAATTGATCTTTTTCAACTATCGCTTTATTCATATCAAACAAATCATACTACTTTTAATCAACAGCTTTATGGAATTAATAGCAAAATATAAAATTTATTAAATTACTTCAAAGTTGCTTGCAGTTTTAAGACAAATACTAGTTTAGTTCAATAATTTAAATAAATAGTGTGGAACTGTCATACCAGAATGACCTTTAATAGCGTCAAATCGGAAAAGTGCATTCGGTTTGATATATAAAAAGCAATTTTTCAATACTTTGCCAACTACTGTCTTCTAAAAAAAGAGAGCATTATATTAAGATTCAAATCAGTAAATAATCACCACTCTTTTCAAACATTTTATAATTCTATAATTCGTTTATGCGAGAATAGCATAAAGTTAAAATTCTATGTTTTTTATAATTTTAGGATATTTCGCTCTTATTACTCTGCGCTTTCATCGCTCATTGAAATGAAATAAAAATTGATGTGAACAGTTAAACATTATTGAATTGTTTTAAAATAGTTACTAACTCTTTGTGAAATATCAAGAGTTTCAGGTAAGACTATAGCAACAAATACAAGTTCGATAATTGTCAATAAAACAGCAAATTTCGCTGGTGCGTCAATAACCAATTCAGAACTGGCACCAAAATACGTGAGAAATATACACCAATCATAGGACCAATTAAAAAGCCTGCTGAAAAAGCTCCACCAATAATAGCCTGGAATAAAAAGTTCTATCGAAAAATGACAAGAGAGTAGATGAAGAGAGAAGTCAATATCATTTAATATTATCACAAATATAGCAATGTGTCGATATCACTAGTATTAAGTTGTTCTGATTATAATATGATACTTATACAGATGGGTTTGTCCGTATCAAAGTCATTATTATTATTATTATTGCTATAATATCAACATCGTTCTCTCCTTAAATTCTCAGTTCTAATTGAATTGCAAGAATTAATTGCCTCTTACCATTCCTTGGCCAACTTTATTCTGCGAATAAACATCAGCCATAATTGCAATGCATATTGAAACACTAGCTTTACTCAAACCACCAACTATTCGCGATAATACGAAACCAGTAAAGCTGGTTGAGCTAGCCCATATCTGAATAGTAATTAATTTATTTTTGAATGAAGATGAAATGGATTAACTCAAATATTCTCATTGCAAATTCCAATTCGTACAAAATTCTGTCTTATATGATCGTAGTACATATATTCCATTTTAATATTTCTTTAATGCAAATGAATTTCTCACTTGAAACTTTGTCTTATTCGACTTAAATTTCAAAATAATAATCAAATTGAAATCAAATTTATCACTTACTACATAAGAAAGCAACGTTCCAGCAATGGAAAGTAGAAGAATAGGCTTACGCCCGTAAATATCGGACAATGCACCGAGTAAAGGTGAGGACAGAAATTGAAGTAGACAGTAAAGTGATCCTAAGACACCTACAAGTAATTGATATGTCTATTTTAAACACTAAGGACTTTCAATAATCCAGCAATTTCCATTATTTTTTTCATTAATGTTTTAAGGAGTTTTATAGAAAAGTATTCAGAAAATTGGCTGTAAGGTATCAAAGTTTTTATATATATGCCAAAAAAAAGGAACGATATTGGCAAAAATTTTAAAACACACCAAAAAAATACGGAATGAAAACGTTTCAAAGATGGTGTACCGATAACATCTTGAAAAAATTGGCAAAATATTTCGACAGCATCATAGAGATGATCCTGAAATGATAATCTATAGTGAAAACATAAATAGAGGAAATAAAGTGAATCGGCAAATCTTTTCTTTCAACTTTGTCTCTTTTCAATTGTAATGGATGTACCTGAGATTCCTCAATAAGGTATATTTCAATAAATGCTTGGGAAACCTTAATATTTTTTTCTATACTTCGGCAGTGCGATATCATATCGTGGAAATCTTGTAAAAAAATTTTTGCTGTTTAAATTTATATGCGTAACATTAATGACGGATAAAATGACTGACAAATGTTTCCTTTCAATTTTGAATTTGAAAAACGGAAATTCAAAATAATCCATTTCCTCGTCATATTTCAAAGCTGCATATATTCAAAGACAGGAATAAAACTTCAGAGAATTATAGAAATTACTTCTGTAGAGGATTTTAATAAATCCTAACAATGCAAAAAATTATTTATGAAGTAAATTATTAATTAATCCAAAAATATGATTTGTTTTCGAGCAGTTACATAAATGTTTCTGATAGATTTTTCACAGTGACATTATCCGAACTATTCCACTACTTATTATACTTACTCTTCGTTGACCAAGTCCATAATAATCGATTAAGGCTGGGAAAAGCGGTAGAATAGAAGTGAATGCAAGAAGATCAAGTAGAAGTAAGATGAATATCAATAACGGCACCAAATTCTTCTTATTCATCTACACAAGTGATAAGGGATAATCAATGGCGATGTAACTCTAGAAGCTAAAAAAGTGCTTGACGTGATTTGTTTATAATAATTATTTTTTTGCTATAAGACATAACTTCAAAAATGATTAATAGTTATCGATATTGCTCAGTAATTGCATAATTACTGAAATGAATCAGACCATCATAAGACGTCGAATATTATACATTTCGAAGGGACATCGATTTTCTATATTTTTATTTTTCACGCTATATTATATTTTAATTTGTTGTGAAAAATTATAAACATTTGCAGGAAACAAGAAATAAACAATTTCTAAAAGTATGTATCCAATAACTGAGAGCCACAAAGTTTGGATATTTGAAAATATCGAAATACCGCATAAATAATTAAGGGAGGAAGTAAAAGGTCAAATATTTGACACAGTTTAACTTATTTACAAAAAAAAGCAGTGAAATTAATATGAACACATGAAATAGATAAAAAAGCAATGAAATTAAAATGAACACATGAAATTGAAGAAGTAGCAGCATAATGTGATAAAATAATCGGATATATGATACATAAGTATATGAAGATCAGGATGAAAGGAGTTGCTATCATGAATAATAATTCTTCCAGATAATAACTTATTTCGGCAAAGTTTTCGGCAGGAATCTTTTAATTAAATCGGAAATGTAGCTATAATTAAGGAATGAGAATAATGAATTACTTTCATTAATTTAACGAATCTACGCGCCTACAAAGACTCAGGTCCAATAATCAACAAGAAAGAGTAAATTTTAGCAACCAAAACCGCGAGAGGAAACATATCCTTAAAAGCGGTTCAAGGACAAAATAAACTTTCTTCTGCGCAATTTACAATAATGGGTGTCTTCTATAAAAAAAATCGCAGACAAATTTTTCTGGAACCGAAGGGAAGCATGCAATCTCTCACCTTCCCATTATATTGATTGAACCTAAAGATTCTAAATACTTGAAAACGAAAAAGAAAAATTGAAATGTATATAATAATTTTTATTTCGCTCTTATGAATTACAATAACCTACATCTTAATAATTTTTTACGATGTACCAAACTTTTTTGAAGTTTGAAAGAAAAAAAATGCGAAATTCACATTATAAACTTTTAAGAGGTCACGATAAGTTGACAAGATATCGATCAATGTAGTTATGGGAGAGTGAAAAATGAAATTTTTTTTAGAAATCGGAGAACTTTCGAATGTCGAAAAATTTCATTTCAAATTACATCCTTCATCTCATATTTTGAAATACTCTAGAATGGATTTTTTTATATGCACCACATAAATGCTTCACCAATTCGTAGTTAGTGAAATTATCGCTTTTACGAAAGATTTAAGAGTTATTAATTTAGCAAAAATTAAATAAATGAAAAGGAGAAACTAATAACAAATAAGTAATCAATAATTTTCAATTTCTTTATTAATTTTTCAATTCAGGAAAAGAATTAGAACGACGTGAAATATTGTCGGGTCGAGCATAGATACTCAGTTCAGGTCAAAAAGAGCTTGACTAATCGATGGTTTACATTTTATTCGGTAAAATTAAATTCAGAGAAATAAACAAAAAGAAAAAGATCAAAATGAACCGGAAATTACGATACATTTTATAGTTGGAAGAAATAAAAAAACAAAAACTACTTAGAAATTCATGAATTTTTAAATTTGATAAATAAAAGGAAAAAGAAATGAAATAGGAGAAGTAAACAGTAATTTCAATTGAAAATAGTTATGTTATATCGGATGATGAGAATAAAAATCGTGTACGCGCATAGTTCTTGTAATCAACCATTCCTGGGTCAACAATTCCATGTGACAATATTGATGAATACAAATGTATAATTGAGAATATGATCCGATATAAAAAGAATTGTTACTACTATTCAACAGTTACACTTGGGCTATATAAACTGGAATGAGATATTTAAATAAAATATTCCTATTTTAATTTATACATAACATCAATGCTCTTAGTAATAAATGGTTTGCATCCTGAGCAATAATAAACATTTTCTATCATTTATTGTTTTGTCAACTATATATTATCATCATTTCGTATTTTATTATTAGCAATTTTTTTATTGTTTCTTATATCAATAAGAAACAATAAAAAACAATTTCTTTCCTTTCTTAATTAAAAATATGGTTTTTGTTTGATCTTCTATCGAGAAAAATACTTCACTACTTCTGGCTAGATGTTGTATAATGATAATGGTGATTATAAATTGTGAATAATAACAGTCATTTGTAATTAATACTAAGTTATTTTAGATTTCGATTTTTTGCAATTTCAATTTCTCTTTTGAACATATTACCTATTTTATATGATTAGTAGAAAATGAAAAAACTGGAATGTTTTTAGATTTGCATATTTTCAAAATATCATATCAGATCTTAAAAAAATCCTTATAACTGGATATTTATATAAAAGTATAAAAAATTAGAATAGTAACGATAAAATAAACAGTGTATTCAGAAATCACTTTAAATCGAAATTTCAAGAAATCATCGCTTAAATCTTTGTTCTAATTTTCAAGAAACTATCCTCACAAACATTCAACTGTGAAATAATTTCCCGACATGATTATATTAATTCACTTGACCATAATTACAAGTTATCCGGAAAAATGTTTTTCCTTCAAAAATTTCCGATGTTTCTAACATTTTACGAATGCTAACCTCTTAGATTCTTTTAGACTATGATCATGGCAATTGTGAAATAGCCTCCTGACATGATTGTATCAACTTTGCCCTCTTCTAATCTAAAATAGTTTTAATTTAATCGCTTTCAGTATAACGACTGATGGCTATATGGATAATGCTGGTTGTTATTATAGTTATTTTTCCGACATCTAAAAGTTTGGAAACACTACCGTGGTTATCTGAATCGCAGAAGCTGGCATTACTTAACGATGAATATAGAGAAAAATCTAATACGAGACAGTCTCTACTGGAGAAATTGAATAAATTTTCGAGGGGAAATTTGCAAAAATTGGTAATGTTCAAGCCGAACAGTATATACCAAGAATATTTACCAGTAGCCGATGAAAAGTATCAAGCAGGATTGATACCTGAGGATCAGTATCACATATCAAAGATTCAGCCAAACTATAGAACAACATCAATGATCTCTGAAATAGACCCGACAGGTACCAGCTTAAACATCCCACAACAAAGTGAAATTTCGGACAAGTGGAAGCAAATACGAGAAGACGATTACGCTTTATAAGGTAAAAGATAATTTTTAAAATTGATATAGTGATAGAAGTTAATTTAGACTGTTATCAATTGTCTTGATAGAAATTATTCAATTTAAGTTGTTTGTGCTTCTATCTTAAATGGTGTGTTATATGAAAAAAAAAAAGATAACACTTCGTTAGCCTAAAAAGATATTAAATGTATGCAGAAGGACCAGAACAACAATAAGCTATGCGAATAAAAATCAACAAAGAAAAAAAGATGTAAAACGACTATCTTAATATCCTTTATCACTTAAATGATAATGATGAGGGCAATGAATTAAAAATCGATTGATTTTGACATTTCATTAATTTACCAGTTATATCAATCAGTAATTCCACTGCTCTAATCGTTTATCAAAAGTCAACATAATGATCTGAGTGAGACATTCCCGCATGTTGTCGCATATTCATACTTTATTCAGTATTAGTAGGACATTAAATTATGTTAGATTAAAGAGAAATACATGGAAATCTAAATTTGTTTCTGCTTTGATGTACAAAAAGTAAAATTGCAGGCATTTCGGAAGATTCAGAATTTGAATCGTAAAAGATTTAGCGCGGACGACGGCGCCATGAATACAAATAGATTTGTTGGCGACATCGATAAAACAAATTATAGACAAAGAAAAAATAGAGAAAGTTCAATCAATCCAGTTCGTTTTATTATTTTTACTAACATTAAAATCGATTCTGACTTTGATCATTTTCTAATTAAAATAAATTTGTAATCACTATGAGAATTTCATTTACTGATTTATTGGTTAGTCAATCATTAATGCAATTATGCATGATTGCAAGAATAAGCAATAGAAATGAACCAATTAAATTTTCAATTGATAGTAAAATCCAAAAAAAAAATTAATTATTAAGGTAATAATGGTGCAATTAGAAGCATTATTGCATTTAACTTGAACTATTTATAAACCATTGAATATCATCAGAGATTGCAATCAGTGATAAGCATATTTCAGATTAATGCCACATATAACGATTGGGAAACGTTTATCACAGATTACAGTAGAGTGATACCACAGTATGTAAGTGCAACACTATTTATTTTTAAATTGCAGTTTCTTGACCATTGCTCGATAACTTAAGATGAAACATATATAAATTTCACTTCCATGCGAATGAAATTATCACAATTTTTTCGATGTTATAGCTTATCACCGTAACTTTAGAAGAGAAGAGAAGCAACGTCAAATGAATATAAAGCCACTGGTACAAGCAATATGAATAATCAGCTGTTGGAAAAATTGATCATCAACAGTCCATCTGAATTAGGTACTTCGATCAGGTAATTACTTTCTTCCTAATTTTTTTCGTCGAAATTTGAACTATTTCATTGTCATAAAATGATCTTTAGATTTCGCTTTAAGATCATCAAAGTTATATATATATTGATTTTTACTGTTAGTTCTAATCCATACCAATATTCCAGGAAAATGCAATCATCCGGAGTTACACGAAATCCGTCCGATTACCAACAACTTGTAACAAATTTGAATTCCGTTCATGAAATAGTATCTAATGAAGCTGAAGCAACCGAACATCTTCCGCCGCCTCCAAATCCAAGAAATACAGAAGCATCGGTACATAGCGTGAAAGTATATCCTCCATCACAAGAGCCTTTTTCCGTAGATTATCAGAGCAAAAGTATATATCAAAATAGCATTCCAAGCAGCGGAAATTATCAAAAATATAGTAATGGATACGGAGGGAGAGCGGGTTTTCAACAGCCGATATCACAACTGATGCCCAATAACTACAATGTCGATGGAACATACAAGCCAGAAGCCAACGTAAGCATTATTTTGCAAAGAGAATATCTTTTTCACGTTTCACGAAATATTTCCCAATATGTAACAAAGCATATACTTTTCATATGAAATCATGATATATATATATATATATCAAACGAGAAAAGAGCATATGAAATTTCACAAGCACCTTTTCCTTCATTTTATAATCTGTAAGATTCGTTCATTTTGCCTTATAAAAAGAAATCTAAATAAGATGACTAATTCCAAAATCAAACAAGCAACTTATTCAGCTTGATTGCATTACTGATCCTTGTGAAACTGATAATGTATATCCATTTGATTTCACTGAAGATGAACGATGCAATAGTCCTCGTTTGAAGCAGATAATTTTACAGGTATCCACATTTTGTGGTCAGCATATTACATAAGTTTTATCGAGCATGTACGTAACAAACATTTAACACTTACAGGGAATGTCATGTTCCTGGATCAGTTAAACATGAATGCATTATACATTATCACTGTTAATATCCTGATAAAAATAAAAGATTATAATCTAAGGAAGAGAAAATACTTGAAGTGAATACTTATGAAATTGGTAGATAGAACATGGATGTAATCTGCATTTCAAATAAATAAAAATTACTTTAAGAATATCATGGAAAGAGATGTTGAATCATCGAAGCAAGCTATCTACAATGTTTGTGAAGCTGAAATGGAAATACCATGTAATGTCATCTGTGGAACCGGTTTCTATAGCTATGTTGCTCGAGCTTCTCAATTTTGCCTTGTTTCTGCAATGGATATTAGTTGTTATGCATTCACACCAGCTTGTGATTTCGATTCAGATGTGACTATGAAACGATGGGGTAAAAGACATCGAGTGAAAGTCTGAAATTCTATTCTCAAATTCATAATCGATAAAGCATTTTTCTTGACTTTTAAGACGCATATTAATGCTTAACGATAGAATTATTGATTTATAATCTCTAGTTTTTGTATGCAATACCATAAGAATCTTCTACATTCAAATGGATGAACATACCGCAATGTTATTTGGGTAATATTCTTTATTCTTAAAGAATTTAATCTCCCGATGACGTCTCCAGCAATTAACTGTTTGTAAGCATAATTATACTATAATTACTGATCTTATAGCCTATTATGTTATAATTACTTATAATTACTATTTATTCCAGCAAGTAATTTGTTTCAAAATTATTATTTAAACAAATACAAAATATGTTTTGTCAAACTTTGTTCAATGCAGTGAAAAATGGAAATCAACGAAATACAGAAGTCCAGATTTCAAAAACTATATCTTGAATTTCGAGAGAGATCCAAACCCAGGATACAAAGAAATTTGTTGGTATAAATAAGATTCAATGAAATTTATTCAATAATTTCTGCACAATATCAGATTAATCTAAAATTTTAGATAGGAAAGAAAAAGCTTATGTTCAATCTATAGTACGACGACTTATTTCTAACAGAAAATAACAGAGAAAATCAATAATACCAATACGCAAAATGGATCATATTAAAAAAAAAGAAAAAATTTCTTAAACAATAATAAATTGTGACACACGGCGAAAAAATGAAGATGTATGGTTTCATCTTAAACAAGGACAAATATTGATGAGATCAATTACGATAATAAGCATACCTTAACCAGCAATAAAACCAATAATTTAACTTCTTTCTATGGAAAATTTTGGTAATAATCCTACCGATTATCCAAGCGGAAAAATGTTCCAACAGATTATTAAAAATTTAGACATATATCCAGTAAGACAGATCAGGTTCAATACTAACCGACAACTTTTTCTGAGATAGGCCAGACAAATAAATGGAAGAAAAAGACTCCCAACAAAAACTGAAACAGTTTTTAAAAATCTAAAAAATTTAAGCCCTCATTCAAAAAAAAAACAGTCATTTTGTTTCTCATCAGGTTTAGAATCCCAAGTTTTAACAAATTCGAATACAATTTGAAAATCACTGCAAAGATAACAATATATTTGGGAAGCAAAAAACTTCCAGGATTCGCAAAATTTTGCATACAACACGATTTTATTTTTTTCGTCAATAAATGCATTGCTAATATTCTTATGAGCGCTTTTTGTCGTACAATGTTACCAATGTCCTGAAGAATATAAGGCTTTAAATCGGACAGCGAATAATTTAGAAGGGCAGGTTATTTTATCTTCCAAATTTATCGATGAACAGTGAATATGGCTTAGAAATGATTCTCGATCATATATTAAAAATATAAAGCAGATCACAAAATGTAAATTAATTTTTATGATCCTTCGAAAGATGAAACCGATGGTTATAATATTAATGAAACATAAGCATAAAGATGAATGGAAGCAAAAACTTCGAAGAAGTTATTTATCAAAAAAATTCGGTCAAATGTTTTTAAATCCTGTAAATATCGTCCTATTCTTGAGATTCCTTCAGATAAATTCAAAAGCTGGAATAATACGGGAATACTCACTTGTAGAAGCCACTTTGAGCTCGATGTCTTTTCGACGAACGCATGTTGTTTGATTCATCAGATGAAGACTCCGTTGCACTATCTTCAATATTGTTCTGAATGATCGTTGCATTAACATTCGTAACTTTTACAATTGATGCGTTGGAACGAAAACTACTTTTAGCGCACTTACGTTTCTTCAATGTCGAAAATCCGCTCCTTTCTTCCAAATCATCCACTCCTTTGGTATTTTCTGTTTTTTCATTCTGCTGAGATTTAATAAGATTCACCATCGAATGATTCGATGGTGAATTTATCAATGTTCTGGATCGCTTACGAAGTCCCGAGGTGCCTGCTAAAGGACCTCCAATATGAGAAATCTTATGTGTCGTTGAAGAGATCGGTTCCTTTAAGCATTTGTCTTTTGAAACCAAATCGGTCGGCTTTTTCCTTTCTATTTTAACCTCTGTTGAGTATTCTTGTAAAATTTTCGGCACTTTACGAATTCTTTTTGATTGATCATCACCAGAATCTGATGCAGTATTTTTGTCGAATGCATCTTCTTCACTTTTGATAGTTTTAAAATGAGTCTGCTTCGATATAACAGCATTCTTATTACCTCGTTTCTCTTGGTTATTATTTGGTTCGAAACAATGCACGAAGTCTGGGAAATATTCAGCAAACTTTTTCAGGATATAAAAGTTTAGCAGTTTTGAAAGCTCTTACCAGACGTTCCATAGCTAAATCTTCAATAGAGGCACTAATGCTATTTCCTCTTTTCCAGATTTCATTTTGTTAACTTTTCTTTTTTCTGTGATTCCTTGATCCATTTTTCAGGAAGAATAAATTCTTTAAAATACTGATTTTGCATATTGAGTACTTTTTTCGAAATAAGAAATGCCTGCTTGATATTATCCACATCCTTCACGCGTTTTTTCAGAATACCTCCTTTGGTTGCACAAGCAAAACTTCGTGGTCTTGATGTTTCCTTTTTTCTGATACCAAGCACTGCAGGTGGAAATGAAAAGCGCCGCGATCTTCTTTTATTTTTTGGGGTGAAGAGCACGACTACATCGAGAACGTCCTTTGACACTGTATGTTGGAGTATCATCATCAAACCGATCTTTTTGAAAGCGTATTCGTTTGGAGGAAACACCGCTTTTGTTTGAGTTATTCGTTCTTGAATAGCTGCTTGAAAAAGACCCACAAGATTATTACGATAACCTGAAAAAAAAAAATTGTTTTACGTGAAAAGAGCATTAATAAAACTTATGATAAATGTGTTATTATGAACATTGTTAGATAAGCACTAAATTCTTGAATTTATTAAAATTAACTAACATTCAAAGAAATTTCTACTCTACTACAAAATATGAGCATTTTTCTTAATGCAGATGTATCTTACTTCTCATGAAAAATACACTTCAGAAAAATTTTTCTTTACTTGGAAAATGCTAAAATATTTTTGTTTGATATACTAAAAGCTCAAATATCAACTAAAAGATTTAAATGAAAACTATATCTCAGCTCACTAAACTGCAATTTTATGGAGTCAAAATAAAAAAGTAATATTTATGTAATAAATCACTGATTAATTCTAGCAAAGTTTATGGAAATGACTTATAAAAACATTTACCTTGTCCTTTAGCCAATACAGCGTAATCAAGTATTTTACGTGGTCGACAACGTTCATTCTTGTCCGCACCCAGTTCCTCTAAATGATTTAAAGCAATCTCTGATGATCGGGGAACAGCGTCATCAAAATCCAACAACGTATTCAAATCCTAAAAGAAAGTAAACATTTTAATGCATATTCGAATCTCATTTATGAAGAGGCCATATATACGCAATTAAATTTAAATTTCAGACAATATACTTCCTTCCCCATTACAAATTCTGCATTCTTAGCTGTTAGTGAAGGAAGTGAACAAGCATGTAATCATTCTTATCCTTCCTTTAATATAAGATAAACAGGATTATCTTTATGAGGAGATAGTATACCTAAGAGTCCGAAATAATCATAGTTAAAAACAAACTTTGCACTATATGAATATCTTCCTCATATAACTAATATTTTCAAATATAACTATAGAGTAAGAAATGATGCAGTTCTTGGTGTGGCTTATTAGGAAAATCATAAATTTATTTACAACTTGCATTTCAAATTTAAGTAGATACATTTCGTCAACAAATAGGCATTTTATAATTATTTAAATTGAATACATCGTCTATTATGACAAAATTTAAAGCAGTTTCTGAGAAAAATGCATCAACTTACCTGTTCCATATGCAGTTTCTTAAATATTTGGACCAATTTACGATCCTTCATCTCACGATCGGGATCGAATGCTGAAGATGGCTCTGGAAAAGACGAAAAACCGTCATGTGATTGGAAATTCTTAATTCCGCAAACGTGATATAAAACTCGTAATTCCATAAGCTGTTATAATCTGTCATTATTCTCGTATGATAGCATTTTATTATAGGTTAAGTTGGAATTTGTTTAAAGAACTCGAGAAACTATAAAAACAAAGCTGTATCCCATAATTCTTACCATGAAGTACAGCAGTTCCCATAGTGCTCGCTTCCATTTCATATAAAAATTATATTTAGCACTTGGGATTGAAAATTTCACTGAAAATTAGTGAACAGATGGCCAAACTTTCATTAATCGAACTAAATTAAAGTCTCAATATTCGAAATCCTTTACAAATCACTTTATACTTAATGATTCCGCCATACAGATTCATTAATGGTCCTTTCAGTGAAACCCTATCAGTTTCTTCGAATATAAAAAAAATGAATCCTTTTGATCTTATAACCCATATATGCATTATATATGCATCTCAGCATAATGAAATAAGTGAACAATCGAAATGAAACCACTTAGTAATTCTACGATTTGTCTTGAGAATTATGGAAGCTTCCTAAAATGTTCATTGTGAAATATAAGTTCCATCTTTGAATTAATTCTGACAATAACCGTTTACTAATACCTTAATAACATTAATTGCCATAACAAACGAAGTGATAATATGTCACTGAAATTATAAAAAACCATATTTAAATATAAGTAAGATTCATATAACTGTGGTATCATTGTGAGAAATTTTTGAGGATAAACGAATTTTAAAGGCACTGACTTAAAGTATAATGTATATGCAAAAAATTATCGAATGTAATATAAGTATAGAACGAAAGTACTAGATAGACATGCATGTATCCATATGTGTATATATTATTATCAGACCAAGTCCTTCATGTAGAAGACATGTCGATGTACAAAAAATAAGGAATAGAAAGATACAGACAGAAAACTAGGCTGGGTCTCACTTGAAGTTGCAGCTCCATGAAGACCCCTCAAATAATATCGATTGTTACTTGAAGCACCTAAACACAGTGTGCATCAACTCTGCAAAAGGAGAATGAAAGGTCAGAGAATAGTATAATACTATATGAAGAAGTAGAGGATAAGAAACAAGATCAGTTAAAATAATCTTCACAGTGTGCGGTACTTCCGCTAAAAGAAAAAAGTTGACAATTTACTTTTCTCTCCGGGGTTTATGCACATTTCGGTCAGTTATTTCATTCAGTTGACGGCGCATTTCGTTAAATCTATGTGTTTCTCTTAATTTTATCCTTTCCTTTTGATTTATACATTATACTTTAATATGTCCACAGCAAAAAAATTTCTACTTAGTTCTTTTCGGAAGAAGAAAGTGTGGCTACATTTTATCTTGTGCATTATGCTGGAAGTTCTGTGTTATATAACCAGGAATAACCATATTTCTTATGTCATAATTACAGAGTTTAGAAAAATAACAATAATTTTGGCTCAGGTATGGCAACGGAATGGTCTCAAGAGCCGGAATATCGTCGTCGATAAATGGGATAGTCATCGATCAGTAGGGATGATCGTTGATGAATCGGAACGGTTGTCGATAATATCACTGAGAGACTGCATGTCTTATGGACATCTTCATTTCATGTTCGAAGATATTTACAATTCAAGTGAATGAATCTGGCTAGCATGGAAGTGAGTTAATTTTTCTATTATTGCAAAAAACGCAAAGAACAAAATTTGATTTAAACTGATAATAACAGGAACGTTTCAAAATAATAATTAGCTGCCCTATATATCTATACTCAATTACAATTAAAAATGAGACAATTACAATTACTTATATCTTATAAGATAAAACCAATTTCGCGCACACATTGTAAAGATTAATACCTAACTGTATTTACCACATTAATGATAATAATTATTAAGTAGACTAATAAATCTATCTGATCATGCCTGAAATTACTAAAAGTGAGGACATTAGATTAAATTGAATTGCTCTATGATGACTGATCTCAAACAAGACCATATGGAACAGATAAAGTCAATTTCGAGAATAAATTCTACAAATTAAATACCGGATCATGTGAAACTGACACGTAAAATTAATAAAGGTATGTCGAATGATGCAGAAGCAGCAGATTCATTCTCTTTTTCCAATTTTTTTCTTAAATTTCTAAAAACTAATATTTCCGTTCTAACATTCTAGCCAAAACAAATCTCAGACCGATATCTCTTCCATTTATTTGTAATCAGTGAGTTATTAATCAATCCATATATAAAATGAAGAACAAACCTTTAATTTAGAATCCGTCCAAAAATTGATAAGTGAGAACACCTTTTTCTTTCTGCACACTTGCAATCTATTTTCTCCTTTCTATTATGTCTAAAATTGAAAATACTGAATCTTAAAAAAAATAACTATCAAATTTTAAGCGAAATAACCTACGAAAGTTTTTCTACGGAGATATTTACTGTGCAATGAAGAAACAACATTTGCACATGCAATACATGTAAAATCATAATTTGAAAGTAAAAAAAAGTTTCATAAGGAAATGCTACTTAGATGATAAACTTTGTACCTGATAACTTCGATGACTTCTTCGTACTTCTTCACTTATAATGGTGATAGGAAAATCTGCATGGCACACAATTAACGAAAGAGATCACTCCAATTCAGATGACATATCTTGAGAATACACATCACGAGGATGAAGTTGTTCTGTTGTCATATAGGTTAATGAAGTGGCAGACATTGATGAGAAAGGATTGTGCGAATTTTATTTTTATATACATATATATTTATATGCAATTCATTCATTATCTCTCTTAAAAATATCTCACTTTTTTAAAACAAACGGTTCTAACTTTGTGTTCATATTTCTTCGAGAAAAAAATTCTCAATTATTGTTGATATCGACATAGATTTTTGCCAAACAGTGAAATATGATTAGCTGAAATATTGATTGTTGATTTTTTTTTTTAAAAACATAAATTATTTTAAAAACTTGTTTCCAAATTACTCAAAAAATATCTGGTTGCAGAAATACTGTCTACATAGATAAGATATATGAATTTGATGAAGAGGGAAATATGTAAGAAATATTTTCTTTTGTCTTTATTAGTAAAATTATAATAGTTTATATGGCTCAAGGCAGTATTCTTTAGTCGGATTGATATAATGAGTGTAAAAATAGTATGTTTAACTACGTTTAAAGGAATAATACACAGAAATTTGTCGCTTCACAGAAATTTAATGGATATATGATAGCTTAACTTAATTATCAGTAATAATGCGAATAAAAATAAGTGAATTATAGGGGCTCAACTGGGACATGAATGCAGTGGGCCAAGCTAGATCCTTACTAATCCAAATAACTCGATCAATACCAATCACTTTATCATTTGGAAAACGTAACTCACATAATCTCTGGTATCCTGATGCCGAATTTATGCGTGAATTCAAGGTACCTTAATTTAAAGGAATTTTGGAAATGACTTCTGAGATATAGTGTGAATTGCATGGTTTCCGTCTGCTTTATTTTAACTAAAAAAAAAGTATGTATTTCTTAGATATGAATTATATTTGTTTGGGGAATTTGGAGTGTAAAATCTACGTTTTTTATATTCATTTTCCAGAAAGCAAGTGTCATTGGACGGGTATGGATGCCGGAACCGACAGAATATGATAAGAATGTTGGAATCGATAAATATTTGAGAAATCAAGTTGGCAGCCTACTTTACCTGATTTAAGTGAACTACATGAAAAGCCACTGCATTATTATTTATTGAATTTTGGACCACAGCATCCAGCAGCACATGGAGTTCTTCGTCTTGTACTCGAACTGGATAATGAAGTATCTTTGAGATTTGAATTTAAGTTCAAACATCGATTTGAACTTAGCAATATTCATTTGTACGATATTGAATACCTGCATTAATTCTATTAAATTCAATCTTTTATTTAATGTAGGATATGATCTAAATCAGGATTTAGAATTCTCACTTGTTACTGTATAACTTTCACATTGGGTTCATAGATCATCTCGTGTACGAAGAGGATTTCATTTTTATTTTAAATGATTTTAACAAATTGCATTCTTGTCTTTAGATGGTAATGAAAGCAACTCCACATATTGGCCTTCTGCATCGCGCTACAGAGAAATTAATCGAATATAAAACATATACCCAAGCAGTACCATATTTCGACCGTATGGATTACGTATCAATGATGTGCAACGAAACAGCATTTGCACTTGCTGTTGAAAAATTATTAGGAGTCGATATCCCACCAAGAGCTAAATTTATCAGAAGTTTCTTTTTCTTAATTCTCATTTTATAAATAGTTATTGCATAATAGGCTGAGGTAATAATCCTCATTCTAATTCATGTCGATGAGTCTGTAAGTACTTCCTTTTTAATATTTGACTGACTCATGTAGGCCAGTCAAGTCTTCTCAGGTTTTCACATTTCAGACATTTGGTTTGTCTTGAAATCTTGATTTGAATGTGTAAAAGATAATAACTTCTTGCTCGTATATATTCATATTCTGTTAATAAGACTATCTGTTATTGTTCTAAATTGTTGGCATTAATTATTTAAATTAGCAAATAATCAAATACTACTGTGTGCAGCTCTAATGAATGAATTGACTCGTATACAAAATCATTTGATGGGTATTACAACACATGCTTTGGATATTGGTGCAATGACTCCTTTATTTTGGATGTTTGAGGAACGTGAAAAGATGTTTGAATTCACGTAAGTCAAATGTTTCAATTTTAATTGTAATCTTATTTTTCTTCTAAATATTATTTGGGAATTTGTAGTTCTAGCTTCAGAGAATTTGAAGATCAGAATTTCGATTATGAAGATTGCGATCATTTTATGTTCTTTTCTAGTGTTACTTTGACATATTCCAAAACAAATATCAAATAGTTTGGTAAGCCGAATGGTCATGAATTTTCTGCATTCAGTTTCGCACTTCTACTTTTTTATGACATCGTATTAGTTTTTTCAATTTCAGTGAACGGGTGTGTGGAGCTAGAATGCATTCAAATTACGTGCGTCCGGGAGGTGTTGCGTGGGATTTACCACTTGGTTGGATGGATGATGTATATGATTGGGCAGTACGGTTTCCGCAGAGACTGGATATGATGGAAGATCTATTAACAGGCAATCGCATTTTCTTGGTGATTTTTTAAAAAATCAGTTTTTTGTGAATTATCTACTTTTCAAACGAATCAGTTTTATGAAGTGATACCATAAATGTTTACTTTTGTAAATTTTTTTCCATATTTAAACCATAAAAATATACATAATCCGTAATTATTCTACTTAATTTTGTAATTATATTTAGGCAAGAACTGTAGACATTGGGCTTGTGAAAGCTGAAGATGCTTTGCTTTGGGGCTTTTCTGGTGTTATGCTTCGAGGTTCCGGTATTAAATGGGACATACGTAAAGCAAACCATTGATGCGTATGACCAAGTAGATTTCGATATTCCTATCGGTGTAAAAGGAGATTGTTACGATAGGTAAATGTGTTCTGTGCATTCAGAATTTTATTCTGTTATATGATACACATTTTTATCGTTATTGTTACAGATATTTAGTCAGAATGGAAGAAATGCGTGAAAGTTTGAAAATTATTTTTGAATGTTTGAATAAAATGCCGCCTGGTGAAATTAAAATTGACGATCATAAAGTGGTTCCTCCAAAACGTGCTGAAATGAAAGTAAATTTGAATTGATTATAATTATAATTTTATTATATAGTTTGTGCCGTAATTAACTGGTTAATTTTTCTTCAATTGCATTGATACTTATGACAGTGATAATAACGAATATTAAATATTTAAACTAAGTGAGATAACCAGTTTTTGGTTGAACATTTAAATAACTTTGAATAGATTAAATTGTTTTCCAGCAAAATATGGAATCACTAATACACCATTTCAAATATTATACCGAGGGTTATCAAGTACCACCCGGTGCTACATATGTTCCAGTTGAAGCCCCAAAAGGGGAATTTGGTGTTTATTTAGTATCACAAGGTGAAACAAGACCTTATCGATGTTTCGCCCGATCACCTGGGTAATTTTTTTCCGAAAAATTTCCTAAATCAAAGTTTTATTTTTAGCAAACACATTTTGTTTTGTTCTTTTATATTTTCAGATTTCCACATCTCGCTGCAATCGATGATATATGTCACATGTCTATGTTATCGGATGTTGTGGCGGTTATTGGAACTCTGGATCTTGTTTTCGGAGAAATTGATCGATAAATCAGGGATGTTCGTCAAAAATTTTTTTTTGAGAACCACATCGAAATTTTATATTTGTTAGTCTTATTCGATGAGTGATGTCTTTCTAACCCGTTCTGGCGACGAAGTTGGGAAGATAAAGGTCGTGTATTTCATGCACAAATTGAAGTGACTCATTTTTGGAAAAGTTTAGATGCTTAGAAAGTTTAGGATGGGTAGATGCAATAATCTGATTTGCAGCATTGTCGAAATGATTTATTAACTGTTTGTATTCAAATATTTAAAAAAAAATGAAAACATTGCAAACTGGCAAAATGATTGGAAAAGAACTGCCAAAAAAAATCTAAGCAGAGGGAGAAATAAAAAGTAGTAAGAGTTTATTTTTTAGCAATAAATTATAGTGACTTCAATGAATTTCAAAATAATTCCCTCTACTTAAATTTTTGGCAGTTCTGTCATTTAATCAGAAACAATTTTTTTGTTCCTTTCCTCTTTATTTTACTTGTATTTCTACACCGGTTTCTCATAGCGTGTTTTTCTTATGTTTCAATGAGTTCTTTTTCTTATTCCAATAGTTTTGTGCTGATACTGTTAAATCTATTCCCATTGCAAATCTTCACTATGCAATAAGTGCATACTTCATCCACTTATACCTCTCTCATTCATTGTTCTGTCCTTGTTTGCTAAGAATACACACAGTTGAAATGGAATATATTCATCTACTGTTTTAACTTAATTTTGATCACATAGTGACTTAATTATTTTTGCTGATTAGGATTTATTTATTATTATGCTATAAGGGTCTGACTTTAGTTTTAATCTATCCCGGTTTTAAATTGTAATTTTTACAGTAACTGGTTTCCTCATTGAACTGTATAGCATTTAGTTTTCTCATTTAAATTACTGTGACGAAGTCCATTGTAACTGCTTTCTATATGTTGCTCAGTTTTTATCTTAAATGTTGCAAATGTTTTTTTTATTTCTTAACTGTTTTTCATATACAATTGTATAATAGTATGTATTGTCATAGATTGTATCAGTATTATTTTTTAAAAAGTAATATGTAGCAATTGTATTATATTGTTTTTTACGATAGCATCGGTCTTTTCCGTTTTCTTATAGAAATTAATTTAACATTTCTTCGATGATTTATGCTACATAAAATTTCCAGTTTGATTTTAATTTCAACCCATCTGTACTTCAATTGTGTTGAATCAAAGTAATCTTCATCTTCATTTTTTTCACTGTTTCTGGCTCCACATCATATTCTTGTTCAAGTATTCAATTTTGTGATAAGTAAGAGAATAGTTTAAATAAAAATTTTGATTTAAATTTAGGCAGTGTAGAATATATTAGGTATCTTAGGTGGTCTCGATAGTCGCAGTTCTTAAACATCAAAGTTTTAAATATGGTTTGAATAAGCTTAATGGTAATTTTTTTTGAAAAAATTAAAGGACTTATTTTTTTCTTTTTGTAGAAGAATTGCAATTAACATCATGCCACTTTTACTCAGTGATGCAAGTTCTTGTAGCACTGACTTAGGTCGCATTCTTTATACAAATCCGAGTGAATGGAATGTTCATATGAATATCGTTTCTACAAATACTATGTCAAATTTGTTTACTTCACATATCGAATACCAAATGTCAATTTGTGTAAGTATTTTTTGTAATATATGTTTTAATAGAAAATAATCAGGATATATTGAAATGAAAAAACTACATAAGCTGGTAAATGCGAAATTTATCTATTTGGAATTTATCTGTAATGAGAAATTTATCGAAATTTATCTTTCGCGAAATTTTTTGTGGATTATGGAGATAATTTTTTTTTACATATGCAATATACTGCGATTTGAATGAGAGATTTTATGGACGACGGAAAATTATGTTAAATTTAGCAAAAAATTACATCGCTGAAAACAAGCAAGTTTGAGGTTAAAAGAGTTAATCCTTTCAGAACAATTTATAGGAGGATTAATCGATGAATATCTTACTCTCATGATCAGCTCCACTGTAGTATTTCTGGTACCATACATCCATACATCAGCAGTGCTTTTTAGAAGAAATAATTGATTTTTATTACCTTTTATTTTTTTTCTTAATTGTTATCTAAGAGCTAATTGTTTTGCAGGCGATACCTTGTAATTCACTTGCAATGGATATTCGGTTTTTTTATATGTGGACACGCTTTAGAAGTGTAAAACGCCTTTGGGAACAGTTGGCTGATTTGCACAAAAAGGTATAAATTCATGAATTTTTTGGACGACCTACCGACTTTTCGAATCTTCTTTCGGATATCAGTGCATCTAATGTTTTATTTGTTTCCCTGAAGCCTCTGAATTTTATCGTTTCATGTATATATTTTTATTAAGTAACATAGAATAAATTTTGTGGAAAAAACCAAAAACAAAAGCGCTTCAGTAGATGCTTCTGAATATCGCTGACAGGAAGCAAGTTTGAGGATTGCTGAATATCTATATGCGTTTTATTGTTACATCCATTCGTCCTTTTAACCAGAAATAACTTCATTTAAAAAAACTTTTTTTTTTTTCCAGCTACATCTGCATGGTTCATTCCCGCAGTTTGCAGAAGGAGTTATTTTTGGAATCAAAGTTCTCCAATTGTAGGTGAAAGAACATCGTCAATAAACATTCTTGAACTACGTACTTGGTCATTCAGTGTTCCGACAAAGCAAAGTTTTGCAAGATTATTTTGAGGTCAGTTTTTCACTGTTTCTTGTCAGCTAAAACCAAATTTTTATTCTTATTGATAATTAAAAAGTAAAATATGGCAAAAACACATGGTTGCATGCTGAAAATGATGTAAAATGATCAGTTTTTTGCATTAAAAATTATATCATTATACTCGCGACATTAAGATGCACTTCATAACACACTTAGGCAGAGCAACAGCAGGTTGGAAACTTTTATGATCATCGAGTTTGCGCTGTTTGCTCGACTTACTAAAGTTCAAATTTGAAGAATTCTCTTATGATGTTTACAGAAAGCACAAGAAATTTCGAAGCCTTTGAGCCATAAAAATCCATTAGAACCTTTACGAGAGTCTCAATCAAATGGAGAATCATCAACGGCATTATTTGGAACTAATATAGTTCATGTTTCAAAATGTAAAGGACAGGATCCCAGATTACTATTTATATCTGAACATGAAGATTTACCACACCATCCCTACCAACAGCAGAGCTTTATGTCCACACTTATCCGATGCCAGTAACAGTGATGCAGGGAAATTCCACAATGAATGTGCAGGAAAATAGTGCTGGAAGTACTGCACCATTAGTGATGAATACTACATCGACGAATCAGACATCTACTTCACAATCTGCTTATATTCTTCCTTCTTACTGCTGTGTTGCACTGTCGCAACAACCGCAGTTTACTCAAGTATCCCGAGCCAGTAATGGTCCATTGCAGTATGGTTATTCATAATCTAATCTCAGTTAAGATGTGCTCTTTGCAATTATTTCAGATTGTTTCAGGCACTGTTTGTCATAGAAGAAATATGTACAGCTTCAAATAACTATGAATACAAATAAAATAAGGAAATTGCTATAATAACATACAGAAATTCTGAACTTGCGATAATTTGAATACTTCTTAAACTAAGTCCAGATTAAAATCACCAAAATAATTAGCTGATGGAAGATCATTAGTTCGCTTTTGTGAGCTTTAGTTTCTCCACGCATATTTCTATGGCATTATGAATTAATTGAGTTAATTAATTGCTGCTACCATTATTATTATGAAGAGGGAAAAAAACTTTTGTTAATAATCATGTTTAGTCATTTGATATTTTTTTCAACTTGCTGTTCCATTATTTTATGATGTGAGCATGTATTTAAAAGTGAGATAATCTGCAAAAAATACATAATTATTTAAATGAAATTGTAGTTATCAGTTATGTTGCATATCCTTTGACTTTGTTATGCAAATTGTGAGTTATATCTCCATGAAGCCTTTCAAGAAAGACAAAATATTTTCATTATTTTGTATTGTCTGTGTTTTACGAACTTTCTTATATATTTTTTTAATCTTAGTTACAAGACAATGTAAAATTAAATGACATTAAACAAATATTAAAAAAAATGTTTATAAAGCGCATTAAGAGATAAGTTACCGGACGTCCGAGAATATTAAAGTGCTTTTTATTCAAGTAGTAGCTGCAGATATTATTAATCAGTTCGGAAAGGACAGAAGAATCTTATCAAGTAGCAAGGCAACACTATGCTTGTAATTATTACACTTTCAAAAATATCATTGTCATCAGGATATATTCTCACTGTCTTCTAGTCATTGATACATTGTTTTAACATTTTCTTTTACTAGAATTCTTTTTAACGTATACTGATTCTATTTCAAAGTTTTCATATTTTTGGATGCATCTCCAAAAATAATACCACTATAACCAGTGAGGAAAGTTAGCATCACATTACAATTTCAGTTGAATCTTTTCTAAACGCTGAATATGCGAAAACTTTTGATAAAACATTAGAGGAAAATCATGCTGAAAAGAAGCATATAATGGACTTAGAAAATTATCATATGCTAAATTTTATTACAATAATTTTAGATCTTGAGAGACATAGCGTTACAAATTAGCATGCTTTTTTCTCGTATCTAAACAATTGTTGATTCTTGGTTCCGTTTATACTCGTGCTTGTGCATTTTGCAATATTGCAACTAGTACTCATGATAAATTGAACCCTCATGAGCTAGAAAATTTAGCAAGGGCAATAAAAAAGTTAAATTTGAAATATGTGATTATCCCTGTTGATCTTGATGATTGCCAGATGGTAGCGCAGACTAATTTATAAAATTTATAGAAGTTAGAAAGATTACTCCGAAAACAACATTTACGCACAGTTTTTATGTTTTGTCTTAGGTGCATATATCGTTACCCTAATTTCCAATGCAACTTTACTTGCAGCATAAGGTACCCACAATACGGGTCACCTTTCCAGAAATAGATTTCTGGTTCATTTTTTTCTTTTCTTTTTTTTGTTCGTTCTCTTTATAATTAATTATCTTTGCTGAAAAACACAAATACAATATAATCTGATACTTTTTACATTTGAAATTCACGATGTTGTTTTGATGCTTTTTTCAATTATCCAAGGTATTTCATTGATTGAAAGTCAAAAACGGATATTATATATTTGTGAGTGCCATTATTAGATAACTGAAAAAAGAAATATATTGCTTTCTTCAGTTTTAAATGTAAGAAAAATCCAGAGAAATTCAACTTTGATCATAGTTCCGTTTAAATATAACATGGATGACTTTTCTGTATTTATTTGTTCATTTCCACTTGTCCCATCTGTGCCGTAAAGCTATTGTCTGGATATGTTCCAACTCTGCCTTAAAGCTATTTGGATATATTTTCGCATATAATTTGTTAATTTTTATGTCTAACCAATAAAAATGTAAATTTGTTTTAAATTGATTACAGTCGATAGAAGGTGCTAGACATGTACGGATGAGAAAAGATATGATAGGTTATACCTTGGTGACGGGTTGTTTGAGACTGCAGCCCAAAGAAGGTGGTAAACTTCATCTAAGGCTAAATACGATTACAAGCAGAGGGAAAGTTTTAGTGGAAATGCATGAAAATCGATGAGGAAGAACTGAGGAACAAATTCACAAATACTCCGTTTATTGTAGCTATCAAATTAAGGGTGAAGCTGGGTTCTGGGCATGCAAAATTTCTGAAAAGGTAGGATATGACCATTTTTACATTTGGAATCATAACCGTTAGGCAAGTCTATTATTTTTACATATATTAATCGATGACCAAGCCTTAATGCTGATTCTATATTACACTACTTGCTAATCGATTTCCATTATCTGATATCGATCCTTATCTGTAAGCACAAAGATATTGCCTTTTACTCTTATCAAGCTTTGGTAAATCATTTATATCATGCATTTTGCCATCTATTTTTAATCTTACGTAACCTTGCCATCTGATTTCCAAATCTCTTTAAGGTATTCCCTTTTTCTACCACGTATAATAGCAGTAGGGAAAAAACTGAGGAACAGATTCACTCATCAGACATTCTTTTGAAATGAAACTGCTGTAATCCATTCAGCGTTCTTTTCTACCGCAGTAGCAGAACATCGAATCATCAAAATAAATTCAATACTTCACTTATCGCGATGGGTATAAATCATCTGTTTCGACTAATCATTTAAATAATCTCGCTAATTAAATTATCAATAATATGAGTCTCATATCTTATGAAAGCAGAATTAATCATCAGTTGGGAGAGAAAAAGTGACTAAGGGAGTCATACTACGGAAGGAGAAGCATAAAAAAAATTCAAAGGAAACGTTACTTCAAGAATAAATTCTGTGCAGTTAAGAAAAAGTTCTTTATCATTTTTATAACAGAATTTGGATTGAATACAAGTAACTACGTTCAAGGCTTTTTTTGAAAATGTTGTGGCAAATTTTATGAATTGTAAATATTACAGTGCATCAACCAATAACAAATTACTCAAATACTGATAATGAACATGGTGATTTGTGGTTTGAGTGAAGACATTTACGTAAAATTGGAAAAATGTAGACAAAATAAAAAATTATATCACCGATTCTGCAATATAAAAAGTATATTTGTAATTTACAGGAAATCATTAATTTTTAGTATTGCGACTTCAATAGTGGGTTAGAAAAAATGCAGCGTGTCTATGTAGTAAGATCCATTACTCTTAACAATCGCAGAATCCGAATTTCAGAGCAATTGTTTTTCAATTAATTGCTCTGAAATTCATAAAAAGTGGAGGATCTTATCATGCATAACAACACCTTCTCCAATTCACTGAACAGGTTTCGATTATTCCCGCAACTGCCATTATAACGGAGATATGACCCAATTCGAGAAAAGCTTTAAAAAGTTAAACAAAAAATGAAATATTAGAAAGCGCAACATTATTCGACAAATGTGAGAAAAGGAGACTGCACGAATTTGCATATCATTACTTGCAGAATGAATGCAAATCTTTTATCATTAAAAAAAAAAAACCGGATAGACTATCTCAAAAGAAATGAATCACTAAATATGGCTACAAGTTAATTACTACTTCTCACACATGCAGAACCAGAGAAAAGCAGAAGTGATTTGAATAGAAAGGCGAGACAATATGTAATAATCATTACAGACATACATGACGTGGCTCCTTCTTATAAAATTATCCAGTTATAAAGCATTTAAAATTTGCTAATATCTTTTCTCAAATTTGCTAAATGAAAAATGAATGAATGCCATATCCCGAGAAGACCAACTAAAATGGATAATCTGAAAAAGAAGATACCAATGTGAACTAGTCATTCGAAAAACATTGTATTACACAGAAGAAAACAAAGACAAGTGAATAGTAAAAGAAAATACTGAGCTGGAAATTGGCAAATGAAGAAACTTCGCAAAAATTCTAGAGATAATAACAACGGGCATAAACATCAATTTTTGAGAAATTCAGAGGAGATATTATTATACTTCTCGTAACACAACCATCGAAATTCGAAAAGAAAAGATAAAAAGTGTAAACAGTATAACTCTGGGAATTATCATTTACGGAAATAATAAAATTGTAACAAATTGTGTAATTGGGTTAGCACATCATGAGATGCAAAAGGCAAGATTTTCATAATAAGAGAATTAATAATAAAGGTATTTCGAGAAATCGAAAAGTTATATTAGTACTACAGATTTCAAAATGCAGCAATGCAACATTGATGTACTTGACGAAGACGATATCACACACAATTCAGTTCTTGAATTTATATTGATATAAATATCTAAGTCTGAATTAAACATAAAACCTATCTCATTTGAGCAATCATGATATTTTGTTACTGTCTTTTCTGGTAATTTTCAGATCTTTTTTCCTAGTCACAATCTGTTACGACAAACAATATCGACATTTCGGTAATATTTCGATGAATTTGCCAATGAATATTTGCAATTGCATCATGTTTTGATGGTTTATAAAGAGCTCGAGGTCTAAACCAATTAAAAATAATAAGATTAAAATATCATCAGTGATAATGATAAGACTGTGATGAAAGATTTCTTCGTGCGCTGCAAAATTGTTTCTGAAAATTTCGTAAAAAAAAAAAAAAATATCATTCACGTTGATATGCTATGATACGCTATTTTTTCTCAGTCAATTACATTGTTAATATCGAAATATTTTCACGAATAAACTTAATCTGATACTTCGATATATGGAAAGAGCAATGTGAGCGATGAATCTTATCACATTATCACTATTTCACTACATCATTTAATGCTTTTTATTTATTCCATAAATAGCAGATAACAAATGATAAACTTAACTTCAGATTACATACTATAATTAGGTTCGTTGTAATTACAGGCTTGGTAACAAACTATAACATTGACTTATCACTAGTTTGTCTTTATGCATTTACTCCATGCTATTAAACTTTGCTTCGTGTAATTTGAACATAAGGAAAGAATTTACTTGGCGGATAAAATACGAATTTTTTGCAAAATGCCCGCGCGACCTCGGCAGGAGTCGAACCTGCAATCTTCGGTTCCGTAGACCGACGCGTTATCCATTGCGCCACGAGGCCCCTCACATCGGTTTGATTAATTCTACTACAATTGATTGCTTTTAATCATATAACTATCTTAAAAATGGACTAATCCTGGGAGATCCCTCCTTTACAAACGACACTTTGATGGACGTTGACGTTGCATAGTGAACTACGACATGACGTCAGAGCTGCGTTATTTATCAGTTATTGAAATATAGACCAGTTCTAGGTGTATGTGCATTCCATTGCTGTGGTAACTTTCGCGTCCGTTGCGCTTTCTACTTCTTCCTTTCCGTCCTTTGCCATCTTTTATTATATTCTTTTTCAAATGTACGTAATTTAATGTTTACATATTGTTACGTTTTTTTTTGTTTCGACAAATCATAAATATTTTATTTAATCGAAACTTGGAATATCTTTACTAAAATATTTACACTTTTATATGTAGGCATATATATCAGTAGGATCGTAATAGAAATATCACTGATATACGTTCTGATGTTTTTTGCGTGTTCTGGTTATGCTTCTTCAAATTTATATTAATTTAAGGGGTTATATGTCCCGTTGTCGACGTACCCATCGCATGGTCATCAAGAAGTAAGTTTCTTTCTCATTAGAGACTATTTGATGCAGTGTTTTAATTATTCAGTACAAATTATTATTGGTATTATTTGTAATTAATAAGGAGAATAATGAAAACACACAGAAAGTGCTATGGCATTTTCTTTTCTCTCTTAAGAATTAAGCAGAAAGTAAAAAATTCATTGAATGCTTTCATTATTTGAAATTGTAAAATTGAACAGACTTGTTTCAAAATCTTATGATCAGTTATAATTGCATTCACTTTTTCTGATTTTGAGCTTTGATTTGTATGCATTTACTGTAAGAGCAAATATAAATTAATAAATAATGGAGTTTGCTGATGTGCATTTTCTCTTTAAAATATTCTGCAATTTGCGGTGAAGAAGCGATGATGTTCTAATTGGTTTCGTCTTCAAATTGATTACTAGTGGACAGATTTGTTAAAATTCTATATTTTACACATTTTTAGAGACGATTTCGATGTTGCGAATAGATCCGGATCAGTAATGAAAACAGATTCCGATGAAGTAATTTTTTTTAATAATGATGAATCTATGAGATTTGTATGTATTATTTTTTTTTTATAGTGCTAGATGTTTTTTACTCTGTGGTAGTCGTTAATAGTATATTAAATATTTTAACTTCTTTTCCTTTTTGTTGTATCTAAAACGTAATATTAATTATGATTTGCAACTATTACGAACTTTCAGTTACTTAAAGGAAGAAGCTTTTCATTAGTAATTTAAAAAATATAGATACTTAAGCTTTTGGTTTTAGGGATGTTATTCAGGCGAAGGTGGTCTGGCGAATGGTAATAATGATGCTGACGAAGAGGTGTCAAGCTTTTTTGCAAATCAAATTCTAGGCAGTATTTCTAGATTGCTCAGTGCAAGTAATCAAACAGGTAACTTATTCTTTGTCGTATTTTAGAGAATTATAGTGTGGTTTAGTTTTTCCAGCGGATCGAAAGCTGATATGTTTTTTGTTGTTATCAGCCACAAATGAATTATTTAGGTTTCAGATATATCATTTGTTTTGGTTTCTTACTACTGAAAAATATGATTATTCAGATGGAAAACGTATCTCCTCTAATGCAGTCGATAACAGTTCTGAGAGTGATGAAATGCCGAGCGTTTTTGAGAACATATTCAATGAGCATATTGAGGTCAAATTCTTCATTGTACTTCTGTTAGTTAAGCGCTGATCAATGTGATGTTATTGAAGATCAATAAATTTTATGAAAATTTTCAAGAGTTTTTATGATTCGCATAATTTATTTTCTCATACATCAAGCTAAACTTAATTAAATCCATTATTCTAGAGCCCTTTTAACGAAACAGGAGCAAATGATTTGGATGGACCAAAAGCAAAAAAAGCACGCGATGATTTGGGCAATGCAAGAGGTATTTACTTATAAGTTATTTCTTGTTGAATTAATTAATATATTGACTGTGAATTTAATCTTGATGTAAACTCATTTATTTTCTTTTCTTTTGTCATCAATCAATCAGTTATTGAATTTTACAACAGTTGATTAAGCATGAATTGGGCTCTCCATATCAACTAGTATTAAGTCGTCGAATACGTAAATTTTATAGATTGCTGGTTACCTGAAATCCTTGACTCATTCTTTCCATTAAGGTGGTGCTCTTCTTTTTCAGTTTTCACTCAAACAATACGTGGTATTCATTTATGAAAACAGTTATGTCTGCTAACTTCTTCATGCATGTTAATTTTGTTATGGATTAAGTATTGTGATCTGTGAACACATTTGTGTGCAGCTTTTTTTAATATTTAGATTAAGTTTACTGAAAGGCATCAGATTATGTGTTTATCGCTACATTTAAATACACTTAATATACTCTAATAAGGAAAAATAATTTATCTCTTGACTTGGTTGCTCATACGCATAGGAAAAAATCACTGTTTAACTGAAACCGATATGGCAATTTTAATGCCATTAGAAAATTGTATATCAGAATTTCTTGCACAAAATCTTAGGAATTTTATGGTAGTTTTCCAATAAAAAATTTTTCAGTTCATTTTTTAGAAGATTGGCCGACGAAAGAATCAGGAAGCAGTATGACAATCCCAATGCCGATGTGTATCCGCTTAGTGGAATTGTACAGAAGATGTCGAGGTTGCCTGTTTTATTTTTTATTTTTTACAGTAAACTATAAAAAGAATCATTTTGTTTTGATCAAGAATTACTTTAAAATTCTGTTCAGTTGCTTTTCAAGGGATAAGAAGTTACGTTTCTTCAGAAACTATTGTTGATTGAAAATTTTGAAACTAAATATTAAAAATTGAATTCAAATTTTATGTTTTTATATTAATAACAACGTTTTCTAGCATTTCTGCGAACATTCAGTCAGAAAAAGGAAGACCGTAAAGCACGTCATCAAATGTGGGATGCAATTGATGCTCGTCTTTACGAAGAATTTGGAATTCATTCTGGCGTCAACAGATTAAAAAAGAAGATACAAAATATACAGGCTGGCGCTCGAGGAAAAATCGAAGCTCTGCGGTAAGCATATTTTAGCATATTTCATTCGTAAAAAATCTCTGTTGAATGTTACTTTTTATACAAATAAATAATTTGCACAAGAAGTCATTTCGCCAATTTTTCAGACGGGAAACGAGTAATGGTATAATACCACAAGATACGAATATTAGGTTCACTCCCGCAGAAATGGAAATGGTTCGAATGCTATATCAAAATGGCGATAAAGTCTTAAATACAGTAAATGAAAACAATGAACCCTTTTATATGCAACTGGAAGCTCTAATGCGACGTGAAAGTAATGAAAAAAAAATCCAGTTACATGAAAATGGACATATAGGTGGGTTTTTCTTCGCAATAGTGTTTCTTGGCACTCAGCACTAATTGCACCAATTTTTTTTTTAAATAGTATTTGTTTTTGGATTTCCTCACAACGCAGTATGCTTTAAAACACAAGATATTCAGTTTTAAGATAAATGAACAGGATAATATGCAAAGAAATGTGAAAAATTAGCAAAAACTTCACCAAATCTTAGTTGCTTTTTCTGCACAATTTATTTTTCACATAATTTTTTCAGAAAAGTCGCCATCTTCATCGAATGCAAAATCAATGATATATCCACAAATATTCAATCAAGTTGCCCAGAATGGTATATTTTTTTATTTTTAATGCTGACATTTTGAAAAAAGATTTTATTTTTTAAATCATTTTGACTTTTAAGTATAATTTCGTACCTTAATATATTTTTGTTCGAAAAGCCAAAAAATGCAAGATTATGTAGTAGTAATAATATTTGCTACATTGATTGTGTTTCACGAGAATCAAACAACTTTTGAACGCTTTTTAGAGTGTTCAGTGGAATGATTAAATTTAAGTGGTTTTTTAACTTTCCAAATAGTTTTACACGAAATTGTTCATTCTCTGCAGTACATGCACTTTTATAATGGACTTATTTAAAAGGACACACTTTCCCTAATCCATCGATTAGTTGGTAGTGACTACAAAATGTAGGTCGTTACTGGAGAACTATCCATTTTTCGAGTGCTCTTTCAACATAATTAAATGAGGGCAAGAGATTGTTGAAGTAAGTAAAATTTATTTCGAGGAAAATGCATTAAAAAGTTAGAATGTTAAGCGTATCCTTATTTCCTTATTTTACCGCTATTCAGGTAATAAGAAGCATGTGCCACACGTTGCCAAAGAGCCATCTGCGTTGTTTAACAGCGTGAGTTGTATAGCAGAGCCAAAAAATTCTCCAGTAAGCAGCTTTGATTCATCAATTTTGACCTGTTTTTGTCATCATTTGGCATTTCTCCATTGTTCAACACTAGCATGATCACATATAGAATGTTACTTTATTTTGACTTCCCTGCATTAGCTACCAGATTGTTTTTTCTAATTTTTACGCTGATTAAACTTTCTGCTGTATTCGATAATTTAATCTTAATTAGCTTAATAATTTGGAAACATTTTAAAGTGATGAAAATAGCAATGTTTTTTATTTACTAATAATTCGATTCATCGTGAAAATTTCTAGTCAAATTAAAGTATTTAATAGGCATCTATTTTAGATTGTAAGTTTATTTTCCAAACCATTTGATGTTCTTTCCGCTGCTGCACATTTCCCTAAAACGGATCCAGTTCCAAACAATAATGGAGGACACGAGCTAGCGATTATGACTGAATTGATTGCCAGACAAATGAACGTTTTAAAGGTTAACATATTTTGTATTTGTCGTATTTCTTTCTTTCCATGTCTCAGAGTCACTCTTGTGTACAGTATCGAAAGTTATAAAATAGTGAGCTTTATTTCATTTACTGCTCTATAAGTCATTTGTTTTTGATTTTCTTTTTTCAAGGAACTTTTTTTTCGTACTTATATTTTTTTAGTTGTACTTTCTATCGTTTCAACATACTATTTACTATCAAAAATATGGAGCTTTAGTTGAGATTTCACTTAATTTATTCTTGGTTTCTGAAATCCAAGTTTATAAACTTTTCCAACATTTTTATTTTTCATATTTTTTTATTCATCTTAAGAATTTGAAGATAAACAAGAAAATTATGGTTGCGATTCAGTTTCGTAGTTTTACTGTATATTATAATATTCAGGCAATTTTTTGATAATGGCTGCTTGAATAATTATTTTATTCATCTTTTGATCACGATTATATTTGAAAGTATTTGAAATGCAACCTCTTTTTTGTTTTAGCGACAGGAGAGCTTCAGCGTCGTGCCGAACTTCTTTTTGAGCAGCAGCTAGCACGTGAATCGAAAATTGTCGATAGTATTACATCACTTACCAAAGCTGCTTCTCATCTTGAACAAATTGGAGAATTTCTGCTTAATACTTGTCGCTACAATAATGTTAGTGATGACACATTTAGCCCAAATAATTCATAAATTATCCATATATTACTGCTCCTTCAAGGTTGGCTACGATTTAAGTCTAAGAATTTGAATCATTAAGAAATTGGCCTACATAAGATTCTCTTTAATGTAAAATTTTTCTTGAATTTGAAGAGTATTCTGTATTAATTGATGGCCAGCAGTTTGTATTTTTTCCTTTTTTTTTTTGTAAATATTTTTTTTTTGTTTTGAATCTCTCGACTTTAATATTGATTTTGACGTTATTTGTTTCAAAAAAAACATGTTCTGTAATTATATAGACTATAAAATGAAGTAATTTTCAAAATTTTTCAAAATTTATACAGGTTTAGAATTTTTCTTGACTTCTTTGTTTATGCTGCTAATTCCCTATAACTCGATAATTTTCCTCTATCTTGTGATCCTTGTGATTTTAGTTTTTGTTTTTGACAGAAAAAGTTATGTGATTCGAATCGCTTATTTTTCTCGAAATTTCTTAGAATATTTCCCTATTATCCTCATTGAAATTTAGCAAGCTTTGTTTTTGATCAATTTTTGAAATTTTATTGAATTATGCTTTTTGATTTTTGAATTTATTCGTTGTACTGTTGTCGTCACTTCAGAAAACTGCTTTGAATGTCACTTATTGGTTTTGCAATTATGTTGCTCGATGATGAACACTTAAATTTTGGTTGTAATTATTTATATATTTTATTCCTAATATTTTTACTTATTTCTTTTTTCTAAAGATCTGAAGTGCCTTTTGTTCACTTTTTTAACTCTTTCTCAGAAATACTTTTAGCGCCTTCCTTGCCTTTATGGTAATTAAAATTCTTCATTATTTCAACTTGACGAAGACGATTTAGAAAATCTAATCTTTTTGATTGTGGGATATATTTAATTTATTTTGATAAAGCTGAAGTTTCCATTCCATTTAGATCAGTTGTCTCATTTCTTTTATTACATGATGTTTGGATTTTTTCGCATATTGACTTGTTGTAATAAAGATCAGCATTATTGTAATTCTTGTATTGTAAGTCTTAGCGATCTGAAAATTTTAATTTTTGTATAGCTTCTTATCAGTTGTTCCCCAGAAAAGACAATAACAAAATATCATGATTGCTCAAATGAGATAGGTTTTATGTTTAATTCAGACTTAGATATTTATATCAATATAAATTCAAGAACTGAATTGTGTGTGATATCGTCTTCGTCAAGTACATCAATGTTGCATTGCTGCATTTTGAAATCTGTAGTACTAATATAACTTTTCGATTTCTCGAAATTCCTTATTATGAAAATCTTGCCTTTGCATCTCATGATGTGCTAACCCAATTACACAATTTGTTACAATTTTATTATTTCCGTAAATGATAATTCCCAGAGTTATACTGTTTACACTTTTTATCTTTTCTTTTCGAATTTCGATGGTTGTGTTACGAGAAGTATAATAATATCTCCTCTGAATTTCTCAAAAATTGATGTTTATGCCCGTTGTTATTATCTCTAGAATTTTTGCGAAGTTTCTTCATTTGCCAATTTCCAGCTCAGTATTTTCTTTTACTATTCACTTGTCTTTGTTTTCTTCTGTGTAATACAATGTTTTTCGAATGACTAGTTCACATTGGTATCTTCTTTTTCAGATTATCCATTTTAGTTGGTCTTCTCGGGATATGGCATTCATTCATTTTTCATTTAGCAAATTTGAGAAAAGATATTAGCAAATTTTAAATGCTTTATAACTGGATAATTTTTAAGAAGGAGCCACGTCATGTATGTCTGTAATGATTATTACATATTGTCTCGCCTTTCTATTCAAATCACTTCTGCTTTTCTCTGGTTCTGCATGTGTGAGAAGTAGTAATTAACTTGTAGCCATATTTAGTGATTCATTTCTTTTGAGATAGTCTATCCGGTTTTTTTTTTTAATGATAAAAGATTTGCATTCATTCTGCAAGTAATGATATGCAAATTCGTGCAGTCTCCTTTTCTCACATTTGTCGAATAATGTTGCGCTTTCTAATATTTCATTTTTTGTTTAACTTTTTAAAGCTTTTCTCGAATTGGGTCATATCTCCGTTATAATGGCAGTTGCGGGAATAATCGAAACCTGTTCAGTGAATTGGAGAAGGTGTTGTTATGCATGATAAGATCCTCCACTTTTTATGAATTTCAGAGCAATTAATTGAAAAACAATTGCTCTGAAATTCGGATTCTGCGATTGTTAAGAGTAATGGATCTTACTACATAGACACGCTGCATTTTTTCTAACCCACTATTGAAGTCGCAATACTAAAAATTAATGATTTCCTGTAAATTACAAATATACTTTTTATATTGCAGAATCGGTGATATAATTTTTTATTTTGTCTACATTTTTCCAATTTTACGTAAATGTCTTCACTCAAACCACAAATCACCATGTTCATTATCAGTATTTGAGTAATTTGTTATTGGTTGATGCACTGTAATATTTACAATTCATAAAATTTGCCACAACATTTTCAAAAAAAGCCTTGAACGTAGTTACTTGTATTCAATCCAAATTCTGTTATAAAAATGATAAAGAACTTTTTCTTAACTGCACAGAATTTATTCTTGAAGTAACGTTTCCTTTGAAATTTTTTTTATGCTTCTCCTTCCGTAGTATGACTGACTCCCTTAGTCACTTTTTCTCTCCCAACTGATGATTAATTCTGCTTTCATAAGATATGAGACTCATATTATTGATAATTTAATTAGCGAGATTATTTAAATGATTAGTCGAAACAGATGATTTATACCCATGACCGAGATAGGTGTTTTCTTTTTTTTCGCGATAAGTAAAGTATTGAATTTATTTTGATGATTCTGCTATTTGCATCATTTTTGGATGAAGAGAATGCGGACGATAAAGTAACGGTGGAATATTAATGTGATAGAATTGTTTAATCGTTTGGAAATCATATTTTCTAGTATACATGGCAGTACTCGACGTAAAAATGATTATAGGGCAATTAGAAGAAATCTTATTGGGGCAAATATAAGATGATGAGGGAGCGAAAATTGAACATAAATTCGATACTTATGTATGAATCTATATTATTTATGTTTAACATACACATTTCTCTTCGTGTATGCTCGATATTATCTGATTCTGTCGTGACACGAATTTCTGATTTGACATAGCAAGTATACATTTTATGAGATTCGTTTCAGATACCGCTAACTAATTTATCAGCAAATGTTGATAACAACATTAATGAAGCAATAAATAAATTGAATAAAGACACGACTTGTTGCTATTTGAACTGTAGAGATGATCAGCCGAAAAGGATGCAAGAACGATGAATGCAGTTCTTGGCAAGCTATGCCATGATCGGAATATTTCCAGTTATACTGTTAAAATTACGAATGGCAGAATTTAATTTCAAACTGGGGAGAAGCAACTTATCATATTTTATGATAATTATCTTTCGATTATAACAAATGGTTTTTCAAAATAATTCCGAGTGATGAGATATCCATTGTAATGAAGTAGGATTTCATTTTTTGACATCTTTAGATTCCAAGAATGAGAAAAGCAATCTTCAGATAATATAAAACAGGCGATATTGCCAGCTGTATTTCCACGAAATTGATTCGTCATCTTCATTTCACGAAGATGTGGTGCAGAGTATTACTATAACTCTAAAGACAGAGAGATCTTATATATCAAAGAATAATAATACTTTAGAATCTGGTTTGATTTTCAATCGCCAACGTTTTAGCAGTCAAATCAACATTAATTTAATTAAACTCTCAGGGATGAAATACAGTTCTTCACTTCTGTTAATAATTGTGTTATAGTGCTTCATCTCATTCATATTTTATTATCACTATCGAATCGCAGTATCTTATTTCAAGTATTGGTTACAAATCAATTCGTCAACAATTGAATGATAGTAAAATTCAGGCCATTTTCATATGAATCAAATCATCTCACAAGCAATTCGATGCCCATTTTCATATGAATCAAATCATCTCACAAGCAATTCGATGCCCATTTTCATATGAATCAAATCATCTCACAAGCAATTCGATGCCCATTTTCATATGAATCAAATCATCTCACAAGCAATTCGATGCCCATTTTCATATGAATCAAATCATCTCACAAGCAATTCGATGCCATTTTCATATGAATCAAATCATCTCACAAGCATTTCGATGCCCATTTTCATATGAATCAAATCATCTCACAAGCAATTCGATGCCCATTTTCATATGAATCAAATCATCTCACAAGCAATTCGATGCCCATTTTCATATGAATCAAAATCATCTCACAAGCAATTCGATGCCCATTTTCATATGAATCAAATCATCTCACAAGCAATTCGATGCCCATTTTCATATGAATCAAATCATCTCACAAGCAATTCGATGCCCATTTTCATATGAATCAAATCATCTCACAGCAATTCGATGCCCATTTTCATATGAATCAAATCATCTCACAAGCAATTCGATGCCCATTTTCATATGAATCAAAATCATCTCACAAGCAATTCGATGCCCATTTTCATATGAATCAAATCATCTCACAAGCAATTCGATGCCCATTTTTCATATGAATCAAATCATCTCACAAGCAATTCGATGCCCATTTTCATATGAATCAAATCATCTCACAAGCAATTCGATGCCCATTTTCATATGAATCAAATCATCTCACCAAGCAATTCGATGCCCATTTTCATATGAATCAAATCATCTCACAAGCAATTCGATGCCCATTTTCATATGAATCAAATCATCTCACAAGCAATTCGATGCCCATTTTCATATGAATCAAATCATCTCACAAGCAATTCGATGCCCATTTTCATATGAATCAAATCATCTCACAAGCAATTCTACGAGAAGGAAGCTCGTTTTCGATTTCTAATAAGTATCAACGAATTATTATTAAATGATTTGAAAGGAAAGTAAAATGGCTGATTTAAAAAGTGAGTTTTTGCTAATTCTATGTATAAAATTTCTAACATTACCGTACTCTTTGTAAAGGTAAGTCATTCTTACCGATGTGCAATTATGCACTTACATGGGTTACATTTTTATGCTTACATCAGAACGGAAAATATTTTAAAAAATGGAAATGCTTCAATAATTCTTTCAACTTTTAGAAGTAAAAACGAGAAATTTCATAGGTGAACAGTGCAATTATTCTTTTTACTGCTACCAACAATATTTCATAATAGAAGTCCAATTCTCCGTATACATAAATCTTTTGATAATTCAGGTGAAAATTGTCCCAAAATATTGACATTGAGTTTTCTTACTTCATGTTTTGAGCATTAGAATTAAAGAGTTCCTAACTCCAAACTAACATTATAATTTCCGGAAATAGAAATTGATTGCAAATATCTTATTACGACAACGAAGTGTCGATCTGAAAATGACAGGTATCCAATAATTATGCCTGAAATGTCTGTCTCCAATTAAATTGATACTTTGACCCGATTTCCTCCTTGTCCATCAAGATGTATATATAAGAACTTTTTCCAAACTAGGCATGAAAATGATTACAACTTTTCACTAAATATTATCATAAAAAGCATATTTTGCGTGGTGGAAGCATAAAGATTATCATAATCAATCATAGAGCAGAGTGTTTGAATCACTCGCTTTTAAATCATTCTCTCTCTTTAAAAATATAGTAACAAATCGATGTAGAAATTAATCACTCTCTTTTATCACTCTCTTTTAAAGATAGGTAACAAACCGACGTAGAAATTCCTTTCTTTTTCAAGCATCAAATTGAAAAATCGAAAATGCTTTCGTAATATTTCGAAGAAAAAAAAAAATTCGATCTGAGATTGTCTTTTAATCAATTCCTTTTAATGCGCTACCATAATGATACGCATCTATCATATCATAATGATTTATGGATGTCATTATTATTGTCTTATTTTTGTTCTGCAAATTGTAATTATATTTCAAGTTCTTCGATAACAATTCCATCAGTAGTTCTTACCTGATTTTACCGAATCTATTGCTGAAAATCTTTTTGAAGGTGAACTTAAAATTGACTCCTCTGGAGTTGTATGAGATGAAATATTTCCCTTCTTGTCTTCACTTTGATTTTCATCATGCCCTTGTTTCTTCCGAATCATCATCGAAAGAATGAAGAACGATCTGCTCATGCTTCTCATTGTTTATCACTTCAAACCTATCTTGGTCATTATTGTTGCAGTTCACGCTATTGAATAAAGCGTCGCATTATTGCACTTAATGACTGGGATTTCATGTTTACTTTTAGCTATCGATTCAGTGTATTTGAACTGAAACTGAAAGATCTGAAGTTTTTCTCGGTTAATTTAATTAGTGTTCTGAATAGCCTACATCTGCTATATTAAGTAACAAACATTACTTTAGCTTCATTCTCAATAATTTATGGTTCCTCTAAAAATATTTGAAATCATGTAAGATTGGTTACCTTATCTGATTAATTCAAAATTAGTCGCATTATCTTATCTTATTCATAACAGAATCTATTTCTGCAGCACAATAATAATGGAAAATAAAGAAATAACTGTCCGATGGGAAGAATCATTAGTAAAGTATGTATTTTAATGAAATTTAAAATAGTCAGAGTTTCACAAATCACAAATATATTACACATTTTATGCAAAAAAAAAAAAAAAATCGTAAGCAATAGTGTAAAGAAATCAAACATATGTCATCGGATGAGCATTACTGCGATGAACATAAACAGCTAATGGTGTCTGACGACGAAATGCATCTTCTGATTCTCTTGGCGAGATTCTAAAATGTCTTAAAGTTCAGGGACAATTATAATGTAATCTTACAAATAAAAGTGAAAAAATATCGAATGTCAAAAAATGAATTATAACAAGGATCGATATTGCTTCCTTCCAGAACTTATTTATGGTTTAAGATCTAACATCTGATAACAATTTAACATATACTTACCGTTTTTGATGATGCATCATTGGACTACTCCACGATCCATTCGGTGCAGTACCATAACCACTTTCATGTTCATTATCACCTGAATTACCGGAATTCCGAGATTTCTCGTCATCAGTTGAACTGAAATTTATTATTCTATCATCAATAATAATCTGATATTTTAAAGTAATTAACATAAAATCAGAAATATTCTCATATCTCACATACGTAAAAGTCAAAAAAAAAAAACTCATCAACTTAGATTAAATTTTTTGACAGTTAGAAATGCTGCAATATAGCAACGTAACAAATTCTTTGTAATTTTATAATGTAAAATTTTTCGTGAAAAAATCCATTTACAATAAAAACTGCAAATGGTTTTTCCTTTTTTCTTTTTTTACATATAAATTGTAATAATATTTATTGTAATAAATTGTAATAATATTTTGTAATAATATTTACAGTATTTTAATGGTTTAGTAAAATATTTTTTATTATAAATTTTACATTGGGAATTTACAGAGAAGAAATAATGTCTTGTCATTTCCATTACAGATAATATACAACTTTAATTTAAGAAAGTTTTAGAATATAAGGCGCGGAATTAATTTGCCCTTTTAAGATAATACTTCCAGTCTTGCATTATAACGGCCTGGCTCTTTTGCTCATTTATTTAGTTTCTCAGCATTCTTAATATTAATCAAGAAATGATGACCATTCGTGTAAAATATATTCGTCTTGATTTCCAAAATAACTTATAATTCTCACCTACTTCCGAACTTTATAATGTTTTTTCCGAAGTTCGGGCAGTTTATTTACAAGTTGCTGGAATTGGGATTTTGCATAATTTTTCCTTTTGTCTTTTATTTTCGAATCTTTTATTTGTGAACAATCTTTTGCTGTAAATGAATTGCTGCTTATTTCAGCATATATAAAAAGCACAAAATACATAAGAAGAAATCTTATAAAAAATATCGATCAGTTATCATTCATAGGCCTACTTTTTCTTTTTAATTATTTAAATTTCAATTTTGAATTAAAATTTTACTTTAATCTGTTAAAAGTTAAATCGAATAATTTCCAATAACATATCTTATAACAAATAATTTCAATTTAATCGCAAAAAAGTTTGAATTCACCCGTCATATTTTTTAGAAAAAATAATTTTTAAACAATATTTTTTAAGAAAGCAAAACTTTTTTCAATTTTTTTATACACAATCACACAGCGTTATTGTCTTTTCAAAATCATTTATCTATAAAAAAAATCAAATGTATAAAACATTTTACCGTTTTGGAGACGAAATAAAATGCATTACATCATGTTCCTTTTCTACAGAACTTCTGGATGAATCTAAACTATGCGGAGAATCCTGAAAGGGTGGTGGTGGCGGACGACATGTCGGTGGTGGCTTACGAATTGATGGTATGCCATAATGTTGCTAAAAATGGATTATAGTAAAATTCATGGTAGAATCAAAAAATAATCAAATTCGTATGTTATTTAATTTGGAATAAATCATATGCTTCATAGTTGTATTATATTTTTAACATTTTTTCGAATCATTTAATTATCTGCCAAAATAAATTTTTTTTTTTGAGACCAATACAACAAGACCTTTTTTTTGTATTTTGTATTTGTATTTTGAGACCTTTTTTGCATATTTTTTCACATAAATCAGATTCTAAAAGTTCATACTTCTCGTCGTGATGAGAATGTTGCAGAATTCTCGGGATTTACAATACTGAAAACTCCATTTCCTGGAATTTCTTCATATAATTTCCCAATAGTGCAATAACCGTTTGATGATCCACGAAGTCGAAACACTGTTGTAGACTGTAGCGGTGAATTTCTGGTCGAATTTGTTGATAATAATTTATTAGGACGATATGATTGGTCTCTGTGAAAAATTCCTGATTACAAAAGAGATCGATCTTATCAGATTTTAATTAAGTTGGAATGATTTAATTTTTATATGAACGGAACGTTTGAAATTTTTGAAGGATTGAAAATTATTGCAAATAGTGTTACAAAGTCCAAATATTTATGTTTAAGGAAAAAGCAATATATTATGGAATCAGTGTTAAAACTAACTTTAACGAATTTGGAGTGACCCGAACAGCTTTATGCCTAAAATTATTCTCACTGGACCCGTATAACAAACTATTATTTATCACTGAACTGCTATCTTGGATCGTTGTAGCATACGGCCAATCCTCACTATTCAAAACAATGTCTGCTGAAAATTCCGGTTTTCGTTTTATTTTTATTCGTCTTTTCCGATTGAGCCTGAAAATTGAAAGTCGAATGGTTCTTATTTCTTTAGAAATGTAAGGATATAATTTCTTTGAAATTTGTGTTATTATTATGATTTATTGTTTTGCAACTTATCAGTGGAAATTATCACTATAACCTCTTTCATATTTAAGTCTCTAAGACTTCTTTTATTTGTATTAGGAAATGTATTACGGTTCATATTAATTTTTATAGTAACTATATTTTCAATTAGTGGGATGAATTTCTGATAGTTACTTATAGTAACTATATTTTCAATTAGTGGGATGAATTTCTGATATTTTTCTGAATATTTTTCAATTTTTGAATAGAAATTTTGAAGACTGTCTTCTTATGATCAATTTATCAGTCAGTAATAGAATATAACTCTTCTAATAGCAATGTTCTCATATTTTCTAATAAACTTCTAACGACGAATTTTGATAAGAAATTAAAAAATCACATTATTCGTCCATCTTCGTTTCATAATAATTATTGGCCTTAATTAAATGAATATTTCATAGATTTATCTCAATTGTCTAATTATCATCGGCCTAGCTTCAGTACTGCATAAATTACAGGGTTAAATGCATTCCCGTGATAAAGCAATAAAGCTGAACAGTTTTCTTTCATACTGCGTGCTAAAATTTCTCGACAATAAATTCTGCTTATTTAGATAAGCTAATTAAGAACTGAATGAATGTGCGTGCAACTACTTAATAAATAGCATTTAAATTTAATTCTCTGAATGATCATTGTTAAATGAAGAATTCCTATCTGAGAAGAGAGTGAAAAGATGATAGAATAATATAAAAATTATAGAAACATTATTAAACAGCTTTTAAGCTTCTGGCAAATGCTATAAAAATTTTGTTCAAAATATTTAAGTTTATGTTAACAAATTCTAATCATTATAATATCAGACAGATTAAAGGTCATATTATCTACCGCACACTCAAAGACAAATCACTTCCTAAATTTTGACATTGCATATGCAAATTTTTCAAAAATTTAATTGTTATAACATCGTTGGCAGATTTGTACGAATTGCTCTATCAATGAATTTAATTGAATAGTTTAAAATAGCAGTGCTTTAGAGACGGACAAATACATTCATGCAGACAACGTCTTTGCTCTATCATTTCATTAGTATTGAGTCTAGTTATTGATTATTTAAACAGTTATTCATTTATGAAACGATGTGACATTTTCATGAAGTTAGTAGAATTTTCAAATGACTGAAATGATTTATTTGAAAGTGGAGGAATTTGAAAGATTAAAATTGCTTGAAGAATGTTCATTTCTTCGAATCTTCTTAGATTATAATTGATTAACTTTTAACAAAACGAGATCAAATAAATAAATGATAAATTATAATGATAAATGAGTACTATTTTATTGTATTATGATTTGGGAAGAAGTGGTGACGGTCATCAGATGATAAATGAACCCTTTGCTCGGCAATATATCATCATTCCCAGAAATGAAAATGTACTGTATCATTGCGAATAAAATGTACAGGTAAACCCAAACAACAAAAGTAGTAATAGAAACAACAAATAAACAGCAACGGCATGCAAATTTGATTTATTGATATGGCAAAACGGGATGATAAGAAGAACTACTTATCTAATTAATTCTCATTAAGTAAAATTAAATTGAATTGGCAGGTGCAACTTACGAAAAGTGATGATAATTTGACAAAGTCAAAATAACATCATATTTGTATTTCAACTATCTCTGAGATCAGTCGCCTTAATTATAGTATCCTTTTAATAAATAAAAAATTGAAGAAATTAATGGAATTAACAACCTTCGTATCCGGATGCAAATAATAGTGAACAATAAGGCAGCAGAAATTAGCGCACCGGATGCAACTAAGATATATAAAAGATAATCAGGTAAATTAGGAAATATAGAGGATATTTCGCTATGAGGTATTATTTCTTGATCCGCTTCGCATTGTTGAATCTGAAAATCATCGCAATTTCAATACTGTATTCAATTTAGCTTCGATTCTTAACCTTTGTTCTTCGTGGATTACTTATTCATTTAACTTTTATCATTTAAACTTTACGAATTCCTCTATGTATTCGTTCTTATTTTCTTGTTAACATATCATTTCGCTATTGTTTAAATAGTAAATTGTTACAAATCAAATTTTGTGCCATACTTTCCCATATGCAGATGTCAATTTACATATATCATTCTAATCATTCTTCGCTTCTCTGATGACATGATACATACCTTTTCCGGCTCAAAAATCCTTTTCAGCCATTTTTGTAATTCTGATTTAAAGAAAGTATATGGTAGTTTTTTCTGAATCAACAAATATTAAGAAACATATGAAGAATGAAAAAGACTGTTTTTTCATACTGTCATAATAAATGCCAATCATTAATCTTTTTATAACTATCTATCATCAGCTTAAAATTATACGTTGTAATTAATGAAATTTTATCAATTTCGTCAAAATTTCATGATTTGCTAATACCCTTATATCTTACTGATTTACTATGTTTGATAACTTTAAAAGAATGAAGAACCTGAATAAATTCATCAGTAAATTCATCAGAAAGTAGATGCCAAACTAATGAAGGATCCGGTGGTGCTGGAATATCAAATTTCGGTGGCGGTGATATGCATTCACATTCCATCATAAAATAACAGTAAGCATCATGCTTTCTGGAATAATTTTAATAAAGTTCTTCTTCAACAGCATTATCAATAAAGCGAGATATAAATATGAATACATACATTCATTGAAATATTAAATATAAATTTGAATAGAATAGAAATACAATGGGCTACAAAGAGATGTAATTATAGAGAAAATCAGCTGAAGTTTCAATTAAAAAGACATAATTATTTCGTTTCAAAAATGATAATATATGAAAAATGATGGGTAACCAAATAATAAATCATTAAAAGAAATTTAATTTTGTTTAATTTAATTTGAACCTGATATGATCAATTTAATCAAAATAAATTTCTCGTGAAATTTGCAATATTTTCCTAAGTTTAATTTATTCAATACCGGCATTTTTAAGAATTATGATGTGTGACATATTAAAAAAAATAATTTTCTTTCAATCACCAAAATGTATTCACAGAAGATTTTTAGAAATTTAATTTAAGAAATCAAATAGATGAATGAGTCATCAAATTGAATTAAATCTTTTAACAATATGTGCTGTAGATACTTACTTTCTTTTTTCATAGTTTACTTTTTTACTAAATGATCAATCTATTGACACATCAAAATGTTTTTTCATTTCAAAATGAAAACGTTTAACTCATAAAAATATTTAAAAACTAACATGATAATTTGATAATGACAAAGAGAAACCAAATTTCAGGACGGATAAAAGTGGATATGTGTGTGTGTGTATATATGTATGTGTGTATCTGTGTGTGTGTGTGTGTGTGTGTGTGTGTGTGTGTGTGTGTGTGTGTGTGTGTTGTGTGTGTGTGTATATATATGTATGTGTGTATCTGTGTGTGTGTGTGTGTGTGTGTGTGTGTGTGTGTGTGTGTGTGTGTGTATTTGTGCTGGTAGTTTCACAGCAGTAGTAATGGTTTTAACAATGATGGTCCTAGGGCTAAACGACATAAGATAAGAGCCAAGAAACAGGAGAAGGCTAATGAACCATTTTGAATGAAGACATAGTAAGCTAAGGTTCAGAAAAACGGTGAGGCACGTATGTTGAAAGAAATGGGAAACTAAATCCAATTTGTAAGAGGATAAATTTAATCAGTGATAGTTTTGTTTAATATTTAGGCCCATTCCGAGGTTAGGCTTGTCATCTGCGATAGTTGTCTTCCTGTTCCATTTAAAATTTAATAGAAAAGAACAATTTAAAAAACTAAAGTGTTGATGATTTTATGCCCAAAAAAGTTTCCATTGTAGTTGTTCCACTTAGAAATTTGTGAATAAAAATAAAAATCTCGTTTTCGTTTCTTTCGAAGAGGAATATAAAGATTGAACAAAAGAAATATAAAGATTAGGGAGTATAGCAAAGATTATTTATAAAATACTTATTGAAATACTTTGTTTGTATTATTTGTCAAATGTTTATGCCAGTTTACTTATCTTTTAATATCCGATTTCATATATTTTTGACTACTGTTCAAAGTGCTTTTCATGTACCAGAATCTTAATTCGAATTAAATGTAAGAGGATAGAGAGAGGATAAATTTTTTATCCAAATTATCATAATGGCTGTTACCATTAATTTCTCCATTTATTTCTAACAATATGCCTTGATTTTGATTTAGCTTATAGGCTATCGTTCTATGCGGAATAATAACATAGGCAGATAAATAAATTTGCATAAAGTTAATGACGCAGGCCTTATTAGGTCCTAACGAAAGATTCATGATTTGCTAACAACCACAATTGAGTTTATCGCATTAGTAGACGAATGCAGTCTCAGACCATGCAACTTATTCGTTAGTTGCTACTTGTGTAGTAATCCAGATGGATGTTAGTTTTCCTGATAGATCACTTGGGAATTTAGCTCGAAATGGATTTTTTTTTTGTCAAAATAATTTTGCGGCATTTCGAGGAACAGAGATGCAAGCATTAGCAAGTGTTATTATCTGATGACTTGTAGTTTTAAATGATATCAATTAGACATGATTGATAAAAAATTTACGGAGATTATCAATGATTCGAATATTATAAATGGTACTAATCGTAATGCATATGTTCCTGAATAAAATGAATAAACTGATGCTCGGGAAAAGATGGATCATTCAGTGCAAGATTTTCGAGTACTGAATTAAGAGTGATTATATTAATTAAAGTTATTAGTTTCACCAATATAAAACGCTCAGTTAAGCAGTTAATTATTTCAGATTTATATCTAAGATTTTTTCAAAAATTAATTAAATTGGTTAACGATAGTGCAAGATGCGATGTCAACTAGATATGTACAGTGAAGAAATTAAGCATTCATTTTTCAGTTTTCCCTACCATTCTCAAATTACACGTCTATCTTACGTAATATGGAAACACGACACATGGGAAAACTATTCCATGAGTTTTTTTTTACGTGAAAATTAAAACAAGCACGTCAAATTTAGAGTCAAACTTATCTTACATACAAAAGAGTTTCACTGCTTAAGTTCATTTGAGAAACTGATCTTTCTACAGTGAACAGTTGTGATATAAATAACTTCACTTCACATTTATTCGCAACTTCAATAATCAAAATTGGAAGAATATGAATTGGTGATGAAATAAAGGAAAAGGTTTTGCACTATGAAATCCAAACAACTATACTTTGCAATTGATAGAACGAAAGAAAATGCAACAACAGTTATTGCGTAACAATTGATGGTAATAAAACAAATAGTTAATTGGTTGAGGAATTTCGTCTTCACAAACGTAGGAGTTGATTGAACTGTTGTCACAAATAATATTGTCAATTTTAAATTCTTTAATTTTAAAGAAATATAAATTTCTCGTTTAGTCAATCGGCTCATGACCATTTTTGCATCAAAAATCACATGACTTCTAATTTCAAGATCAAGTTCTACGTATATCACAAGCAATCTTGCAGAATGCATAGAACTTAATTCGAATGCATGCAAGCATGCATTATATAACACACACAATTGATTTTTATATTTGCGGCATGAGATACTATAATTATAATATTCATTATTCAGTGAAATAAAAACATAACGAGAAAGATGGAAATGTTTGTGATGTATATTTAATAAATAGCCAGAGTTCGTTAGAGGAATCGAAGAGACATGTATTATGACAATTACCGTATGATATCATAATCAATTATCAATAATGTAATACTTGCAATGTTTCCTTTCTTTGTGCATCTTATTCTTTGTTTCATTTAAATTCAAAAAATACAAAAAATGGTGAGGTACTGATACAATCAATAAATGTAAAAATGATTAGCACAATTTCTAAGGAATTTTTCTACAGCAATAGAAAAAGACCAAGGAGGTGTCAAATATAAAAAACCTAACAAAACATTACGTCCGAGCAGCAAAAAGTACATGTAAGTTTATGGCTCTACCAAAAACATATTTAATTTTCTGCTTAGAATGATGCAGCATTAAAATTAAGTGAAAAATATAATAAATATTTTTTGTTAGCAGAATGTAAAAAAAAATAGTGATAAAGTTTGATGGTAAAGTTTGAAGATTTTTTTTGTTAGATATGATGGGTTCGATCGAGTAAAATTCTGATTTTCATAGGCTGATACCAGTTCCATCGTATTATTTCAGTAATTGTCCTGTTCCTTTCAACAAATTCTAACCAATCAATAATTTGTAATGCATTTGACAAAAGTAAAAATTAAAAAAATAATAAAATATGACACGAACAACAATCCTCAAATTATTTCTTCATGGAGTACGAATGGATTTTGTAATTGCAGATGTTCAACAGCGAGAAGTTTCCAAAAAAAATTTTTTTTAACTGAAAAATTTTGACTCTAAAAAAATTTAAATTACCATATGATTAATGTTTAAAAAATAAAATTTAAATTATCATGCGATTAATACTTAAAAAATAAAATTTAAATTATCATATGATTGATATTTGGAAAAGACATGATAATAAATGGAATTGGAAAAATGTTAAATAGCAGTACAAAATTGACATTAATTAGAAAAAGAGAATCAAGGAGAAAAAAAAAGTGAAGGATGAGAACGAGCTGAGTAACCGTGATCTGATGCATACATCAGGTTATATAAGCAAACCCATCGAGCCAATTTTCAAGGATACTACTTCGTTGTTAACATCTGTCGAAAGGTTATCCCTTCATTACATAAGGCATGTCAGTGTCTCAAGTATACTAGGCAGAAGTACTGGCCGAAAATGACACTTAAGACTTTTCAGTACCAATCTTATCCAATTCTTAAAATATGAAGAATTTCTATTTTAAGTTATGTTAGCATCGATGTTAGCATTCTATTAACAAGTTTTACGAAATTTTAAAAATTCGAATTAAACGAATAGTTGCAATGAAGATATATTCATACTTACGATCATGATCATTAATCTTTTTTGTCTATGTTTGTTACAAGATATAAAACAAAAGTAAAACATACGAAAAGAATCAGAAATTTCGACGTAAAATTCATGAATTCCGAAACTAAACTCAAATGTTCATTCAGAATTAGTTGGTATAGAATTTAGCCATGTAGCATTTTTATGTTTGAGAAGTAAAGTTCCTGAGAATTTCTCCAAATTGAATCCAAGTTGAAAGGTTATTGAACTAATGGCGGAGATTCAAAAAAGCTTGGAAAAAAGCCAAAGTGAAAGAGTTTGGCTCTTTTAGGAGGGATATCGACAAAGCATGATCTCGATCCTCCGCCTACCCTGGATTTTTATCATTATTTCTGCTCCAAAAAATTTTTTTTCCAAAGAATTCATGAAGAGAGTTACAACCAGCAACCGATGCTTGTCATTGCGTCAACAAAAACGAAACGAAATTTTTTCGCTTTTTGAAAAAAAAATCGACAACAAAATTTTGCTAACATCGTAGTAAACTAATTGTCAATAAAGACAAATGCCGATTTAGCATAAACTTCTCTTTTTCTCCTATAAAAAAAATCCGTCTCTTTAGTTTAAATTTAAAAATTCTGCTACATATTTTGATCTTTCATTAATTTAAAATTCAAACGAAATTAATGAATTGGTTATTTAATCGCTTTATGAATTTACTTTGATGTCATTCGTGCTGATAATTCAAATTTTTTTAAATGATATAATTCATTACTTATTCATAATTTAGCATTTTCAGCATTGCATTAGTAGAATGCTCAAAGAAAACGAGCCATAAGTCATAAAATTCGAAATGAATTATCATTTTGCCAGTACCAACTAAGACTTATTAGGATAGCCATGATAGCCAAGAAGTATTAAAGTTCCAAGTCGTTGTTAGAAAAAAAAAATTTGATTATCAATGCTATGTCTAACATCGCCTTGTAGAATATGCAAAAATTGTTAACAAATAGTAGAAAAAAAATAAAAGGGAAAAAATGGGAATGAAATATACAGAGGTAGGAGAAGAAAGAGCAGCTGCTGGTTATGATTTTGTTGTTTCATATTTTCCTGTATTATTTATAGGAAAAAGGATGTTTGGTTGATGAAGCTCATTCTACCACAAGATGTGATCTGGGGAATCTAAAGTAGTAAATACATCAATTAACTGCGGCATATCGGTGGATGTATAAGTAATAGCAGTGAAAGTTAATTAATCAATACAGCCATAAATTCTTAACAAGTGATAAGATCTTGTAGAAAGAGTTTATTTTATGATTACGAAAGAACCTAAAAATAAACGAAATCGTTAATAAATCTTTCAAATAAATAAGTATATGAAAAATAAAACCAATTATTAAGTGGCAGATAAGTAAGGGATAACGAATTTAATAAAATGTAAATAATAATGTGAATTTTATTGGACAGCTATTCCAAATCATGCTAAAATATTAATGCTAAAGTTACAATAATATGAGCAATGAGAATATCAATTTACAGAATTCTATTCAAGTATTTGTCAATCAATCAGCTTAAAATGATAATAGATATATGATGAAGATGAAGCATTTCCTCTTCTTTCTATCTGTCGAATAAATTATACAAATAATACGGGAATGATTGAACATTTCCAGGTGAACAATTAATTAGCAATAGGTGGAAAGAATTAGACAAATCTCGAAAGGGATAATCTGTTTAATAAGCATGCCGTTAAATGGGAGATGGAATTCAATAGAATAGCTTAATACAAAACTAGAGAGAGTAGAATTGAGTTGAACATAATGGAATAATCTGAACAAGTAGAATCAGGATAGAATAGAATAGAATAAAATAGAATAGAAAGAAATCATATAATAACAGAAGCAGATGTTTCAGTTTTTAATCTGTAAATTTGATGTAGTTATTGTATTGTATTTATATATATGTCATAAGGAAAGATTAGAATAAGCTGTCCTATAAAAGTTCTAAAACTTGTAGTAGTTACTGTTATTATTCCAGTTAACTATTTAGCTTTGCACAAACTTTCCAGTAATTTCAAAACCGTTTTTATTTCGCGACAATTTAAGCTGAGAAATGTTCTTAAATGATCAACTGGATGATTTTGCAGGAGGGAATTTTTCTCTTCCCGATCATCGATGATAATGATCTCTGATCTATGTATGTGTGTGCGACAGGTTTATAATTATATAGAAAGCTTTTTAATCGGATCCTTGATGTTGGAATTTAATTGGTTTGAAGTATAAGAAATGAATGATTTGGATTTTTGGTCGCACAAAATCAACATTTAAAATCACAACAAAAATCATCACAAAAAAATATCATTCTTCGATCTTCCATTGAAAAATAAACAGTGTAAGATAATTAAAGATGATGCACTATGGAATTCATTAGTGTCATGCTTTATTATTCTGTTTCTATTTTTTTGAAATTTGAAATCACAAAAATTAAAAAAAATCAAATACAGTTTGATCACAATTTCAAAAGCAATAATTGCAAAATAATAAATTATACTGCTTTTTTTAATTGGTCGTCAATAGTATTTTGATTATGGATTGAATTCCAATAATTCAATTTCGAGAATAAGTAAGTTCGTTAAGGAAAGCTTTGCTTATGCTTATGAAAACTAAGTCTCAAAAATCGCGTAAAATATTCCTTTTCTCAGAAAATTAGATAACTTTCCGAATTTAGTATTTCATTGAACAGTTCGAAATGAAGATAATATTTACCTTCAAATGCAGTATTCTGAAAAGATGTTGTGGATCACATCGAAAGCATGAATCACATTCTCGTCAGTCAATCCTATTAAATATTGTATTGCACTTTTTAATTATTTCAATGATTTCCAAGTAATGATAAATGAAAAAATCTAAATATATGAATTTTTGCGAAGAACAAAAAATAATGTCGAGAAGCATTAATAACTTTGTTGCATTTTTTACTCCCAATGTTTTTATAATTTCTGCTTGTAAATGGTGGCACTACATGTATCAGAGTATCCTTAACAAGTGTTGATCTAGAATACCAGCTTATTTTTCCTGTAATCACTGATTGAAGTGAGTTAAAAATAGGCCAACTGAATGCTTTTCATAGTAGTCTTACGGACATCTTCTAACTCATCATTATCAAGTGATTCAGTTAGGTCATCAATAGCCTTTTTATCTAAGTCATAATAGGAATTTATTTCAATATTCATATTTCTTAATTCACTTATGATAGAGGGTCATCAAATGTCATTCGAATGTATCTAATAAAGTCCAAAGATCAGATGTCAATTTAAGAGGAGAACCTTTTGAGAAACTATATAAGCTGCTTGAAAAATAATGTTTTTGACAATAATATGAGATATAATCTTTCCTGATAGAGCTCATGAAAAGCAATGAACCATAAAAGTCCACAAAAAATATATCCGACAAAGAGGAAGAAAAAAGAGTGAGCTGGTTAATATGACACTCGTCTAATTATCATAGAAACAGAAGCCCAATTATAGTTCATAAGGTCAGGCTACTACTGTTCATAAATATGCTAACAAGAACTGTTCCAATTATTCGAATCGCATTTATGGATTATAATTAATGATTAGCTATAATCATTTGATATTATACATAAGTTTCCAAATATAAACTATTGATTGTTTCTTTAACATCATAAAATAAATGCCACCTGTCTTGGACAAATGAGAGTTTGCAAAGTAATAACAATGTTGAATATTTTTAAATAACAACTGTTTCTATAGTTTTTCTGTTATCACTACTATCTCAAAGTTTTTGGCATATCTTGATGAATGAGTTGTTGTAGATACGGTAGATATTAATCTCTGAAGACCGGATTTTAAATGAAAAAGATAAGATTTCTTGCATTTTTTATGGATCTACTAACCAAAAAAAAGAACAAACAATATCACCGACTTTTTCCAATCAAAGTTGCTTAATTTGCATATCCCGTATCCTAATCAGCACAAAAGTTTATTGCTTTGGATAATGGTACCTCTAACTATCAGTGTAATCTGTTAAATGAAGAGAAGCTGGATGATTGAAGGTAATGTGATATGCTGATGGACAATGGATATATGTCGTCCGCTATCCTTGATTGATTTCAATTGAACATGATTTAGTTGTATGAGTAATTAATATTTGTTGGTAACTGAAAACTTTTATTGATTTAATTATCAGCGATTTAAATCAAAAGAGAAGGGAACTATTTTAAGAATAGGAATTGAACTGATAGTGGGTAATCAAAGAATTGATAATTAACATGATAATGATACGATCTGTTAATAATAATGACTTAATAGCTATGATAATAACGATGAAAAAAATTATAAAATGCAATATGTAAAATAAATCACATTTGGGAAATTTGAAGGAAATTATATGATGATTGTGCTAATTTGTCTGTATATATATATATATATATAACGTAAAATATTTTTCATCCAGGCGTATGATTTTGAAAAGTGCTTTCCCTCCTTGACCTTCTCATAAACCAATTTTCGACTTAAATTTCACACTTCATAATAGCTAAGCAGCGAAGAGTGATACGCATAAATTATACCATATGGTAGGTACGACATGGAAGGCGAAAATGCGACAGTATGAAAAATAATTAAGGGATGAAATGCACATTTCATCCATTTCACTTCCTCTCACTCCTTTTTTTTAAAGTGCTTCAACATTTTTCCATGGTAATTTTCATCTTTGGTGGAAGCAAAATTTTAATTGCTAAAAGAAATAAGTAATTGAAAAGCAATCAGAAGAAATCACAGCAATGACTCACAATCTAACAAGCTATCAAAATTATCTATTTGCTCTGAAAAAAAGTATATTTCCGAAATAAGAAGTGCGTAGTGCAAAAAATTATTTGAATATTTTCAAAACATCTGTGTCAAAGTATCGCAATTTCTAAATAAAAAAAAAGTTCCTTGAACATGTGCAATATCGGGTAATGTAATGATATTATCTCTCTATATTGTTGCACAGAGAGAAATAAACGAGGACCATTTGGACGGACATGAATGGTCGTCATATAGGTCTGTAATTAATGCTATCCGAAAGTCAAAGGTACAAATCTGATCAAACACTGTTTTGCACAACAGGTGAAACTACTCATTTCTTCTTCAAATTCTTATCAATAGATACATCCGTTAATATCTTCTTTCAGCCTAATTCAAATTTTAAGCAGTTAATAGTCAATGGCAAATTACTTTTGTTGATGGGTATGAATGAAACAAAATTTGCTTGATCAAATTATGAATCATGCATTAGTAGGAATATTGTTGAAAGATAGAAAATAACAATGCCTAGAGATAAACAAGAAGAAGTCGACCAATTTTCGGGCCTTTAATTATCTATTAATTTGTTTATTGTCAGTGTATGCAGCTGTGGAATGTCGTAAATAATGCCAGAAATTCGAAGAGAAATAAAAGTTCGCAGAGAGATTCAGAAATTAATCGAAAGCATATTTTTAGATATTACATATTATATTTACATTTTTCTAGAATTTTCCTCTTCATCTCAGTAATCTCACTAATCTCTTCCATCCATATCAAATTTGGTTTGAGAAAGATAACATCGATTACATTACAATAAATATATTTAGCACAAATACGAAATTACTGTAACTGATAGAAAGGTGTGATTAATTAAGATTTGAAATAATAATTATATGCAAGTGTCTCTGCATAGGTTTGTTTACTCAAACAAAGTTCTTGCCATTGACTATAAGGTTATTATCATTAATTTCAAGCTGATTCTTATCGTATGTAATTATTTTGGATGACAAACATTTCCACAGCTAAATTGTCGGTAGAAAATTGGGCAGATGAAACAAAATAAAATTCATGCATATTATGCTAATAAAAAATTTATTATATTCTACATGTGCAATGAAAGATGCAATTCTCTATTTTTTTTTGCTTAAAAAACAACTTCTATTTTTTTTTCTTACCTCGATACGCATTAATTAAAATTTCTTATTAATTTCACCTTCTCGGGATATAATTATTATGCCATAATCAAATTAATTTTATACTTCTTTCATTATCCTCAAAAACAATGCTTATAAATTAAAAAAGTTTTATTTCCTTTAGAAAACTGTTGCATAAAAACTCAAATCAGATTCTGATCATTTGCATAAACAAGAAATTAAAAAGCTATATTTGAATATAAGTTAATGGAAGGAAAAAAACGAAGAATTACCAGATTATTTACCCCTAGTCATTTATAGGCATTGGAAAATTGCAGGACACAGAAAGCATTTTATCACAAACGCTTCTGATTGTTATGAATGAATCAGAATGCATTCCGTCAAATATTTTGCATCGCCGTGAATGCATGATAAAGATAGGAAAAAAAAGAATAATAATAGCCTGGGTTGTGGAAAAGAATTTTTATTGTGAAAAGAATTCCATTGATAATTAATAAAAATGTTCGCTCATTTGTAAAACTATTCTATCATTCATATGGATCAGAGATTCAGATAAGCAATGAAGGGGAATCCATCGTGAAATGTGATCAATTCAGAATAACAATATGCTGGTTGCATTCCTTCTATAATGGATGATTTCTAAAGTGCATGCATCAAAAAATTTCAATTTTAAAATGACATTTGATTTGAAGAATATTTCGACATGATCGAGCAATTCTGATTTCTATCTATGAATTATCCGTGATAGCGGAGAGGAAACAAAAATTAGCTCAATGATTGGAAAGCAATCAATAATCTATTTTCTTCATTATACATCACTTGCTGTTTGTAAAAAACTACAACTAACAATTCTGTAACGGTCCGATGCTTTATGCAACGAATCATCACAACTATTAATAACCATAATATCAGGAAATACCTTAATATTTGCAGTGAGTGAGACCTTGAGTGGGAGAAGTCCTGTTGTGCAGGTGTGCCGAATTAAATCAATGAAGCCGAAATAATCGGTATCGAAAAATATTCAATGATTGGCATTGATTAGTGACTATTATTATTACTTATTTACTTAATCATGCTTAATACTTAGACTGATCAGGTCCTGAAATTACTATCATTTTATTAAAAAATTCCTACTTCGTATGAGGAAAATTTTCAAAGGATTAAAATATTTTTTACAAAAGATTTATCGCAAATTTTAAATTAAGCAATAATCCGAATTTCAAATCAGTTATTCTAAATTATTATTTGCTTGTCTTCTTTTTCTTAATAAATGCACTTTTTGAAAAATTCTCGATTGTAGTGATATCGATAGAATAGAATATATGGATGATTTTGGTTTTTAAATTAGCAAAAATTTACTTAATTCTATGCTGTCATCTGTTACTAAGAAACTGCTTATTTGAGTAGAAAAAGTGAATACGATAATCATTAAACTGAACTGTATAAAAAGAATGATAAAGAAGGAAGTGATATCAATTGCTTACAGATGGGTAGAAGAGGTAAGGAGCATACAAAATTTATTACTATTCGTTACCACAATGTGATAGCATTCCTACAAACTACCACACATTGCGTCCAAACATCTGCATCATGTATTATCTTAACTGATAAAGATGTTTACAGTAGTAATTAGTCAACTTAAGAAGCAGGTGTCATTGTTTCTTGAACTATTGATAGCTTAGGGGTCAAACAAAAGTTGAACTCTATTTAGGTTAAAATTAAATTTAAAACTATCAATGATTTAGTGCCAACAAGCATTTGATAATTCATTCCTTGTTTGATTTTAACATGTAAATATTATTTTCCAATGATAATATCCTAATTACTTTTCATCGTTACTATGAAGTGATTTAAATGCTTTAAAAGATATGTGTATATGAGAGCTTTAAGTAAAGATTTAAAAAAGAGGAAAGGAGAAAAGCTTATTTTACTCATAGGTTTATAAGGAGTGCACTGTATGGCTGATCGATTAAATATCATTAATTAAACAAAATCGATATCGAAATTTGTTCTAAGAAATATTTATCGTATCATTAATTTATAATATATAGTCATGAATAATTTATTAAGATTTCAAATTCAGAATCCAAAATTTAATTTAATTTTGGATTCTGAGTTTGCAACATGCAAATTATTGGCTATAGATTCTCAATAAACGCAAATTTTAGTTTCAATAGGATTTCCCAAAAACAATTCGAAAATTAATTAAATAGGTTAAGCATCTTGAAAAAAAATAATATATAAAGTACAAAACAAATATATGCATTTAATTTTTTCTATTTTAACTATCTCAATGCAGACTTACTTACTTATTAATTTTTTGCAAATTAAATATCAAATTTCTAATTTTTTAGGATATTGAATCAAGAAATAATATTAATTTAGGCCTGAGATGTAATTAGAAGCAGAGGAATAGATTGAGGACAGAATTTTGAAGTATTTGGACTCAGTCTATGTCAGTAGAAGTGGTTAAAACAAATTATTTGGGTTGTATTCTTACTTATCTTCCCTCATGTCCTACCATTAACATCATTAATTTATAAAGAGTTGTTAAATAGTGTAATTTTCCTTCTGCCCTCTCTTCTTCTAAATTGCCTTATTATGGAGCCAAGCACTTTAATTTTAATATTTGAATACTTCAGTAGAATATTTCCTGGAATGACGAGCAGAACAAATAATGAACATACTTCTTTTTTAATTATATTATTAGATACATACCTTCTAATATTGGTTCTTACGAGGACAAGGAGATTACTTGAGCTATTTCAGTTCGAGGATTAGCTTCTTACTTAATAAAATGAATGAATATTGTATCTAATTATTGTTCGTAATCACTAATTATTAACTCGAAGCTTACCAGAAATGTTACATGACATAAAATCAATTTTTGATCTTCAAAATCACTGATAAAAGTGAATTATCTTATAGTGATAAGGTTTAGCATAGAGTGAGATGATTTACACTGGGGAAAGCACTGATTCAATCTTCATTTTATTGTTTACACAAACTTTTCTTTGTTTACATATCACACCCACACATGTCATGAATCAAATAAAAACTTTGTGAGCGTTCGTTTACTTTTGAGAAGGCAACTCTTTTCCTCAATTTTCACATAATTTATGAATTTCGGAGACGGAGAAAATTTGAGTGCAGTGGGAAAATTCCAGTTACAACGGAAATGATTTTGTATTTTATAATATTAATTTAGACAAATTAGAAATTTCATCTTTCTATCATTCTGCTAAATTTCCCATTGTTATAATAGATAGTAATTAACTGCAGGATTCCAGAAAAGAAATTAAAACTTTATTGCAATATTATTAGCGTCTGAATCCCGATGAATCATTTTCAGAAATTCTGGATAGCATTTAATGAAATAAAATTTTTGAATTTTTCATTGATAGAGAAAGTCCCCTATTAGGTCTAAAGTGACTTAAATTTAATTCGAATATTATTTTTAACAGTCTGTTCATGGATTGGACAATTAGCTGAAAATAAGTTCAAACCAAATATGCTGTCATAAGTCTTTAACCATTCATTTCCTTCTAAGCTCTATTTCAGTCCAAGAATCATATCACTTATACCGAATGCTTTATATTTCATGCCAATAAAATTATGAATAATTTATATACGAACAATTACCAGTGAAATGAAGTCATTATTCTCGAAGGAATACACCAACATGACAGATATCGATCACCCGCTGTGTATACTATTTAAACCTTGCTCTATTTTGGTAGATGGCAGTAGTAGTTAAAAGGAAAGCGATGTTTTATTATTAATAAAGAGACAGAAAAAGGTTAGTTGAAAATCAGAAGGAAGGATCAGAAGGAAGCGGTAAAGCAAAATAATGATCTCGACCGACAAAACCATATTTTTGTGCATCTAAACAAAAAGATACAATAATGAAAAAAGAATGATATGGATACTTGACCTTTCATAATTGATTCTGATCGACTGGTGTTATTTGCAAAGTAAATTAAAAGGAAATGTATTGTGGAAGAAATGTAATCAGAAAATTTCATCGTTTTCAGAAGAATAAATTTCTATAATACTTTCTATGATACTATGAATTGATCATTATTGTTATCAAATAAATAATTAAATCTTTGAAATTCTTCCAAGAAAATATATGAATGTTTTTATGAAATGATGTAAATAAACAATATGAATGTTATACAGATCAATTTTAAACAAATCAAATCTTGATGACTATTTTATAATATACAGTTATATCATAAATGATTTGTTATATTAGTCACAAAATGATAATAACTTAAAGCATTGGTTAATTTCATTACATTAAGGTAGAAAAAATGATAATAAATTAAAATTATCTTCAAAACATATAATGATGATTGTTGTTATCATACAATTGACAAGAATAAGTAAAGCATTGATTAATAATGTCATCACATTAAAGATAGAAAAATAGCAACAAAATGAAAATGTTTAGCGATTTCAATATTTGTTTCTCGGAGACATATCGTCGAGAAAGTTAATTAAGTCATAAAAGGTATATAATATGGTAAAAATAAGAAATGGATCTGACTGAAAGAGCGATGATTGGGGAAAACCCATAAAATATTATTATTTCTCATATAGTTCATCAACTATCGGAGTGAACGATCATAGAAATTTCATCGAAGTGAACGATCAAACGACCGACTTACCATGGATTTATATCGCCCGACAAAGGTCATGCACATTAGATCTCTTTTCGAAGAGTTCACGGATATTACAAAACTGATTAATTTCATTAACTTCAAAGTTCAATTAATCAAAAATTTTTTGATTTTTGCCAAACTTTGAAAATTTCTCATTTCATGATTGCACACATTAGATGCTATTTTAGCATGAAGAATTAATTGTGTGTTTAAGAAAGCAAATATTAAAGGATGAATTAAAGAATTTTAATCATTTAACAGTCATCAAATCTATAAAACAAAAAAAAAAGGAATCGCTTACTTTTCAACAAATGTTTACTTTTATAGCTTTCTATATACATTGATAGTGATATAAAAGAGCTAACAAAATTACAACCATACAATATTTTGAATATTTGGACTATAAATGAATAGAGAGAATGATAATTGAGAGGATAAGCTGATTCTTTTATAAAAATGATTGATGAGGTTTATCTATTCACTGCTGATCAATTAAAGAAAGTCGGATTGAAGTGGAAAACCCTTGAAAGATATCAAATCAATAATCATGACTTTCTCTCTCTTTTCACTTATATTTTGGTCATTCCCAAATTATTTTCAATTTGTCGACCTTTCGATGCAAAATGAATAAATTATCATAAATCAACATCCATATGTAGATCATTGGCGAATTCTTATAGTAATGAAGTAAAGGATGAAGCTAGAAAAGGAAAGAAATTTTAAAATTTTCAGTCTAAAAATGAAGATTACATATTTTCTTCTAGCGACCATTCAGAAATATTTCAAAAGTATTGAAACTTTTTAATTTTAATTAGAGACGATTTGATACATAGTCAAACGAAGAGATATTATGCCAAATTTGAAAAACATAAAAATATATACATGTTTCGATTAGATTTCAATTCATCGATACAAAAAAATTAGATGCTCGCATATTCTCTCAGCAAATGTAGAAATATTAAATAAAACAGAAAATGAACAAATGAAATTGATCGAAGGGTGAATTAAAACGACGATAGTTGGTTTGAATATTGTCATTCGCGAATTCCCCGCCATAAGTGTCTGATGTCAAGACCGATCATTTGACAATTTCTTATCTTTTCCAGTGTAAAAATGTCATTGATAATGTATAGACCTTTTTAATCACTCAAAATCACTCTAAGATATATTCATAATATCGAAAGAATGTGTAAAATTCTTAAGATCACGAATAAGAATTGAATAAGAGTGATCCATCATATGCTTAAATATTTTTTTAAAAAACTGTAAAAGGACTAATGCAGTAAAATGAAATTCATTAAACACTGATATCTACGCTCTTCATAAAAGTAAATTATTACGTCTTAAGTATTTCAAATTTTTTTTTATTCTCATTCTTTAAATCTTCAAGTAGATTAGCCAAGTTTTGAAATATAAGGAAGTTTTGAAATTTTTTTTTGCGACATTGATTTATTATGGAGAATAGACGATCGGATACTTCTGATGGTAAAATAATTTGCTGCAAAAATTAACAAACGAATTTGCCGATTCAAAAGTACTTCTCATGGTAGCTTATCTTATGAAGAAAGAAGATTCATATGTCACGACAAAGATCAACAAGAAAGTTTATGCGCAAACAATAAAATACTTGAAGCACTTCATGAAATTATAATAATACATAGATATTATTATCACTTATGTTCCAATTTGAATACAATATGGAAGATGTATTAACATATTTGTTAATTTCAGGGATGGAAAGATGAAAGTTCATCAACGTTTGTTTCATTTTCAGATAATATACTGTTTGTCCTGCATAGTTAACAAAAGGTCAAAGGGAAGGGAAATGAATTACCTTGTGCACAACAGCTGGAAACAGGTGGCGTGGAGATAAAACAAGTGCACTGAATGTTGTTGAAGGTAAAAACAAATTGCGATGCAAACAATGCATGCATGCATGCATTTATTGTCCTTGAAGACTTAGTGCATCGAATGAGAAGTGAATATATTTATCAGTAAGTGAAATTCAAGGATATAATCCACGAGACTATTCTGTAATTCATTTCAAATAATAGTCTTGTAGTGAGAATTAACATTTTGAACTTTGGTCTGACTTCGATGCGGACAAATGATATTATTAGATTAGTCATTCAAAATGTCAATATATTTTGAAATTTTATGAATGGATGCAGTTCTAATTGAAATGATAAGAAGTTCCGTTTTTATTTTCTATTATACAATTACTGCACTAATCGGGCGAATAATGCATTATTATATAAGAAGTAACACAAACAAATGATGCCGATTCATGATCTAATTTACTGATAAAGTTTGTTGCTATAGTAGTTTCAACGGAAGATATTGGCAAATTAATATTTGTATAAATTTTCGAAATTTAAGAAATTCTATTTTTTCTAATTCAAAATGCTAGATTAGTCCAAATAATTTCTCTCTTTTTTCCTTCTTTTTTCTGTTTTTTTGAACGACCATTAAAAATATTGAAGAAATAATAATATTCGATTCCAAAAATACAATTTTTTTTGTGATGGCGATAGTCAGAAGCATATTGCTTCAATTTCTCATCACCTTAATGGTATTACTGATGTAATATCATCCTCTTGCAAGTTATTGTTCAATATTCGAAAATTACTTATAATTCGTAAAGAACTAAGGCTTTAAATGATATTAGGAAGAAATTGTCTCTCAATAAACAGAAAAACTGAAAAAGATAAAATAAAATAAATCGAAGAATTACATCTTCAAATTGAAACTTATTCAATTAAAAATTATTTTTCTTATAAACTTTAAGTAGGGAAAGCATGAAACTGTGTCAACGACCATCAATAAAATTATTCCAAATTCCACATTTTAAAAGAAAGATAATTCATTATCAATCTATAAATTGCCTGAATCAATTATAATACTAAATATAATAAAGAGAAGAAGTCTTTTGAATTACTATTTGTATACCAAAATGATCTTTAATTGACCAACCACTAAATCTATTATCTAGTTTAGTAATTCAATAAACTTGTTAGAAATGCATTTGTTTTTAAAAGCATCTCTTTTCAGAGAATGATGAAGTGATCCGTAATGCTGAATCTCTAGATATGTTTATCCGAGAAGTTTGATAATACTCCTCTTATTCGTTCTGTTTATTGTTAAGCTAGACCATTGATGTTCTATTTAACAAAGTATATATATACGCAAGAAATGTAGTAATATTTGTTATTTGTAATCAATGGCGGTCAGTTGAAAGAAGAGATCGCAGTTCATCGGATACAATCCTCTTAAGAAATCGCAGAACGGAAGCTAACAAAATTTACAATGTAAGTTTGTTCAGTTATTTATTTCGATCTGCCATTTATTTTCCATCTTACGAATGATAGCAGAAGGATATAGAGGAATTTATATAATTTTTAATGAATTTAAATTTGAATTTGAATTTAATATGAAACCAATTTTCTATTTTCATATAATATAGATCTTTTAATTGATGTAATAATTTAAGATATCTAAATAAAGTAAAACGATACTAATTGATTGATTCAGGGAAAAGTATCTGAATAACAAGTTTTGAAGAAAAAGATGGTAAATTCCAAAAATGCTTCGTAAATATGACTTACGACATCTTAGTATCTCATTCACTCTATAATATCGATGATAGTGTAAAAATCTGATGTAAAAAATCGATATAGTGATCAAAGTTTTTGAGACATATATTATTGCGAAAATGATGGGAAAATTGTGAAGAAAAAGCAGAAAACTTCTTCCTCTAATTCTTGTTTTATTACCCAATTGAATAAATGATTGGAAGATTTGAAGACAATAAGGTGAATATGTAATAATAACATTGATCGCAACAGGTGTGAAGCGGTCAATCAAAGAAAAGGCCAATAAATGTGGACATAATCAAAGAGTTGTAATTTTTGATGTTTATCAAAAGAAAATAGGTAAATTGAATGCATTCTTAGTTTTCGAATTATTTATGACTGCAATACAAATGGACACGGATAGCGGGGAAGACTGGACATCAAAACAAATAAATAATGTATAGAAGTGGACAGATGAACAGTTACGGATGGAAAAACAAAGTATTGTATCAATGAAAAAGTTTTTGCTTTAGGGATTTAATCATGGTAAGTCTTAATAGATAGATAGATGCAATGGTCGAATAGAGATTGGTGCAATGCATCAATCATTTAATGTACCCCAGGAATAATTAATTATTTAAAAGTGATCAAACAAGGGAAAGCAGGCCTTCTGGATTTGACATTAATCCAGAGGGTTACAGGAAATGTATTCGAATGTAAGACAATTAATCGCTAGTCTGAAATAAGTCATTGGTTTGGAAAAATTTGTGGATAAATTTAATTGATTTGGAGAAATCTATGGGTTAATTTACGAGAAATTGCAAAACTTAGTAAAATAAAAAAAAATTATCTGTAAATTTTAAAATTAAGTATAAGTGATAAATAGTTTTTGACAAATATCAAAAACTGTTAAAGAACTGTTTAAAATAATAACAGAAAACCGGAATAAGGAAAAAATTGGAAAATCCCCGTTATATTAACTTCAATCGGATTACTGATATTCTCGTATAGCGGGGATTCTATGAATTCAGCTGCTTCTGCACTTTTCAATAGGATCATCAAGGAATTGCCTAACAAATAATCAGTGCATATTTCATTGAATATTGTCCTCATTTCGAATGATAACATCTTCATAGTTCAGTTCGGTATGAATCAATAAAACCAATTAATTTCCACACTTACCTCGTTATTTCTTCCCAGTGGGAATTATCTCAAATAATATCATTTCTAATGAGTTCATAACATAAGAATAGGTGGAATAAAAGAAAAAAGAAAAGGAGAATACAAGAAAAGTGATGTAACTGACCTGAATCTCAAATCAATTATATAAATGACACTTCATTCACACTACCTTCATCCAAATCTTCATTATAGAGAAACAAAAGAGACCGAAAAATGATAATATTACTAAAAACTTCCTTTGATAACCCTTCAAATAAATAAATTTATTTTCTGACTATTTGCATAAATTAATTGGTAATTTACTTTTAAAAACTTCATATCGATGAAAGATTATAAGAAGCTCGAGAGAAAGCATCGAATGAAAAAGTTTCTCTATACGCACTTTTTTTGAAAAAATAAGAAATGAAAAAATTTATCGATGAGTTTATTTTTTTTATCAGTTATACAACTAATCAAATTGAGAAACATGAATATTATATTTAATGATATTAAGTCGTTGCATCTAAAATTAATCCAATCCTCTTCTCAAATTCGACTTTATTAAATTTAAATATCTTACCTAAATGCAATTACTTTTTGAAAAATATAAAAAATGTTGTTTAGCAAAAATTTCAGGATTTTAAGCTCTTATTAAGCACAGTATGACTTTATCGCGTAACTTTCGATTATTGTAAATTTTTAATCATTCACAAAATAACGAATCCAATTTAAGAGAACCATATGATAGTTATTAGATTAATGAAATGATAATTAATAATGATATTTAATAAGATCTAACATATCTTATTCTATATGTTTCTAATCTGATTATAGCAAAGAATTTGCGTCATTTTAACCAAAGGATATCATCATCATTGATGCGAGTCTCCAAATCTATCAGTAAACAATCGTTGAAGCCAAAAAATAAACCGCCTTTTCTAATCTCCCAGCTTTTCTTCTCATATATTTTGATATTTTATCGTATATTGAAATAACGAAATAATTTCAACTGAGATGAATTCGATCAAAATTAAAAAAATTTAATTATATTGGAATTTAATTGAAAGATGTTATTTATTATTTGCTAAAAGGCAACAGTGCTATTCAAAGATTATTTATTGATGAGAAATGATTTTATCGCCGAGCATAGATTTACGACTTCCCTTTATGGCAATCATATTTTATGATCCTCAAAATATAGTCTATGCAAGATTTAATTAAAAATTAAAATTTGAAGAATTAAATTCGATGAGGAATTTTTGATGCTAATGCTTCTGGTATTCCCGAAGTATTCAGATTCTAACTTTTCACATTTAAAACAAATTTGCTGCGCAATTCGAAGTATTCACTCATTGCCAAGGCAATGAAATAACTGTCTTTAGTTTATCCAAAATGCAAATATATTGTAATAGATGCAGATGAGACGGATTTTTTATTGCGGTGCCAGTAAATGAAAAGAGGTCAAAGGTTGAATGGGCAACATGAAGACCTAAGACGTGTACAGAAAACAGTTTGATCAGAAAATAATTTAATGAATCTAAAACATTTTGATTAGAAAGTAATTTAATGAATCTCCAATAAGTCTACCGTTTTGAAGAGAGCAATTTTCAGTTGAAATTACAAGCAGTGCTTAGTAGCCGTGAAATTAGCTGTTCGTCAAGATATCAATTTAGACGTCTGACCGTAATCAATTATAAATTTGTCATTATCAGCTCATTTGCAATATGGAAAGTTGAAGTCAGCGTGTGATTGGTTTGAAATAATTATGATTTTATATAAATGAAGATTTTGAAAGAACATTCCGTAACTTCATATCCATTCTGTCACTCTCGTCATTTCTGCTAATTTCCTAAACTTGACCTCAATTAATTAGGAGTTTCGTACTAATTTTTTATATCTGCAAAAACATCCACTTTATGGAAATTTCTAAAAAGTCGGCTGATAAACATGCGTGCATAAAAATCAATTTTTAGAGATAGAAAGTGGAATCTATAACTTAAAAAATCAACACAGATTCATATCACAATTGATTAAAATGGAACTTCACACAGAATACTAATCAGATAATGAACTGATAAATGAGAAATGAAGGAAAATATTTCAAAGAATAGATCTTTAAGGATTCACTCAAAAATGATTGCATAAAAAGTTTCCTAAAAGAAAGATATGATTGAATTTCATTCCCGAAAAAACAGAAAAATTCATTTCTGATAAATGGACAGGCAAAAATGCATTATGAAAGAAAATATGAAGAGATAGATGCATGTCACAAGTATCACACTGTTACATTAATTCGAGAAATAAATCGAATAACTGTCTCCTCTATTTTTTCCACTTTCAGTCTTTCTAATTGTTCCGTAATACCGTAATAATACAAAGCATACCGATTATAATTTTGCCATAATTATCTGTTAATAATACGGATTCTCTCAACGATAGTAATTATGCAAACAATTATGAGGATTCCTTAAAACTGTATTGCATCTGAAACATTAAATTGATTTGCTTTTAATTTTGTAAAATCTTGATCTTACTACCTGACTTTTCAAAATTTAAATGATAAAAAAGTCTTTCATTGCATTTTTCATCTTTCACTATGGAAGATAACTTCATACTTTTCTTGTATCAATAGAACTAAATAATCTGAATTTAGGAAGATGAGGCAATGGAAGTAATCTTTAATTCTTGAAATCAAAAAATAATATTCCAATTTATTTTATTCAATCGTTGATATTGCAGAAGTAATCATTTCAATATTTTGTTTTTACTTTATTTAGACCGATCTTTTTTATTAAATCGCTAGATATAGAAAATAATGTCAAGTAAGGATGATGTCACTTACGTTTCCACAAAAAAGAAAGGTTTTTCTTGTGTAACAATTGCGCAATGTAAAATGTACTTGCGCTTATCCATTTTGAAGTACCAATTAAGGATAATTTTTTTTTACTTACGCAATAGATGTGCTATTTAGATAGAATATAATAACACCTAAAGATGGATGGATGGTTATTTCTCACTTCATAATAAGCAGTAAAATTCATTGTCAACTCAAACTATCCTACTTAAAAAGTTTTAAAGAGCTTAAAGAAGTAACAAATACTTGAAGAAGTTAAATATTTAAAGAGACTACCGAAAAAAAGAAAAATTGTGTAAAAACCTAGGAACAGATGAAATCCAATATATTGTTTCTCACTTCTATTATATAAGTATTTGTGGATAATTCTCGAATCAGAAAAATGAGGTTTCGGGAAGGGATGAATCATACAGGTATGCTACATGGAGGAACGGTTAGTGAGGTATTCTTTTCATTTAAAAATTACGGAAACTTTGACGTCATACAGTGTTATTGTGTAAAAAATATTAGTTAATTGAAATCGGGACCTATTTTCTAGAGTACCACCATTGAGATTCCGCAATGTACTAACTGAAAGTCACCGCAGGCGGTATGTTGACAAATTGTGTGACGAACTGTCTTTTTTACTCTTGTTGAAATAGAAAATGATCAGTATTACAAAAGACAAAATAGAAAAAGGAAGTAGGAAAAATGAGATCAAGTGAAATGGAGAATGCTTATCAGTGTCATACAATACTATTATTTTGATTATTCTCAAATGTATCAAACCATCATTTTTCATAAAATAAATTGCAATTAATTATTTTATAGAATGATTGCATATTTCCTCGAGAATAATATTTCGATAAAACGTTGGCAGCAAAAATGAGATGATATTACTATAATTTGTGAACTAATTTAATCAACTAAATCCGATCATTAAATTGCTGCACGAAGAAATATTGGATTGAACTATTTAGATTGACTTCGATTTATTAGAAAATAATTTTTAATTATTTGCATTCAATATTTTCCTTCTTAATCATCTACCTTGCACTGTCAAAATTCTGATGCTTAGAATTACTTGAGATCTTGGCACTACTACCCACATCAACCCTGCTGATCCTTTAATCGTCTCAGGACAATCTCACTTAAATGGTGTTTGCCAACACTCATCTTACTATTATCATCACCGTTTACTATCTTAATGATTATACAGAAAATGTCATATGAACAAACAAGAATTTCTGCTCTTTTCTGTCCTCATAAAACAAATCAGAAATCATTTTTACCATACAAATGAATCTATTTTAATTATGGCTTAATTTAACAAAATCTTATCAACAAATCAATATAAATATCCTATCGAAAACTGAATTTTTTAGAAAATTTTAAGATACGTTAGAGTTACAGCTCATATTTTAGAAACAAAAAAAACAAAAAACGGATAATGGATTATTTCTTGCATAAATTCCTTGATATGTGAACTTGTATTCAGACTGCCATAAATTTTATAACCAAAGCATTAGAAGATAAAGATGAAAGTTATTTAAGCTGAAAAAGAAACAAACAAAGATTCAGCTTTTATTAATTGACAATATCAGAACGATTAATTATTATTTTAATTGAAATCATCTAAATTTACCCAACAGATTTTCTTACCTTTCCTATTCATACCCAGTAAAAATGCTTCGTTTCACTTATTTCGCATCCAAAATTGTGTTTAATTCATTGCATAATTAAGAAAAAATGAAATTTTAAGGCAACCATCACCGTAAATGAAGCTAAATTTTACTATGATTCAAACTTTGTTGCAGAAAATTAAAATTAAAACATTTCCAATATATCCGAAAAAAGAAAAACATTCTCTGATATTCGAGATAATACGGCAGCACATAAAAATTACGGACAAAACTAAAGCATCATAGGAGTGATTTCGAATAGATTCGTTTCTAGAAAAAATCCAAAGCAATAGAAAGAAGATAATTATAACTGCTTTAGAATATTCCAAAAAAATTTATAAGATCATGTACAAAAACATTAATTTTTTTACGTATCATTTAAACTATCCATAAAAGCTACTTTTTACCACCTTTTTTAGGGAATGCTGCAGATATTAATTTTGTTTTCGTAGTAAAGCACGTTCGTATAGGGTCGCAGAATTGATTGATTTTAGATATAACTACTGCTTTTAAATCTGCAGGATGTAAACTTCCATCTACAACTATCCTTTTCAATTCATCACAACCATTAATTTCCATATTTCCACCGTTTTCTTCCGAACGTTCGATTACTAACTCTGAAATTTAATTTATAATTTATTTTTTTGGTTTTAATAAAGCACAACTCAGAAAATCTTTGAAATATTTGCCAAAAAAATAATCATAGAATATATAACTTATTTCAACAATCCCGCTGATTAAAAAAAAATCGTTATATTTCTGCGAGCAAAGAAGAATCGAATTGAGAAAGCAAACAACCAGAAAATAAGAAAACAAAAACAAAACCAAAAATGCTCAAATAAATTCATATAGAAAATTCTATTACTTGAAGCTAATGACACTTTATCAACAATTAAACAAAAACAGTGATTAAGATGATAACTTACTTGATCCAAAATATGGAAATATAAAGCGTTTTGCAAGTTCAAAAAGCGATATTGTTTTTCAAACTGCCGGGTTCACAGAATGAGCGCGCGATTTCTGCTTGATATGTTTTGATGTATCCAGGAGATCCAGATGAAATTCTGGATCTGATGCAGACATTTTATCGCCCGACATAGACGGTAAAACTGGAGTAATAAATGTGCACGAGGCTGTTGTCCACATCGTTGTATCATCTGAAAAGCCGAAATGCGATGAACTATAATTTAAGAATAACTTAGTCTTTTGTGTTGAAAAAAAGTAAAAACCTAGTAGCTCCATGACTCTATCAAAAAAAGACTGAAATACTTGTAATATTACTGAATAAATGTAGTACGAAATGTAGTATATCAAAACTATCCCCAACTACTTCAGATTCTATTCATTTTATAATCAAACAGTAATTTAAATCATAATTAAAAACAGTCAAAATGGAAATATTAAAAATTTAACCACAATGTGAAAATTAAGTGATTAAAAACCTGTTCAGAGAATTCCGAAAAAAGGACGCATTTCCTCACCCGTAACGATAATATCGACATTCATACGATAATGATCAATGGTGAAGTACAAAGGTAGTAACAATGAACCCAACGTCATTCCGTTTAGAATAGATGCTTCATCTCGTGTTACTTTTGAAGCCAGCTGATACATTTCCAAAGTATACTCTCTAGAAATAAAAACTTCGCCTTGTTAAAAAATTAAGCAGCAAAATAAATACGAGGAGATATCAATGACCTGATCTAACTGTTATTGAAGTTCTAAACCAATATCATAATAGACTGGTATATAGCATAATTTACTTGATACTATTAGCACTCTTTAATAACTAGAAATAAATCTAATTAATAGAAGCAACAATTACTGTGACTTAACAAGAACAAAACTCACGGTTCCAGTTGATAGCTCGATCCACGAACAATTTTGACATCTTTTAAATCAAGCAGCCTAAAGATCTGTTGCAAGATTTCAGTGTAGTAATCACAACGTGCTTCTCGAACATTCCACGAGCATTTCTCATTATCCAAAAAGGCTTCAATATCAGCCAAAACTATTGTTAACGAAATATTACTCAGCAACTGCAGTTTCTAGAAAAAAATAACTAAACATAGTGGTGCATGAATATATTCTACAAGATCAAAGATCACTATGAAAGCTGCTAGGAAAATTTTTCTCAAGAAAGAAAAGATCATTTTTTTTTTTACTTGAGTAGGTTGACGTATTTTTAATCTTGAGAAAACTAATGTTTTCAGGAATTTCGAAAACAGCTAATCAGAAGCATATTCTTCGGTTATTTCGGATTGTAAAAAATCAGGCCACAAGAAAATTCAAGATCAAACAAAAAAGGAAAATTTTCTTAACAAAAATGCCTTGAATGAAAAGAAGAACCTTCAATTTGAAAAGCGGAATAACAAAACCAAGATGGAAGCGACCTTTTGGTGCAATCATATAAACAACATGTAACTTAATATTCTCTTTGATTCGTTGTTTAAGCCACATTTCACCACTGACTAACTGCAAGATAAAGTTATAACTTGGATAATTTTCTTGATATTTTTCAATCATTTAAATATATAGCATGAAATATGATAATCATCATTTAAACAATGCGGAAATCAAAGAATGCAATCTCAAAAAACATGAATACCTCAGCATCACAGATAATTTCTCGAAACCTCTGATCTTCCGCCTCATTCAAGATGACGCCATCAATTGCAGAATAAGCAGGGTGAGAAGGACCATCATCAAGTATATTTTTGGAATATCCTTTTTCTAATAACGATAGCATTTCTTCGTCCATACAGTTTTTCTGTACTTCATTTAATATTTTACAAATGAACTCCTGCAAGAAGACAGATAGCAAATAGCATAAAAAAATCAAGTGGTCAAAATAATTAATCAAAAAGGCAATTGAAGTAACGAAATAAATGAAACTATAAATAAAGGAACACAGAAAAATTAGTAAAGTTAGCAATAAAGCAATTATAAAAACAAAGTAGAGTCGAAGTAGTTGTACGAATAAATACTATAGATACAACGAATTCCACTGCATCTAATGAGATTATTCGAAATTTATCTTGCATACTGCGAAACTAATACATGAATGTAGATCTGTACCAGTTTTAGAGGTATGCCCCACGAAAGTAATGATCTTAAAATCCTATAATACCAATAGAACTATTCCGCACTGCACCACAATAGAGCAGTTTCGCACTGCATTATAACTTTTTTCAGATAAAAGCATGTCACTTTACTGATAAAAAATTCCTTATTATCCAGAATTATGCTTCTACAGAGATTTCAATCAAAAACAATCCAAAAAATAGTAATGAGAAGCAAATTATTATGCTGTAGCTGCTTCAAAGCGTGATTCAATATTAATAACAAATTGTGATAGCATCAGGACCTTATGTTTGCTTAAATTTTTAATTCTGATCCTTTACTACACTGATAATTTCGCATATGTTGCACGCTTACTATGTAAAATCATAGAAAACGTATTAGAATATGCAACTAAAGAAAAAATAAAATAAATCATTTGCAAAGCCCAAAAGATATAATAGTCATTATTAGAATTTTTCTTCTTTAACATGGTGCAACACAATATACAGATAAAATTTGGAATAATACAAACCTTAACAGTTTCTTTCAAATCAGCTTCAGAGATCTTTCCTGTATTGTATTCTTCAAATAAATCTCGATAGTTATCGTAATTTTTTCCATTAACAGTGATTGCTTTTGGCAAAATGATTGGAAATAAAACATGCTCATAAAATGCTAGTACGCCATTTTCTTCAGAATTACGACTGCAAATAGCGCTGTCGATCTTTTTCTGCACAATATCTGCATTATCCAGCAAATCAATTTTCGAATTTTCTTCTGAACTAAATCAAAAATGTTAGTTAAATTTTATTAAATATCAAAAGATATAAAAATGGAGAGGATATTAACAAAAACTACACTTTCGTTTACAATTTCTGGTAAAAAATCACATAATCGAGGAAACTCAATCTTATTTAACGAAATAAAAATCTAATCTTTAAGTGTTTTATATAAATCAGCAACAGCAAAACCAATAATAAATAAATTTATAACTAAGAAATCACCTGCTCATCTTCGATCCTTGCAATCCAGGTACCATAGGATTCATAAGATGAAACCTTTTACCTAATTTTAGTTTTGGAAGTTGTTCCTCGGCAAGAATAAAAATTTTCCTTTGGTCCACTCCACCAAACTGGCCATCAACTTTTAAATACTGTTCATCCAAGGCTTGTAATAATGGGTAAAGCAAACCGCTCAGTAAGGGTGATGTTACCTGCAAGAAAATATAAGATTATATTATATATCTGACTAAAAGTTAATATAATCACAAATCGCACATCAAACTTCATCATACATCCATATGAAAAAAAAATCTTACTTGTTTTACCACTTCAGCGCCAGCACGTAAAGCATCTCTTTTTGTTACAATATTACATAATCGAAGCATATCAGACGTATATTCTCTTAAAGGACGAATTATTAACTTGTTTCGTGCATAAATTATTGTGCAATCTTCGGAAAAAATTTTAGTAAATTGATAATGCTAACTAAAGCATCAATCAATGACTTACTTTAATGAAAATTTAACCTCTTTAACTGGTACGATGTTCCTCTAACAAAATGTAGCTGGTCTAATGGCACATTCAATGCGGTAAGCAATGCTTTGATCACTTTTTCATAATATAATACTCGATTATCCAGGAGTTCCCAGGTGCTTTTTAAATTATCCAAGAAGGCATGCAAATCAGCAAACAAAATTGTCACCTAAATTAAAAAGCACTCTGTTATTTTGAAAAAGTAAGAGGTCTAGTGATAATAAGAACTATAAAACTCCAATAATTCGTAAAAATATCTCATTTAGAGCATTTAGGATAAATAGAGTGTTCACGAATGTCGTGAAATTAATTCACAATGCATACTTTTAGATTTGCGGACAAGAAATCAGCAATTTTTCTTATCGGTACAAAATATCCTACATGCGGTTTTCCAGTAGTCGCTGTGCCCCAATAGACATGAACATTTTTTTTCGAGGCTAATTGTTTAATAATTTTTTCCAAGCCTAACACTTCCTAAAATGAAATATAAAATAATGGCTACAAAGCTATTATTGTAGATAAGAGATTAGAATAAAACGAACTGTTACCTTCCAAAATATTGTTTAAAACCATTTTTTCAATTTTAAGATGGAAAATAATACGTCGTAATTGAAGCAGACCTGCAAATTTCTCGTAATGAGATTTAATCGATATAAATCTTCCTCCGATAATCCATTAGCATCAACTTTTATATCTGATTTGTCTTCGTTTGCCATACTTGAAATCTATCAAGTTAAAATTAAGTAGAAACGAAATTGTAAATTCGGAATGAGTCGATAATCTGCAAAGTTTTTTTCAGCAATATCATTATTACTCATATTTATTCCAACGTAGTAATTAAATTATAGGAAATTGATTGAAAAGAACACTATGCGCCAGTTTTACATATACTTTTAAAAAAATCTCTTAAATAATACACTTGAAAGTCAAACGACTTAACTATTCATTAAATTGTATTTTGATTGAAAATTTGACAAAATGTCTTCAAAAATCAAACCACCATTCCTTGGGAAACAGTCGACAAAAAAAACAATAAGCTCTGTGACACTGCGATAGCAAACACTTTAATTAATGGATGAGTCCGCAGTGCAATTATTGTATTTCAAGCAGTAATCATTTAAAAATGATGCACACAAGCGTTCATAATCGATTTCTCTTATTTCCAATTAATGATAAGTCTATAACGGGAAGAATAATTCTCATCCGATTATAAAGTTTATCATTTCTAGCAATTTTTAAAAATTATTTTAAAATTCCTTTGTGAAGCGGAAGTGAAATTAATATTTTCTCTTTTGTTTTTCAGTCAGCAAAGTATGACCAGTGCTATGCGCTAATACATTGAATCGAGGCTGTAATTTTTTAGGAAATTTCTCGAACGCAGTATTTTACTAATATTTGTATTTGATATTTAAATGTTATTTCATAAAAGTTTCAGCTAAGAAGTTTATAACGGATGATTATCAACAAAATCCACACAAATATAGTGACTATAGTTCAAAAATTTTTGCATTTTGAACCAAAAAAAATTTATTTCTTCTATTTGCGTTGATATTGACAAAAATTCGTGAGTATGCAATCATATCATCAGAATGTTCACCGAAGATCACTTATCATCAATTGCTATTTCTCGAGAAAATTGAATCTTCTAAGAATTTACGCGAAATAATATTGAAAATATTCATTTTCAAACATCTGATTTCTTTGGATCAAACTTTATCGCAACTACTATTTAATTAATTGATTAAATAATATCCGTTATTCTTGGGCTTATTTTTACTTTCCATTTTTTTTCGACATTATCATCAAAACTGTCATTACTAATTGTAGTACCTTCAGTGTTTATTTTCAATCAGAATATCAAAGATAAGCAACTTCATCATTATTATGTGAGTGATATCTCTTAGCTGACATAAATTGAAGTATATTCTGATATCGACAAGTGATTGCAGAGAAGCCAAATGCTCAAAAGAAACTTTGATTGTATATCAGTAACTCAAATATTGTAAACCTGCAAATCCGGAATGTCTCATTGCGCAGATTAGTCAGGTGACAATGAAAAGTAACTAAAACTAGTCAACATTTTTCAATTTTTTTCATAATTGTTCCTTCACTTTAACTTGAGCTCTTTGCTCTTTTCTTTCCGTTCCTTTAATTAGTAGATTATTAATTGGATCTTAATTTAATTCATTCATTTTTCTGCTTGAAATCAATCGTTTTTACCTTCTTGACAGTTTGCAAAATATTCCTATATGTCATATACATATATTTGACAGAAATATCACATAAAATATGCATCAAATTTTCATTCAAACTTTGCTCTTTTTTCAGTCTTTTTTTGGTTAAATTGATGCATTTGCTTATTTCCCAATTTCTTTCTAATAACATTTTATTTGGCACTTATTGATGTCATATCAAATCTGAAAATAAATGTTTATTAAAAATAATCTGAAGAAAATGCAAACATTCTCTTATTGAAAAGTATCGGTTTTTGCTTGCAGGAAAAAATTGAATAATAGAAAGTTGTTTGACTTCAATCTCTGATAAAATAATTAAATTTCAACAAATTTCGACCAAAAATTATTCTGATAGCAAAGAATGATCCGTGAGTAGATCGATGGAAAGGGAGAATTAATTACTGAAAAGTAATTTAATAATTGATTATCAGAGGTGGGAGCAACTGAAAAGAGTTATTTTTCAAAGTAACAAATAGTATCTTATAGACTTTTTGCAATCTTATTAAAAAAAAGCAGTATTTTCTGTCCAAAGCAAATATTTTATTCGAAAGCTTTTTCCAATTTTTAATTATAAATTTGTCATTATCAGCTCATTTGCAATATGGAAAGTTGAAGTCAGCGTGTGATTGGTTTGAAATAATTATGATTTTATATAAATGAAGATTTTGAAAGAACATTCCGTAACTTCATATCCATTCTGTCACTCTCGTCATTTCTGCTAATTTCCTAAACTTGACCTCAATTAATTAGGAGTTTCGTACTAATTTTTTATATCTGCAAAAACATCCACTTTATGGAAATTTCTAAAAAGTCGGCTGATAAACATGCGTGCATAAAAATCAATTTTTTAGAGATAGAAAGTGGAATCTATAACTAAAAAATCAACACAGATTCATATCACAATTGATTAAAATGGAACTTCACACAGAATACTAATCGGATAATGAACTGATAAATGAGAAATGAAGGAAAATATTTCAAAGAATAGATCTTTAAGGATTCACTCAAAAATGATTGCATAAAAAGTTTCCTAAAAGAAAGATATGATTGAATTTCATTCCCGAAAAACAGAAAAAATTCATTTCTGATAAATGGACAGGCAAAAATGCATTATGAAAGAAAATATGAAGAGATAGATGCATGTCACAAGTATCACACTGTTACATTAATTCGAGAAATAAATCGAATAACTGTCTCCTCTATTTTTTCCACTTTCAGTCTTTCTAATTGTTCCGTAATACCGTAATAATACAAAACATACCGATTATAATTTTGCCATAATTTGATATTTACTGTAAAATTTAATCTCAGTTCGTATACGAATAAATTATTAATCAATGACTGATGCGATGAATAATTTAGATTGAATTTATTGTCCACACTATGCATGTGATTAGAGCGTCATCTTTCACTGCTTTTCAATATTTACATAAAAATTTAAATGCAATTTATACGTTATAAAAAAATGATTAATTAAAGAAAAACGAGTGAGAGAAATTCAAAATGATTAATTAAAATACAGTGATAAGAAGTTTGCATCATCTTAATCCTCTTTTTTATTACTTAGTGGTACATATATATTATCAATAGTTATCAACCGTTTTTCTTATAAATCTATAATTAAATTATTTGCTTGTGATATAATAAGCGTTTATTTGACGTTATATATGCTTCTTTTTTTCTTCACATTTTGCTTGTGTCCGACATACGCAAATGATAAGAGAGATAAGAAATGATTCAATAACGTATTTAATTTTTTCTTCATCTTTACCTTACTAGAACTTTCTGGTCAGATGTGATCTGAAATCACAGTTTTCTCGTAAATTTAATATCGACAATTAGCAGTATTTATGTTAAAGATATTTCATAGAAAATAAAAATTTTTTTGTTGGGATTGATGCAATTCTCTATGTGGTATTCAGTAAATTTCATTTGCGCCGAAAATTTTTAAAATTGATAATGTTTTTTTAATTTTGCCACTGATAATTAATTCATTTATTAAGCAGATAAGATTATATACATTTCTTGACGATATTAGCGATCATATTTTTCAGCTCAATTATACTTGAAAGTTATTAAATAATTACTTTAGCAATGTTATCTTAATTTATTTACCTTTTTTGTTTAATAATTTTTGTTTACTTACGTTGTTTAATAATTTGTTTATTTACGCGATTTATTTCATTTAATGAAATGTACCTTATTTTTCCGATGACATCTGTGTTATGTTCGGTACATACAGTATAATTATTGCGCATTGAAATGTAGAGATTAAAAAAATATATATATATATATTTCATATTATATCAATGTTCTATCATTATCAAAGAAAAGAGATATTCATGAAAGATGTTTGAATTGCACTCTTATCAGACAAGATGATTGAGGAACAACTGATTCATTATAAAATATAAATATATCATTGTTATCAATTAGATAATGAGCAAATGTGATATTACGATGTTAATTAATCTTATAAAAATTATGAAATAACAGGAGAATCTGTAATTTAAATGTCCTAATACTATTTTTACATATTTTGTTGAAATGTACTGATATCATTTGATTTCGGATTTATTTTGTTTGATTTGTTTCAATATAAGAAAAGATAATTTTGATTGCTTATTTGCAGCAAATACATGCATTGAATGTTCATGTTTGCAAAGTGCTGGATTACTAATGAAAAAGAGTTATATCAGTAGTGCTATCATATCATCTTTTCTATTTCTGCTCGTTACTTTTTCTTCTACATAATTCTAAAATCCTATTTTTCTTTTTTTTTTAAATGATTAAAACTTTTTTAAATGATTACATAGGAATTTCGTGTTATTAGTAAACTTATGCAAAATTACTCTTGCGCAACTCTTTCCATTCATTCCGTTGTGTTATCTGTAAGATGAGATGGAGTTTTTGAAGCTAAATGTTAATTAAAAATATAAACACAGAATCTATTTAATCTTTGGAATTTTGTTTTCCTAATTAGGCTCATTAATTAAATGTATATCTTGAATTTCAGCGGTTTTAAAAAACGAAAAAATGACATAAAACATAATATTAAAAATTTAAAGTAAAATTATAAATTCATGAAAACCCATGAGCGAAACGTATCAGAAGAACAAATTAAAATTGAACCACATGTTTTTTCTTATTTTTTGATTCCTTCTTATTTCCTTACATTTTTAATTGCAACTATAAAGTATACTCATCGATTCTCGACGTATTCACAATTTTCGGTTTGTTTTTTTTTCTTTTTTCAAATGTTTGTTTTTTGTTTAAAAGTCTTCATTTTTTTAGCCTCAAATTCGAAATCTAAGAAAGCTTGAAAATAGGTAGGAAGTTTTGATAAACAAATAAGTCTTCCTTAGGAATTCACTGATAAGGGTTGCATGAGCAACAATGTAAATCATTTCAAGTTGTGTTACTACTCATTTTTGTACTTCAATAAATCATTCGGAATTCTTTTTTTCATTTCCAGAGTTAGCCAGAATTTTTTTTCGTTAAAGTATGAAAACGAACGAAAATTGTAAATAGTTTTGAATTGACAGGAAAAAATTCTAAAAGTTGAATTATTTTGAGATTGAAGAAAGATGATATGCTTCCTCTTTTCCACATAAGAATTTTCGATCATTCTACAATAAAATTTATAATTCTACATAACACATAATGCATTGTTCTATGGTAAAAGCATAGTTCTTCGTGTTTTTTTAACCTTAAATTTTGAAAACTGATACTGATATGATACTGATAAAGAATATGCTAATAAAAGCTTAAAATTGAAAGTCCCGCAAACTTTGTTCTTCTTTATTTAATTATGAAAAAACAAAGTTTGCAGAATTTTTAAATTGTAAGCTTTTATTCAGTATGTTGAGATGTAAAATAAAACTTCAAGATACTAATTTTATCTAGCCAGCTGTTTTGAACATCTCTTAGATAAAGCGATTTATTTTGAGGTGTTAAACTTCATTCCACATCTCAACATACTAAATGATATACATTTCAGAGGAAATTTTTTGTTCAATTCATACTGATAACTGCAACTTACCAGTCTAAACATTTTGCATTTTGCAATGGTAAGTAAAGTTATCATTCATTCATTTACCTAATATTCATTTTCATTGTTAAATAGCTTTTTTCGATATCTCATTATCCTCAATTCTTATCAAATACGAAAATTTATTTCAGACAATATTTTGAATTAAATATATTAAATAAATTGAAATAGTATGGTTAGTAAAAATATTCAGCGCCACATCATAATCGATTTATCCTGTTCTTTTTAAGCAAAATGAATGATTATTGTTGTAATTTTATTTGACATAATAATAATTACAATAATGCTTACTTCAAATCTTCCGACATTATGAAATTAATTCAGATGCTTATCGATAGCATAAGATAAATTATGAATACTGATCCACATGTTAATAGATCAAAAAAATTTCAATTATCTGATTAACCGATAAAACATGCATTTTTAATAAATTAGTCTATCACCTGATTATTATCGCTAAATTTTATTACTTATCACTTTGATATTTTCTCCTTCTTCGCCATTCTCTTTCTTAAAACTCCTCGACAGCTTCGGAAAAGATTGAAGTTGAAAATTAAAAGACTTACTGAGCAACAAGTATGTTATAGCAATTTAAAAAGGCAGAACGAAAATCTAAATGAGCAATATATCCGCATAATTTCCAAATTTGGAAGATCTTTAGATTAAAGAAAAGACGGAATACTCGCTTCCCTTTCACCGAATGTATCTGAAATACCCTTGTTATTAAATTTATAAATTTATGAAGTGAATTACGATAGAAAGAATGGAAATTTTATATTTTATAAATGATAAAAACTTGAATTCTAAGCTATATTGAAATTTGAAAATCACTACTATAACGCATATTAAAGCACAAAAGAGAAGAAAAAAAAGATATAGCAAGAATAGATTATAATGTAGATTGTAGGAGAAATATGGATGGAAGGCAAGTTACAACTAAAAATATTGCTGATCTCAATCATTATTTCATTATCTAATCATTTCTCTTTCAGTAAGATTATTGCAGACTTTATCATCAAAGCTTTATTTTATATATCGTTGCGCTATGGTGCAAGTTTTTCAAATACGAGAGGAATGATGTCAAGAAAATTGAAATTCACGTAAGTTACTTCCTCTACTTTTCCATCTTTTAACCAACTTTTAATCCATAGATTTCTTTATTTAATAGCTAATATGTAATTTATTTACTTATTTACTTTATATTAAAACAGCTATTCAAACAGAATGCTACTTTTTTCATCTCCCTGCATCACCTGTTCTTGTTATCACTAATAAGTCGACCAGCATTATCATTGATTCAAATGCCTTTGTTACCACTGCATTAAAAATCGATGATAAGCATTGTATTTGAACTTGTTATGAATTTGAGAGTGTAGTGATAGTTTGATCGAATATTAAAAATCCTCGATATAAAATTTAATTTATCAAATCTTAAGCATTTGATTAGATAATGGCTGGAAGTAATAGAAACAAACATTTAATTATGTATAGAAAGAATTTAATTATGTTAAAAACAACTTTGTTTAAATTGTTTAAATCATTCTTTGTTCTCATTTCTAAACAATTATCCATAAAACAATGTATAATAAAATATGCTTCAATGATTCTGCTTTTAGACATAGTTACATAAGACTTCATATGTTTATAGTCTAGAACAAGAAACTGATCGGTATTATGAAAAGTTTTTTAGCCAATAAATTAACTAATAAACTAAATGTGGAGTAGTCAAACTTTGCATAATAAAGCACCAACAGTTTCGCGTAACAAATTGTATTCATAAATTTTGAATAAAGTCCAAAATCAATCGATTTTATCCATTATGCATTTCACATGAAAATTTTCAAAATGAGATTTCTTTTAAGAAAGAATTCGAAATATTAGCAATTCCAATTTCGTAAACCTGCGAATTCTCAACATTTCATTGTGCAGATTTATCGGGTGACAATGAAAAGTAAATAAAACTTTTCAGTACAGGGAGAGTGGCATCAATTCAGATATAGTTAATGCAAAAGTAAATGTTAGCATAACTATCCATTTGTAATGAAATCGTAACAAAAAGTTACTCGACCAATGTAAATTCTATAAATTTATCATCGGAGTAACTCCGAATTTTGGATATTTCAAATTTCGCTTGCAAGTCGATTAGTTTAAAGTTTTAAAGATATTTTTCAATTTTTTCATAATTGTTCCTTCACTTTAACTTGAGCTCTTTGCTCTTTTCTTTCCGTTCCTTTAATTAGTAGATTATTAATTGGATCTTAATTTAATTCATTCATTTTTCTGCTTGAAATCAATCGTTTTTACCTTCTTGACAGTTTGCAAAATATTCCTATATGTCATATACATATATTTGACAGAAATATCACATAAAATATGCATCAAATTTTCATTCAAACTTTGCTCTTTTTTCAGTCTTTTTTTGGTTAAATTGATGCATTTGCTTATTTCCCAATTTCTTTCTAATAACATTTTATTTGGCACTTATTGATGTCATATCAAATCTGAAAATAAATGTTTATTAAAAATAATCTGAAGAAAATGCAAACATTCTCTTATTGAAAGTATCGGTTTTTGCTTGCAGGAAAAAATTGAATAATAGAAAGTTGTTTGACTTCAATCTCTGATAAAATAATTAAATTTCAACAAATTTCGACCAAAAATTATTCTGATAGCAAAGAATGATCCGTGAGTAGATCGATGGAAAGGGAGAATTAATTACTGAAAAGTAATTTAATAATTGATTATCAGAGGTGGGAGCAACTGAAAAGAGTTATTTTTCAAAGTAACAAATAGTATCTTATAGACTTTTTGCAATCTTATTAAAAAAAGCAGTATTTTCTGTCCAAAGCAAATATTTTATTCGAAAGCTTTTTCCAAGCTTTAATTATGAAATGAAGCTTAAATAAAATTATTTTAAAATGATGGAGTAGCATGATTCTTTCAAAAGTACTTTTATTAGAATCACAGTATTTTCAAATTTCGAAGAAGCTTTTCCTACTTTGAAATTTTTATTTTATGAGAGATCATATGCTAAAGCTCTAATATAATTCAAATCATTTCTTAATTTCAATTAAATGATGTTTTCCACAAACAAATATTCGAACTTTTTTCAATCTTAATAGCAGAAATAAAGGATTGTAATATTTTTATTCACGCAAACTTCTCACTTATTCATCATTCTTCTTGATTTCTTCTGTCTCAGGTGCTTTGCACTGAAGTAATTTCCTATTTCTCGGGAAATGAGTGCTATCAGTATTTGAAGAAAGAATTCATTCTGTATATTAATCAAATGAGAAATGCATGAAGCAGTCAGATGAAGCAAATGAAGCATTCTGGAAGATGGCTTCTCGGGATCGTCTTTCTCGCCGTTGCTCTCATATTTATATACTTCGTATTATTCAATATCCATAGACAAATATTAATGCAACAGTCTGATTCATCCGTTATTTATTTGTATGATCAATATACAGACCAAGAAAACAATCGAGAATCAAGTGGTGATATAGCACAACTGATAAATTCGCCAGGTGAACTAATAAGTCAATCTGAAAGGGTCAATGGGGATTTAGCAAAATCATCACATTATAGCGACGGCTCACAAAAATCAACTGAAGGTATTTTCGTATAAGACACCCATTTAATTTGCCAAAATCCAAAATATTTAAATGTCCAAAATTTGAATCCTACCTAACTAATGTCGAATTTTTGAAGTTCTAATATATATATGTCGTTGAAAAATAATTTCAGACGACATGATAGAAGCAACACAACGAAAAAAAGACGAAACATTTTTAAAATTCTCACGTCAAGGAAAACTTATGAATTTGCTTACTTTAACTACTACTCTTACTCCTATTGCCACTATTACTACTTTCCGTATCACTACCGCTACTACAACTAAGAAGGAATATAAACTTAATGCATTCGTTAAGACTTCTTCGGACACTCTCACAGAACTCCTAAATTTTCTTCCTGAGAGTTTGAATTCCACTGATTTCTTAAATGTAGCAAAAACTGACAAACCTTCAAACTCTAAACAGATAGCAACCGATAGTATATTGTCCCTGAAGGGAAATGTCAACTCAACAACGCCGGTTTTTCGAGAATTCTCATCTTCCAATAATTCAGCAACAACGGATTCATTAGTCACTAGAAATTATGTCGACAAACAAACTGGTATGAAAACGACAAAATTCAATAAAAATTTGCAAAATTCACGAATAACAGCAATTTCGACACCAAATCTGACTACAGTTTTGTTAAAACCACAACAAGAAAATGTGATAATAACTGATAAAGAAGCTGAAACGAAAGCTGATAATGCAGAAACTGAAAAGGAAGAAAATGATTATGAATATGAAGATTTTCTGTTTATAAGTCGAACTCCGACTACTTCAATTTCAACTACTACTACTGCTATTACTACTACTATTTCTACTAGCACCGCGATTCCCGAAGTAAGGTTTACTATGGTTCTTCATTTCAAATTAATCTTTAAAAAAGTATGAACTGCATAATTCAACATGTTATAATCAAAAATTCATAAAGCGTCTGGTCATTTTCAATTTGCTTCTGTAATCATCATGACGAATGTTAAAATTCTTTAGTTTTTATTTCACTTTTAATTTTTTCAAAAAAAAAACTGCTAAATTTTGTATGATTTTGAATTTTAAATTCCAGCCGACTTCGGTGTCACAATCTCATCGTCATCTGCATCATTATCATCATCATCAATATGAAAATTACGATCACGAATCTCCAATAATCGTTACAGCCTTATTTGATATAGGTCGTGGAAAATGGCCCCGATACACTAGAACCTACGAACAATACATGAATTATTTAAGGCATTTGCTGAAGTTAAAGAATTGTCTAATCATTTATACCGATTCAAGAGGAGCCGAATTCGTGCGACAGATAAGAAATGTCCATAACACTCAGGTCGTATTGTTTTTTGCTGCATTTTATTCGCATTTTTTAAATATTTAAAGCAAAAATTATATTTAAATAGTACTGATATAAAAATCTTACGATTTCTTGATTTATATGATTGATTTTTCTGATACATCTTTTCATAATTTCAAAATAAAAAGGCATGATATCATAATGATAAACAGTTCGGCGACAATAAAAATTTCAGATATTTGAAATATCGATGCATGCTCTCCCTTTATATAGGTATCGAGAAGAAATGAAAGGCATCATTCAGCGAGAACAAAAAGGTGGTAAAATTCTGAATTTAGCTGTTAATGAATTTGATAATTTCTCCAAGCTATCATATAAACTGTAGCGGAATTCTTATAGATCTCTGCAATCGTTGAAGGAATATATTGATATGTTGGTCGTTTTCAATACTGTAAATATTTTAAATAGTTTTTAATGATATAAATATCACTTTTCAAAATAAACTTTTCGTTACTTTACAGCATTAGGGTAAATTTTAGATTGGCGATTTAGTCCAAAAACCCGCTATCATCCGGAAGCAAATAGCGCCGATTACAATATAATTGTTAATTCGAAGCCTTATTTTTTGTATAACGCAACGCAAAGCATACGGTTTCGAACTTCCGGTCGAATGTTTGTTTGGATTGACGCCGGATATGGTCAGTAATTAATCTAAACAAATAATTTAAATTATTTAGAGCTACATTAAGCGATTTTGTTCAGGTCATGGGCGGAAAGGAATCATTCCGGATCATTGTTACTGGCGACCACGACTTCAACGTGATCGCATGACAGTTATTCAACTGACACCAAAACACGATAAAGTATCCAGGTTGGCAGAAACTTTTCTGGTTTTGTTAAGCCAGAAAATATTTTAGATTTTATACCATCCTGAATTTAAATAAATTAATTGAACTTTTTTGATTAGCAAATTTGAAGATACTCGATAGCTGATCTATATCGTGTCGATTGGGTTGTATTAAGTGGTGGTTTCATTGCGGGTGATAGCCATACTATTTATCGGTTTTATCGTTTTTACCAAAAATTATTTATGGAATTATTAGATTCTGGAAGAATTGATGATGATCAGGTGAATGTGTTATTATTCATTTCAAAGTATTTAAAATTATTGATTTTAGCATTTCAATTCACGAAAAAGGATTCAGTGTGAAATAAAATAATGAAATTGTTTGAGTTCATTTTGCTGAATGAACAATTTCTTTGCCATTACTGATTTCAAATTCACATTATGCAAAATAATTTCAAATGGATCATATCGTTTGGTTTGATATATCCTAAAATCAATAAATAAACAATTCGAAACGAAGCAGTCTTTTTCATTTCTAATTTTAAAATAAAATTGAGTTTTTTCAGACAATATTAACGCTAATGCTAAAACATTACGCGACCTTGTTCAATCCAATATCAAGTAACGGTGATTGGTATGCTGTATTTCGATTGTTTCCATGCCATGATCGACAGTAACCTTATTATTTTTATGATATCTATGCAACAAACGAGCCAGTACATAAGATTTTTAAACGAACATCACTTTTCATGAACTCACTTATCTTAAAATGGAAATTAAAAGTTGCAAAAAAGAAATTTTGTAAATCATTGGAAGGCGAATTGAAATGAAATGACAACAAAAGATATTCATTGCAAACTATTGTGACAAATAAAAAGCGATTAATATTACTGAGTAAATCACATACAGATATTAGAAAATTAAACTTCCTTGCAATAGTTTTAATGGAATGCTCGAGAAGCGATAACTTCCATAGCTCTTTGGATTAGTACCTATGAAATAGCACCAAATTTTCCCCTCTTCCCCTCCTTTTCCTCCCAAAAATAATTTTTAAAAATCAAAATAGATTCCATCCATAACTTATTGAATTCTCGATCATCAAAAAATCAAATACTCGCAAATTTCACCGTCTTTTTTAAAATATTCATGAAAAATCGAAAAACCTATGAAAAATTGAATCTGTGGAGCGCAAAATTTTGGTAGCACTTAAAGAAAGAAACCTGGACAATTTTAATTACTCTATTAGATCAAATCAGGAGAATTGTTTAGGAATAGTTTCTCTGTAGGTCATATCTTCTAAAGGAATGAAATTTCCAATTGATTTTTCAATCGATTTAGAAATTATGAACCCTACGATAGTTCTCATGATCATCCATCCAATTCACTTTTCTTCACTAAAGTAATTGTAACAAGCAGCCATTCTTAAATTGTGATATTACATGTCACAATGGAAATTCGAATGGATTCAAAGTATAAAATAGTTAATCTGAAAAATGTGTCAGTTGATTGATTAATTAATAATAAAAATAATCATGCATAACAGGGAATTAGGGACTAAAATTTAGAATCTTACCATAGATTTCGAGAATTGATTTTTCCTTAGTTCAAAAAAAACTACATTTGAAAGATGAAGAACTGCTTGCTTTATCAATCATCTTCATCAATGAGAATCGATAGCGAATATTGACGTAATTGAGTTTCAAGAAAGTAGAACAAAATATAATATATTTAAAAAAAAGAACGGATAGAAGAGCCTTCAAAATCAGACTCTATCAAATTTTATTTTTCTGAAAAATTAGAACTGATTCTGCGTCTCAATTTTGGTTATATTCTTCTATTATTTTTGAGCTTTCAATTTTACTCATTCAATCTAATCATTTTAAAATCAAACTGAAAAGAGCTTCTAGAATTTCATACCAGAAATTATCGGAACTGACCTATTCTTAGATTGGCTTCTCTCCGAACTTCCATGTTTTTCATATTCAGGTGTCCATATTGGCAACAATAAATCATTTTTGATACAATTTATGTTTGTGCAATTAACTGCTGTTGGAAAACGAGACAAGCTCCTTCTTAAGTAATAATTAATCCTCAGATATGCATATTTCTTTATCTTTTTCCTCATTCATGCATAAATCGAGAATTTTTGGATAATCAAACAAATGGGATAAATCGGGAATGCGGTGTACTCAAAAAATAATTCAACATGAATGAATGAACTGGAAAAATAATAGGAAGATCAAGACTCTTGTTTCTGATGAATTTATAAAGCTATAATTCCTGCAAGGAATTAAAATATTAATTGTCGAAAGAATCAAAAAAGAATTCATTGATTCCTTTGTATTGGATTTCACATAAATGGGTATGTATTGTACATGCGTATTTACTGTATAATGTTAGATGTAAGCTAAGATTGTACGTCTTTATCTATAAGCTATACCTTAACAAAGCTCTTTTTTCTTATATTCACTACCGTATCAGGATTCACCATCTACAAAAGAAGAAGATTCCAAACACACCTTAAGATGTGCTGGAATGAAGTCGGTTAAATCCACAAAATAGTCGTTTCTTGATTCCTCCTTTTTTAACTGTCAAAGGGATTCGTCTTCCTCATCGTAATCTCCTCTACTGAACCATCTTCATTTATTTGCTGAATCAAATTGACGATTTTTATTTTTTCGCTAAATCACATTACTACTGTACGAACCTTCCCCTTTCTTGTTACTTGTACTGAAACTAACGCAGGAGAATAAACAAAAAATTGAGACACTATACTTTCTCCACAACTCACTTTCCTAACCGCAAAAGAAGAATGTAATCCACGGTTCCTCTTCGACACACACACACCCTCAAACACTTGAATACGCTCACCTGCACCATCAACTATTTTAAAAGTGACCTTTAAATCATCGCCAGGGTGAAGCTCTGGCACTTCCTTAATTTACATTTCCATCTGCTTCTTATTGAACTTCTCAAGTAAATTCATCATTTATCTCTCCATATAATAATTCAGGTCTACGTCTTTTTGTTATAACCTGAGACTGTTTCTGCCTCCAATCACTTATTTTTTCATGATTACCAGATAATAGAACTTCAGGCACTTTATGCTTCCTCCATTGCTTAGGCCTAGTATATTGAGGATACTCAAGTATACCACCAGTATAACTAAAACTTTCTGCAGTAATACTACATGAAGCTTCATATACCAGCAAATTAATATATCTTCTATTAATATATCTTTACACTCAAGAAATGGAAAAATTTGCTGAAATGAGTTACAATTAAGTTTGTGGCATACTTTTGAAGTATCATCTCAATATATATCATCTGAACATTATGATTAATGATCATTAACCATTTTGTTTTAATAGAACTAAACCTGCTGCCCTCCGCACTTAGCTCCGTAGAGTTTTCTATTGAAAAAATACCGCAGTATTTTGTTTCACAAATAAAAGCAACACCATCTTTTATATTTTCGTCCTCCACTATTGCTTTAGCTTCTATATGCAAAGTAACTTCATGGAAAGATTTTTCTTCATTTTTCTCACCTTTAGCTCCTTCTAACTTCACTGAATTAATATTAATCATTACATTAATACTTGGAGCTTCCTTTGAAGAAAGGAATGGTGTATAGCAATATCCTGGCGTGGAGTTTTGCCGTGCTCTATAAACACAGAGATTGCGTAGCGTGGATCACGATAAGGTCCGTAAGTTTCTTTTTTAGCCATGCTTTTACACACTTGTATCGTGCATACTGAAACCTTAGCGTTTTTAGGTTCCATAACTGTAATTTATAGCATTATATTTGCCTCTCCCGAGCGAAATATTCGCAGATTTTTATGCTACAACATTATAGGGCAGATGGGCTTACTCATCATTGCAGGAAGCTTATTGCAGTAATATTAAACTCAGGAAATTGCTCAACAGAATTATAGTAGCCGGTGTGGTCTCCGTATGGCCCTTCATCTTGATATTTATCCAAACTTACATAGCCTTCTAAAATAATCTCCGCATGAGCTGGCACTTGAAGTGGTATGGTTTTACAACTTACAAGTTCAAGCGGCTTTTTTCGTAGCAGTCCAGCAAATTGATATTCTGAAAATGTTTCTGGCACTGAAATTACTGCAGCAATGAGTGTTGCAGGATTGCTACCGATCGCTGCAGCAGCAGGAAATTTTATGTTTTGCCTTTCTTCCTTCCATCGTTTGTAATGATTTGCCCCACCACGATTGTATAAGCCAGCGCATCAGAGTCGTTTTTTTATCTACGACTTGTAGAGTTATTAATTCAACTACTGAATAATTGATTTCTATCTGATTCCAACAAGACTCTTTCCATTGGAGTTATAGAAATACTTTTGTTTATTTCTCTTGTTTGCATCTTAAATCTATCAAATTATTTCACAGGATCTTGCAAATTAAAAAAGAAGTTTATGATGTTCGAACTTTTTTTGTCTGTTGGAGAAAATTGGAGATAGAAGTAAATTTATATTTTTTTGATCTTTCTAAGCCTCTTACAAACAAAGAAATCGTAATCGTACCAGGCCTTTCATGGCCGAACACTTCAATAACAAACTGAAGTCATTGCAGATTTCTGTGATCCATCAAGCAAGGATCCGTTCTCTACAAACAGTGTAAATTGCCATGAAAAGTCAAAATTATTTGGAAAATCCATTAATACGGAGAAAAAATATTCCGGAAAACTTTTATAATCAAAATTTTTCCGAAACAAATGTTTTTGAACGAAAATGCATATTTTTAAGTATTAAAACAAAACGAAAAAAAAAACAAGAGCCTAAAATGTTTTACTATCGAACGTCCCGCAATGGAGAGTGATACGAAGATATGTCAATCCAGTTGTAATAGCGTTTTCCTTTACGCAAAAATAAGCATATTATATTGAATTGGATTTTATTAAATTGAAGCTTATCCTTAAATTGCAACCATCCACTTAGCAGTATTGAAAATGTTGGTTAATGGCGCTGAAGATTCTATTTCTAGGATATTTTCAAATCAAATTAAATCAATATCATATGTTTATATCGTTCTTTTTACATTTGAAGTAAAACCTATAAGGAAAAAACAAAAAAAAAAAAACTTTTTTTTACACTTAAAAAAGTAAAACTAAATTTTTACATTTAAAATAAGATTTATAACTTATCCAAGAAAAAATTATTGATTCGGAAATCGAGCAAGGTATCAAAAATATTTCATAGGAACGACTGCGTTTAATAGTAATAAAAAATACAAAAAAAAAAACATTCAAAAAGGTGTACGATGAGCAATTTTGAGCATTTCATGTTCTGTTGTGATATTTATTTCGAGTTTTTCGATAAAAATAATTATGATCATAAAAGAGAAAATGTTGGCTCTACAAATTTTCATTGTTTATTTTCAGTGAGCTAAAATAAGTAGTAAATATTTAATTATGAAAAGGAGTGATTTGATCGACAAAGATTTTAATAATCCGTTCAGCTTTAAAAAACTAGAATAGTGTACTATAGGAAGTTGGAAATTAGAAATTCCCGATGGGATTAAGATAAACTTCTCAAAAATTCGTCATTTTTTAATAGATTTAATAAAACAAATAAAAATGCCATTCATATATTATTAAAAACAGTTGAATGGCTTTTCTAATATGAAAAAATTTCAGATTATTTTTGTCAAGAGTTCTGATAAATGCTGATGACTTGATTCAGCAAACTGAAAAGAAAAGAGAGAAAGGGTACGAATGCATAATTTATGATTAAAAATAAAAAAAAAAGCTATTACAGGGGGACAGAATCTTAGGATTTTATTACTGACAATTCGGCAAGAACTTTATGTTTGTTAAACTTATCGAATCATAGAAATCAGAACATTTGCAACACTTAAACCAAAGCCTTTGTGATTAAAAAAAGTCGATGAAATCCAATAAAATCGTAGTCTTCATAAATTCGTAATTTTCGCAGAGTGTAAAAATAGCAGAATTAATGTGGAAATTAGCAAAGGGAAATCTCTATATATTGGATATAAAAAAGAAAAGAAACAAAAAACTATGATATTGGGAGGCTATTGTCGTGAATTTTTGTAGTATTGTTGAGAGGTCCGTCAAGACCTAAGAATAGCCACCACAGATTTGATCAGAATTGACGATCCGTTGAATTGATTGGGCAATTGCTTGAGTCCAACAAACTGAGTCGAGTTAAGCTGAATTGTGTTGTATATCATTAGACTGTAGAATCTTTAATGGTGTAACAAAAAAATTAAGTCCCGAGTTACAATAGGGTTTATATGTATTAAGAAGTAGGAGTGGTTTTTCAACAAAATTATTCAACAAATGTTCATCTGAATAACAGTAAAAACTATAAGAGTTCTGATTACAGTATAAGAATTATGATAAGATCAATTATCGAATAAAGGAATTTGCAGGTGGATTAGTTTTTTAGACATAAAAGAAAGGATGTGAATTTAGTTAATTAAGATAACAAGCAGACGCGTAAAAAAATACGTGAATGTGAAATTAGATATATGATTCATTGCATTCAGTTACATTTTGTGATTAATTTACACTTTGTACGATTTATTTTAATTTATTTTATTTTGTTAATTTATTAAGTTCGCAATGAAATGAAATAATTCGACAAATTGCTTGCAATAAACTTTGATTGAGAAAAATGAGCAAACTCAAGAAGAAGCAATAATCATAACTGAAATTAGATATTATAAATTTCGAAAATGCTACGGAAGAGAAAAAAAAATTGATTGTCGATTGGTTGCGACTAAGCAGTGTAATGTGCAACTTCTCCCAAAGGATATCTATGAATTCGTGATCTGAATAAGAAAAAAATTGAAAATTTGAAGAAACACAAAGAATTAGCCGTACTGTCAGGAATAAAAATAAACTGCATAAATTTTTGACTTATTTATTTTTTCTTTCTTGAGACAAATTTCGGAAAATAATGATTTTTCGACTTCCAACTTTTGTTATGCTATGTTTTTTCTTTCCTTTTTGCGATTTCTTATTTTAATTTTAATTAATTCATAATATTTATTTTATTTATTGCAATTTAACCCAAAATATCTTCAAATTATATCCGACAAATTATTTAACAGAACGAGCAAATTCTTTCATTAATTCGTTTTTAAATTTGCTTACGTCAGCTTCGCCCTAGAACTTTGCTTAAATGAATTAATCAACGTAAACATTGCCGCTAGATAACAATTACTGGGATTGTATATAAAAATAAAAATAAAATTTTCAGAAAAACGTGACGGATCTTATTGACTTTCATAGCTCTCTCTTATTTTTGAGATTACTAAAATAAATTCGAATATTTAATTAAGTATTTAAAAAAAACTTCATATCAAGCATAACTGTAATTAGTAGAACAAAGTTGGAACTGCAGAGGGAAGACTGAGCAAATATCTGCCGGGAGGAAAAGAGAATACAATAACAAAAGATCGGTACATTGAACAATTTTAACTCGTGTCGAAGAGATTTATTAAAAAAAGCATTATTCTAATGCTATTGAAACTAATTTATTGAATCTGAAATTTATTTGCAATTTCTTTCCTCGTTTATAAAAAAATGAACAATATAAAGAACTTGGAACAGGACAATAAGTTGCATAGTATGACCAGTTAAGATGGAACTGGCCGCTAGGAGGGAGTCGCGTACATGTGACGATGTTGATGAGCTATTTAGTGGATAAGGAGATTCTTTGGAGATTTTGTCTACTGTTTTCTTAAAATTTAAATTAATTTCGAAATCATTACTTGTGGCATATCTAATTTTTAATGGGTTGAAACATTATATGAATTTGTTTGGAAGTACTGATATTATATGACAGATGAATGAGGCGTATTATAACTTCGCTCTTGAAATATCGAAGTTATAAAATTCAACTTTATTCGTGCTTTGACCAGATATGCGTAAATTATTCGCTTAAGCTTTGAAGAATACACTTGTATTTGCCTCATTATATTGATAAGATTTGCAAAATCTTCGAGCAATAAAAGAATTCTTGGATAAATTGTCATGGTTAGAATATGTAAAATGATTGATTTATTATAAATACCATTAGAAAAGGCATATGTTACTTGATTTATTATTATTATTGTTATCTGTAGTCTATAGAAATAGAAAAGAAAGTTTATCTTCGAAAGGTATAAGCTTAGCTACAATATTGCATTATAAATTTATTATTAGTGACGTAATAAATATAGTTAACTTTGTTTCTCGCCAAAGCCTTTTTTCTATAGATCACTAATAATAATAATAATAATCATATAACAAAGTTACTATACGTTCAAAATAATAGTGAAATACTATATTTTAGATAGCTTGGTAACTTTCCTTTAAAAGTTTGAAGAAATGTATATCGATGTCTGAATCGGGACATTTCCAATTATTTGGTGATGATGCCACACTCCATGATAGTAACAGTAGCAGTAGTAGTGATGGCAACAGAATTTCATTCCAGAACACATCATTGACAATCGCATCATCTACGGTAGGTGTTCGTCAAATTTTTCTCTTTCTCTAAATATAAATTCTTAAGACTTGCTAAAGCATTATGCATCTATCCATTGAAGAAAACTATTTCTAAAGAGAGAGGGAAAACAGAAATTTTGAAAATAAACTAGAGCGCCATTTCTATAATTTGTTCTCATTCGCCAGAAAAGGGCAGAAGTTATTGAATCTCTGGAGTTGTGAAAATAGAGGTCAAATCAAAATGGAAACTAGATGACTTACTAAGCATTGCGAAGCAGATTATTATGATGGACGGCTATTAATAAGCACTATTAACATTAGATTATATTTTCCTTATAACTTTGAAATTTGTGCTATAAATTCTCAAGTGAATTCGAATGCTTAAAATATAGACTAGTTGACTTTTGACTGGTTAATTAATGAGTAATAGTTTCTTTCTTCAAGGATGACTTTTTTTATAGAGAAAAGAGAAGTACGAAATCCATAATGTTGGATCTGTTCCAGCACTTATCCAATTTCGGTCTGTATGTCATAAGAGACTTAAGAAAATAAAACATTTTTTTTATTTCTTATAGGGACAATTTTAATCAAAATAGTTATAATTTTAATCGATTAAAGTTTACGGGCATAAGATTGATATTTTGACTTTCTTCAGCGGTTAATGCTTGCTGTTCTATAATGGGCTTTTTGATTTGTTGAAAATCCTATATTTGGATTCTATTGGATTATGCATATGCAAGAAGGGTTTACAAAATATGAACTTAGATTAGAAAGATTTAGTTTTTATTTGTTGTTCATTTTTATTAATAATTTATTATTTAGATTTCTTTTTTATAATTCCATTTATTGATTATGAAATGATATATTTATGTATATTAAGCATGACTGCGGGAATAGGCAACGATCAGCTTCTGTTGCATGGAGCCATTATAACGAAGTACATAATGTTCGTTGTCTTTTTTATTTTGTTAATCAGAAATTCATCATTTTTCACTATTTCGTATTTGGATTCATCTTTCTTTACATTTTTATAACACTATCAATCAACTTTTTTACACATTTTCATATACTTTCCGATTATAAAAGCAGTATTTTTTTTCAATAAAACATTATTGAGTTAAAAAATTGAGTGTGTAATTGTTGCATCGTTTGAGACAATAACTTTTTCATTCGGGCAGATTCTCATTCTCTCACGGGAATTGGAACCGTTTCACCTGAGAAATTGCAATAGCTTATGCAAGAAAGGAAAATTTATACTATTTTTAGAACTGCTTAAGTTTGTATTTTGTTTTCTTAGATTTATCTATAAAAGTTACATGCGATCGAATAAAAATTTGTAGAGCCCGATGAAAAGTCCTAAAGGCCATAATTATCAGAAACGCAAATCTTCGCTGTTCAATGATTCATTCAGGGGAAAGAAGCCAGCATTAAGGTAAGTAAAATACATTTTTTTTAGCAAAATTTTTAAATTGTTTATAGAATATTTTCAATTTTCAATCTTCGATGTCTCATCAGTTTTCCGATTTTGATTCTTTAGATTTATTTATATCGACTAATCGCATAAGACATTATATTTTATGATGAAAATAATGTTTTATGAATACCAGCTTCTTGGAATAGTTAGATAAAAGTACAGATAAATCTAGAAAAAGTATGATAATCGGTCTAATTAAGTGCTGTCAAATTTTGTATTGGAAGGCACGTTGAGTACTTCTTTCGAACGATCTTATTTGCTTTTTTTGCTGAACTGAAGACTAGTTCAAACATTATTTTCTGCAATTATTAATACTTATTCTCTAACCTGTTCTTTTTTATCTCATTCGTGGTGGCATATACAATTGTTTTATTTTATAATTCAAATAAGATATATTATCTTTCCGCTATTAATAGATAAATTCGTTATTAAGTGTATCTGTGGAAGCAAGTCTTTGCATAAAGTGATGGATATTCACAGTACTAATAAAGAAAAATGTTTGTTAAAAATAAAGACTTTAGTAGAGTCATATTACGCATAAGTTATCCTCCGAGTGATGCTAACAACGGAATATTGAAGATCACAATTTTTTGACTAAAATTTTTTTTTTTTGTTGATGAACATCGTTTATTATGTAAATAACACATATTTTAACGTTGGACAGTTATAATTATACAAGATTTATATTTAAGATATTAAACTGTATTTATAAATTGCATTGAAGAACTGTCAAAATAGCAAATACGGAAAATAATATTGCTGGTGAATAAAGTGTTTTCTACTTAAATATATTTTACTACGTAAATTGTATGGTATCTGGAAATTTTTCATGAAGCCTGAAGCATATTATGGAGTAAGATAACCGAAAAATATTTTTTTTTCTTTCCTCATTAATTTTACGAACGAAAATTAAGCTGCTGTTTTGTGCGTTTATTGTATCTCGGTTAATCAAAGCGCAGTAATCAAAATCCACATTCATTGTAATACAGCTTTATTCATAAATAATTATTATAGATTTCTGTACCCAATTCTATTGTTTATGTATTATCTAAACTCAGTTTTTGCTTGACTACTGTATCTTACGAAACCGTTGTCTCCTTTTTTTATATCCTCATTTTTTAAATTTATTTAATGTAAAATGTTATTTTGGAATGCTAATTTTCCTAAAATTCACGTTCCAAAACATTGTTTTTTATGTTTTAACAACAATGGATCAGAACTGAAAAAAAAATAGACTTTAGAAAAAAAATTTTTTATCTTTAACATCGATGTTTCATTTAATCAATTATCAACGCAGATATTCACTTTTCTTCGACTATTTTATATAGATACAATCCTTATTGTGCCGTCAAGCATTAGGAAATATTTGAGCTGATACAAGTATTGATAAATTAAGTTGTTTAAATGTTGAATTTGCGTAATTGTTTTTACGGATCCCTCTGAGATCGTAATTATAATGTTATCAAAGGGATATGATGATGTTAAGAATGATCTGAAATTTTATTTTGGATTCGAAAGAAGTTTTAACTGTTAATCAATTAAAAATTGAAAGCCGAACTTTTTCTTATAATTACGATCAAATTCATATTTATGATGTGCTATAATGTAAATATTAAACTCTTTTATTTTAAGACTCCATAAAAGATATTTTTATAGTCCGTGAACTACAATAAGAAATAATTCCCATCGAGGCAAACAAGAATAGTACATCATTTTGTATGATGTAAATGAGTATTTATCTTTTATATAAATTGAATTTTTTATTGATTTATTTCAGTCGAATAATGCGATTGGGTGAATGTGAATGTGATTACTTACAGAATAGTAGTTCAATTGCCTCTCATTCATATGCTAAACCTCTTCGAATTACTAAATTAGTGGAGTGTGAAAGTTTAATGCAAAAATATAATGTATGTGAACAGATAGGTAAGTAATTTTTTCTGTGTTTTCATCATATATGTTGCTTTTTTCTAGTTTTTTTTTGGAATTATATTCATTTGATTTCTGATCCACAATTTTTTCGATATTCTCCATATTTCTCGTATATCAATATTTTTAATGGTATAAAAATGTTGAAGGAACAAATAATGATTATCGTGATAATACAAATTTAACTGATTATCATTTGGATTCGCCGGAATCACCAAGTGTTAATGATAATGATGAAGCAGATGAAGGACAAAAACAGAAAGAGCAAAAAGAGGAGGATCTCGAGAAGTCTGAAGAAACTGAACATCAACTTAATGAAAACGTGTTTACCTGGATCAAGCAATTCAAGGTGAATTTCTGTGGTGTTATTGTCATTCTTGTTATTAACTGTAAAAAGTCAGAATTCTTAGAAATGCAGACATAATTATCATTTATCATTTCGTCTGATAGAGAGGAATGTTAAATAGATTCAGAGATTTTTTGCAAAAAAGATATATTTGAAAGTCTTATTAGGGAACAAATGATTTTTGGAATTTTCGTTCTTTCCGTAATTTTCATCTTAAATTTTTAATAAGAAATTGCAGATGCTTTCTTCATCCGACCAAATGGATGCTCTTACTGATTTAATTGACGAATGTTCATTGGACCACATTCGGCATTTACGTTCTGTGATTGAACCTTTCTTTCAAAAAGATTTCATTAAAGAATTACCTAAGGAAGTAAGTTCCACGAATTGAAATTTCAAAAATTTTTTACAATTGAAATCTATCATTTTTATTACTAGTTTTATGATGTTTTGTCATTTTATTACTAGTATTATGAATTTAAAGACAGAAGTTCCCTATTATTCTTAATAAAAATGGTGAGGGGTTATAGACACAGGCGATTCAGACAGCAAAGACTAATAGATTTCTTCAGTTAATATAGGATTTAGATCGGAAAGAATGCTATCGAACTCCTAATGATTTTCATTTAAGAAATTGTTTCAGATTGCACTACACGTTATGTGCTTCTTATCTCCTGCTGACATTGCTCGTATATCATTAACTTGTCGTTATTGGCGTAACTTAGCTGAAGATAATCGTTTATGGAGGAGAAAATGTGAGGAAATAAATGTTACAACTATGGATGAGCCAAGGCAAGTATTAATTGGAACTGATTATATCAGTTCATTGATACTGACATAGCATGATAAATGGAAGACATTTAAAGATACTTATTTAAAAAAAAAAAAAAGAAAATTGTATGATAATTGAATTATCCGCTTTTACAGTGATCGAAAAAGTGGTGCATGGGCAGAAACAGCCTCAACAAATGGAATTGAAATTGTTGGATATCGTCCTGTCCCAAGCTATCGCCTTGCTTTGTTTACTGGTTATCATCCTCATTGGCTTCGGTAAATTTCTTGGATATATTCAATTATGTTCAAATTACTCGAAAACTGCTTGTTTATTTCGAAGAATTGCATTTTTGTTTGCTCCTACAATCTCAATGATATTTCAAATTAGATGTATTCAAAAATTAAGAGAGAATATTTCACATTTTCTATAATAAACTATGAATTTGTGATTGATAATCGATACTGCGCATTACATTTCTTGAGCGGTATGTACAAAAATAACTAATTCATATATAGAACTCAATTGTTGATCTCAGTGTCCTTTTTTAAATACTAGTTTCGAAAGTTTTACCGTCCACAGAAAAGCATTCGTGGGAAAAAAACTTCTTGATTTGCATATTATTTAAATGATAAAATTTTTAGTTATTATTCCGATGCAGATGATTCACCGAAAAATGTTTGTTTAGCAAGGTAATTGTTACTTTATTTTTCCCGTTTGAAATATGAGATTGCTAAAAAAAATCATAGGTATTCGAGTAAGCAAAATTTAAATTACTAAGATTATAAGTTTTAGTCTTTCAAAATTGGTTATAACCTCAATTAATTTTTTCAAATAGATCAAAATGGAAGGCGCTTTACCTGCGACATCAACGTATTTTGGCTAATTGGCGTTACCGTCCGCTTCGTGGATCATGCATTTTAAAAGGACATGATGAACATGTGATTACATGTTTGCAAATTCATGGCGATTTAATAGTAACTGGTTCAGATGATAATACGTTAAAAATATGGTCAGCCAGCAAAGCAGTGGTAAGTTGTTTGATTTATTAGAAATTTCAGTCATTACAAATAATAGTTTTATCTGTTATATATAGTTTTAAGATCATAGTATTACCATCGCTTATTTCTGATTTTAACATGGAAATACAAATTATGGGTTACTTCACATACTGAAGAATGACATGTCAAAGCGAAAATAATTAAAATTCCGAATACTTACATCAGGTTAATATGGCTAAATTCATATTTTTTAGTAATTTTTTAATTTTAGTGTTTACAAACACTAACAGGTCATACTGGTGGTGTTTGGTCTTCACAAATGTCGGAAGATGGTAAAACTGTAACAAGTGGTTCTACTGATCGAACAGTACGCGTATGGTGCGTTGACACGGGACAGTGCTTACACTGCTTACAGGGTCATACAAGTACTGTTCGCTGTATGACACTTAGAGATGATAGGTAAGTTTTTGTTATAGTACGGTTGTATGAGCCTTTTTAGAATTTTTGAAATGATTTATTCTATCGTAAACTACTCCTACAAAATGTGATGTAAGGATGTCAGATAATTTATTGATTTAAGGCTTATAACTGGATCTCGCGATACCTCGATACGTTTGTGGAATATCAAAGATGGTACATGTATACGCATTTTGCAAGGTCACGTAGCAGCTGTACGTTGTGTTCAGTTTGATGGTATACGTATTGTTTCTGGAGCGTATGACTTCTCCGTTAAGGTTGCTATTTTGAATTTTGAATATATATTTTCTGCCAATTTCAATTTTTTATTTGCAGAATGATTGTTGCTAATGTCTTCAAGCGGTACATATTGTTTAAATATAGACTTTTGTTTACAAATATTTCTATTTTGTTTAGACCTACTGCTGTTATTTTAAAACTCCAACTTTTTTTTATTCATAACTATAGAATTTAATTTTATTGCTTTATTAGATATTCTAATTCGCATCAATATTTTGCGGAATTAAAAATGATTAACCGCAAAATTTCGTTCATTCAATATCAAAACATTGATGGAATTACATTTTAAAGATTAAAGACAGTTGTTTCAGGTTTGGGATGCAGAATCAGGTAGATGCTTGCATACTTTAACTGGTCATAGTAATCGAGTTTATTCATTACTAGTAAGTGCAATTCAAATTTGCAAAATATTTCTTGTAATTAAAAGACTTTCATTTAATCTTGATTTCATATTAATATTTTGCGCTGTATTATATGTTCCATGTAGTGGAAAGCTTTTCCTGCAGATGTGGTGGCTGGCACTCTTCAAATCATTGATCGTTTAATGAAATGTAATATGTTAGAATAATGTTTACTTTAAAATTTCACAAAACCTGTGAAAGTTAATGTAGACCTAATTTTAGATAAGTTAGAGATAACTACCACTTTATACTTGCAGTTTGATAGTGAAAGAGATATAGTTGTTAGCGGTAGTTTGGATACTACAATCAAAGTATGGAATATTCATGATGGAGTATGTACACAGACATTAACAGGCCATCAATCTTTAACATCAGGCATGCAGTTAAGGGGCAATATTCTTGTTTCTGGAAATGCCGATAGTACGATTAAGGTTCGATGCTTTCCAAAAAAAAAAAAAAAAAGAGTTATAAAGGAATATGGAGTTAGTAACTTAATTTTTGCAAAGATATTTTTTTTGAATTATGACTTTCAAGTTATGTTTGAAATGGTTTGGCTGAGTGAATATTTGTTCCATTACTATATATTGTCTATTTTTTGAATTCAAATGCTGTTTCTTACTTCAAGTCAACATTTATTATTTATTGAACTTTTCTGTATAAGCTTTTCACTACATTGTTGAAAATATTTCAAACTGTGGAATGCTTTTGCATAAGCTGTTTAAGATTTGGGATATCATGGATGGACAGTGCAAATATACATTATCTGGCCCTAATCGGCATGCCTCTGCTGTTACTAGTTTGCAGTTTCTTGAAAATGGTTTAGTTGCAACGAGTAGTGATGATGGTTCTGTTAAACTGTGGGATGTCAAGCAGGGTAAGTTGATGTCTTCGATTGTATCAGTAGAATGCAGTTCATATAAGATACTGATCATCAACCAACGTTATACATTGGCTAATCGGGCGATATTGAATATTATGGATTACTAAAGATGTTTTTAGTACATCTGCTGATCAAATCATTATTTACATATTATCCACTCCTAATTTTACTTATTACTTGGCAATTAATAATTTAACGGTAGTAGTTTAGGTATATTTGTACGTGACCTAGTTAGGCTTCGTTCGGGTGGTTCCGGCGGTTGTATCTGGCGTCTGAAATCGACACCAACAATGCTAGTTTGTGCAGTGGGTTCACGTAATGGTACAGAGGATACAAAACTGATACTACTTGATTTTGATGCCGATTACCCGTAAGTATGCTGTAGCGTAAAATCCGTAGTTTTTGTGCTTAATTTCAAATTTTTGAGGATATGTATCTCTTTTTTCCTCTACATTTTATAATCATCTTGCATCTAATGCGTTTTAATATGGTTGTAAAATTACTTTAAGTATCTCATGTTTTCTATCTATTCCATTTCTTCAGATATTTTCGGATTATATAAGTATTTAAATGTTTTACAAAGTCAACTACTATTTGCAATTAATGAATAGTAAATGGAAGATACCATAATTTATAATGAATAGCAAATGGAAGATACCATAATTTATATTGTAACTCCTAATCGATCTGCTTAATTTATGGTTTCTAAGCCATGTATCTTTTAATGTATTTACTTTTTTTGTATCTTGCTCGTTCTTTAAGTTATATTTATTTTGATTTATGCGTTTGTTTATTTTCATTTCTTCTTACAGCTTTCATTCCCGTTCATTGTTTTAATGAACAAATTTGTCAAAAAAAGAATTGAAATCTAGTACAAAAATTATTAGAAAAACTCATGAATTGTTGTTTGAAAAGTCAGCATTTTAATCCAAATAATTTCAAAAAATAGAGCTTATCTATTAAGATTCATCAAGATTGCTTTCAACAAAGTCTTTCATTTTTCTTTCATTTTTCTGTTCATTTTACCTTTCATCTGTGCTCTTCTTGTGTTTCTATTGCTCTCTTTTCTGTAAAAGGAAATATCATATGCAAGGAATATATTTTGATCGGCACTAGAGACTGATTTATGGACGTTTCCATTGAATTGAAATTTAAATCGTATATTATTTTCCTCTTGAATTATTTTTTTCAGAAGGAAGCACTATACTGTTCGCTACTCACATCACTAGCCTATGATACAGACAAGTTGTAAATCGCTTTTTAAATGTTTCTCGGACTAAATTACAATCTTTGTACTGTATTTTGTAGCTTGGCTTTATTTGCTGAGCAAAAAATATAAATTCTCTTCTTTGCGATGAAACAATTACATTTTATCTTTGAAAGTATTAATATTAAATTTTAAAAAAGGGGATGAGAACTATATGGAGATATCTTGTGAAAATTGTTATAAGAATAAGAATAGACATATAACTTAACAAATCAGTTATTATTTGAATGATTTTAGTGGTACAGTGATCAGATATTTAAAGCTAAATTCTTTAACTTGATGCGAATCAGTCAAGGAACATCACGTAACCGATATGGCTCGCTAGTTCATCTGTTTCCTCTAGCATTCAGGTCATTTGATATTGAATAAAGTGTCAGGACCATCTGACCTAGTGGATGGTGACTAAACCTACGCAGCTATTGTGCTGCAGTAGATGCATTAGCAAAGAGCATTAAGTTCAAAAATTGATCAGAGTGAGTGCCGCGAAATGTTGGTGACATTTATGATTGGTAGTGTTGGCTTGTATGCTTTTATGTTTTGTTCGCCTGAGGAATCTATTAAGATTTTAGATCCTATGATGGGTTTTATGTTTGTCAATTGAATAAAAAAATCCATTTTTTTTAAATGGATGACCTGTCAGAAATCACTGGAATTGAACAAGTATCCATAGCATTCTCCATCTAGAGATTTGTGAAGGATGGGTTGTATTGATGATTTTTAACTATGCAGATATGATGGAAGTAAGAATTATTCACCCTCTACGGCTAGGGTCATGTAATTGTCTTATTTTCTCTTTAACCTCTTTGTAAGATACGGTGTGATTTCCAATAGAGATGAGACTGTCGAGATTTCATATTGCACGAATCTTATTTTTCTCTGTTTCTAAAAGTTATTATTAGTTGGCTACTGGTAAGATTAATGGTCTTTATTTTGCTATAATGATTACTTGTTATCAACGTTTAGTACCATTCATTTTTTTAGGGATGACTCGATCATAATATTGTTTTCTTTTTGTTCGATTTGATTGTTTCAGTTTTGAGTATATGAAATAGCTGGCATCTTTTTTCGTTTATTTTATATGTTGGAGATCACGATGAATTCTGTTAGTTACTGCATTTTTTGAATTCAAAATTTCGTTCCTGCAGTTAGACTATAAGTATGTGGTATAGCGGAAAATTTTACATTATATATAGCATTTGATAATGATGGAATTTCAATAGCTTTCCATATGCCTATTGTGTCTTAGGCTGTTTTTCAGTCGCCCCAGTTTTAATGCTAATAATACATCACTGATTTTCAGAACCTACCATGTAATGATAAGAATATATCAGAGAATAACATCAACAAAAATTTTGCGATAGTTTCTGAGACATTGCCAAAAAATCTTATTGCTACTAAACTAAATATTAATCATAACCGAATGGAAAACGACTGCGGTACTTCTGTTTTCTTTAATTGCAACAATTGAATCAGCAAGGTCCTTCAATGCACTAAGAAATAATTTGAATGGATTTTTTTGCAGAAATTTGATTTTGAGTCTCTTGACTGCCAACAGAGATCATCTGTTCTTGATCAAACTTCTAAACTATTTAATCAGCATGTTGTTCGTAACTCACTTATGGACCATACAAATATTTCGTAAGTTAATTTAAGCGATTTCAAAATTTATTTTTAAGCTGTGATGCTAAATTTAATGCTAATGACGACCTGCTGTATTTATCAATTTCACTTTGTAATAGTAACAAAAATTCTGTCTGATAATACCTGATCTGTTGTTGATGATTCAAAAGAAAAGACTTTCCAGATAGATAAAATGCATAAAGCAGCTCACAGCACATGTATCAGTCTTTATCAGTTTCAAATTATGAATTTTATTTACCTTGCTTTTTGCGCACTTCAACAAAAATTTTTTATGATGAGAATAATTTTATAAACAAATTTAAAAATAATAAAACAATTTTTTACGATCATTTACCTTTTTCAAAAAATAGAATATATTTTGAGAAATACAATGTCTGATTTTATTTTCAGGATGCCTGAAATACGACATCATTTTTCATCATTGCGTTTTTTACCATTCGATTGCTCCTCAACAGAAAATGGCTGTGAATATTTAGAATGCTCACAGTCCATCAGTTCCATTATATAGCAAGTAAATTTTTTGTTTTTAATTATACTTTCTCAGATATTTCCATTCATGCATTAATCAAGAAAAAAGAAAGAAGCATATAAAGTCCAGAAAGAGTCCATTCCTTGTAAGTTACGAGTGCAATTTAAATAAAAATACTCAAGTGTTTCAGACGGATCAAATTCTTTTGGTGATCTTATCAGAACAAAACAATTGCAATTGAAGCGTAATCAGCGGCGTCCTGCTTTCAAAAAATTTAACCGATTGAAGAACGTGCAAGAAATGGAAACATTAAACATCAGTAGTTCTGGCAAACTTTACAACTTATTTCCTATTACTCGGTAAATAAAAATGCATATGGTAGTTTAAGTAATTAGAATAAGATATCTGTAATAGTGAATTTGATCCGTTTTTATAAAATTTAGACTTAGCGAACAAATAGTGAACATAGCGCCATTGAGAAATGCCGCGGCGATGAGGATGAGATTGAAAATGTGGAAAATGAATTCAGCTTTCGAGCACATCTGCAAGGTACCAGTCGCAATACTTTGGTTTCCCCTTCACTTCCATCAACATCAACTCCAAATAAGCTGGAATCTCGTTATAAAAAACGCCATATACTGGAAGAAAGAGGGATATTGGAAGTGCGAAAAAGATGAAAGAAGATGAGCCAATGGAAGAAAGTTTTGAAGGAATGGATATTGACATGGCTGAATCGACTCCAAATGATCAAGACAATGTAATTGAAACTTTTTTTATTTCATATTTATAAAAAGAAGAAAATTGTAGTATTTTCTAAAATATGCAAATTGAAATTTGGAATTTGATGTCAGTAGTGATTTTCATTATATTAGCAATTGTTTAGCAACGTCAAAATCAAATGATTTCAGCTAACGAAGTATGAATGTTGCTATAAAAAATTTGCACTGTGATTTTCATGCAGTAATTTTATGTTTTTTTTTTTTGCTTTTATGAGACAGTTTTTTTTTTAATTTTTGAAATATGGTAGTCAGTTGCAGCTGTTTTCTATCTTCCTTATATCACATAATGTTAAGGATGAAGATGATCTATCGATTAATGAACCTGGCAATGAAAATGTTTCATTTTCTCAAGCTTGTCATCGATCTCATTCATCAGCTTTCCTGGGAATCAACGAAATTAAAGAACCTAAATCACCACCGTTTTTTCTTGAAGTTGTATGTCACTCTTATGACCATAAGTATTGAGCCAGCAATTTGACTCTCGTTTGAAAATCTGTGAAGAAATGAAGGTTTGAAATACTAAACCAAATATTAAGCTATAACTCACTATGAAATGTATCATGGTATAATAGAGATTTTTTTTTGCATCTATGGTGGGCGAGCATTCTATAAAATATGCTTTGCATAAAAAGTGAGGCGCAATTCGGTTGCTGCTTTTGGAAGGTCTTGGAGAGCATGATATTCGTTCCTGAAGAAACAAATTTTTGCAAATCCAAAAACCAAAAAAAAACAAGTTGATATTTTTTTAGCAATATGAATTGGATATAATTAAAAATCCAGATATTCCTTCAAGTGCTTTTGCATGTATTAGCGCAGAAACTTTGGCAGTTCTGCTCATGTCGATGACGATGGAGCAATTTTTACAACGGTTTATACTTATCGATTGCCGTTATCCGTTTGAATTTCTAGGTGGACATATTCGAGTAATTCTTTTTTTTTTTTGCAAAACAATTATTAAATCAGTGCCTAAATTACAATTTTGAATCAAAATTTTATGATATGCATCGCACTATTGACTATCATACGAGAGAAATAGAAAAGTTGAGGCTTATCCTCATTCCACATATTGAATAATTCTTTCTTCTACTTGTTTAATAAAAGTTAACTATTTGGCCTGGAAGCTTATAAGAAAGCATATTACAAACATTATAATCACGTAAATCTTGTGGCATTTGTCAAGTTTTTGAATCTATCAAAATCAGTGGTTATATCATAGGGTGCTTATAACTTATTCGATCCAGCTGCTGTTGAGGCGGTCTTCTATCCAGATGATAAGGAACAGCGAGCGCAGCTAATGACAAAAAAACCAATTTTCTATTGCGAATTCTCGCAAAAACGAGCACCTTCAATGTACGTTAATTTTAGGAACAAAATCCAGTATAAAAATGTGACGGAACTTTGTAGTTGATGCTTTATGTATCATTATATACTGCATATTTCCATACTGACTACTACAAATTTAACTGCAACAGCTAAGTTTAAAGTATTATAAATTCAAGTGTAAAAGCTATGCTTTAAAAAAATTCGAGATTAAAAATATTGACAAAAATTATCGTTTTTTGTTTTTTTCTTAAACTCAAGATTAAAAATATTGACAAAAATTATCGTTTTTTGTTTTTTTCTTAGAGCGTACGAACTGCGTGCACTTGATCGTAAGTTGAATGTTGGGAGATATCCGATGGTAGATTATCCAGAAATGTATTTGCTGCAATATGGTTATCGCAATTTCTACTTAAGTTTTAAAGAAGTGCCAGTAAGCATCTTTATAAAATATCTTAAGAAGAGTTTTAATCTCATAATTCAATTGCGTATGACATTCATGGATTACTTGAATTAGTAATGCCATAAACCTATTACTCTAGATTTCAAAAAACATGTCTATGTATACGTAAAGAAAACTAGCAAATAAGTCCAAAATTTCTGTTTTTTATTAAGCAAAATTATACTTCATTGATAAATTTTGTAACTTCGTTTCCTCTTTCCCAATTTTAGGATCTTCTGCAACCAAATGGATATGTGAAAATGAGTGATACAGCACACCTAGATGAGCTAAAGAATTATAAATTCCATCGTATCAGAACAGTTGCTTCAGTTTATCATACATTAGCAAGAGATCGTTATAACAGGCAATCAAAAGAGGAGTTAGATACAAGTACACGGAAATTGATCCATACATGACAACACCTCCTCGTCGTCTTCTTTCAATGGTTAGTTATTTCAGTGCTCTTGAATCTGCTATTTTGATAATAAAAATAATGATATGGAAGTAACAATATTGGTCCGAAATGATGCAGTTTTTTTGTAGCGTTTATTTCTCAATTCACCCGAGTCTCCGTCACACTTTCCAACTACTCCTAAGAGTCGTCCTATAGAAGAGAGAGGAAGAGATGCACCAAGTAGAAGTGTCTGTAGGCGATTGTTTGGTGAAGACGATTTTAAAAGAAATGATCCGGTTCCTGGTCCTAGTACCAGAGATTTTTGAAGAGGGATAAAATTTTATTTGCTTCTTTTCCTTTTTTATCGATTTCGAACAATATTGTATGGTACTTTGTACCTTTTAATAGTGTTGTGTGTCTTAAATTTTATTGTTTTACGAGCTGAATTTTTTACCAAATATTAAAGCTTTTTGTTCGGATTTTAAACTAGTTTTATATAAAAATTATTTTATCCAAATATAAGTTGCATTATATTAGTCTTCTCATAGTTTCGAATTCCTCTTATTTGACCTTTCAAATTGATTCTGCCATTATTATTATTATTGATTATTGATATTTATTTACCCATATCTCTTCATACTTTTATCACATTAGCATCACCTACCTTTCTAATTTTAATTGATCTCGAATTGTTCCATTTTTTGTTGAGATGATGGTTATTCATTTCTGTTGGAATTTTATTAATTGATGTTAAGTTTATTTCGGAATGATTCCTGTCATTGCTTTATCATGCATACTGATCTCTTACTGATTACTGTTTGCTTGGATATTGTTCTTTACTCTTTATTTTATTAATGAATTAATCCAGAATAATGCTAGTACGATTATATAATGAATATATATTCGATTAGTGCGGTAGCATTTTGCTGTATGAATTTTGGTTTACCCAATAATTCCCGTTTCTTACGATTATATCTTTTTGTGGATATGAATTTCAAAGTAATTTTTAGATTCTTCGAAGTATTCTCTTATATTTGGACTCGTTATCTTCATGGTGTTTTCCTGCTTTTTTCAGTTCTCTTGTTTTGTAAAAAGAGTCTTGTTTATTGGTGAACTGTTTTAAAATATTCTATTTTAATTGTCAGAAATGTGAAAAAAAAAGCATTTTATCGCTTGTGTTATGTGCCATAAATCATTCTGGTATATCCGGAATATCTATAACTTTAACAGTGGAAAAATTCCTTTTGTTTTTCGCGGATCTTCAGCGCAATTTCTTCATAACCAGTTTTTTTGGAGTAAGCCTGCATTGTTTGCTGTTCCAATAGATCTAAGACAAAGTTTCAGTTCTGCTTAAACAGCGTAAATAAATCAAATAACTAAGAAATTTATATTTTTAAGACCTAGATAGATAGTGATTATGTTGTCACGATGATCTTTTCTCCTAGGAGCTTTGTTCAATAATGAATAGTAGTACACGGGTCATTTTCATTTTTTTGAATTCAAAGTTCTAACTTTGTGTTTGAATGAATTATATCATCTTTAATCTACTTAATTTTTCTCTTCTTTCTGCTCCATAAATGTTGGTTGAATAATGTTATCTAACCAACCAGACTGTCTTACTTCATTAGTTTCTTACATTCCTGAATTAAATTTGGGTTTGAATGTACCGTCAACAGCAACTTTAAATCAGTTCGGAATTTCTGCTACAGATCAGGTATTTCTATTTACTTTTCTTCTAGCTATATCGGTTCTTTCAGTTTCTTGCCGAAATGTTTCTGTCATCTGGTTATAAAATCTTTATTTGTAGGTACAGCAATTGATTCCTGAACCATCATTACCTTTGGAATCTGTTAGTGCGCGTAATTGTGATTGCAAGTAAGTATTCTATGTTTTTAAATTTTCTCTTCAGTTATATCTTTTTCATTTCTGTTTTGCTAGTGGTTTCATTGCAAACTAACTGTTCTACGGATTTATTCCTTTCTTTGCTTGATTTCCTGTTCTTATTTTATCGTATTTCTTCACTTATTTAATGCACGAAAACTATGACATAATTATTGGTGAACTGACAAACTTTGCTTCTTAATTTATTTTTTTTTTTTCCATGTTATAATCTAAAAAGATCTCTTCTTGATAAGAAGAATAATTCTGTGATAGATAATAACTTCATGAGAGAAACCGCACTGGCTCTTTCAATTCGTACAACAGTCTATAGCAGTGTTTGAATTCTGCAGTGTTAATTGTTTCATTTCAGGTGTGTTTTTCAACGAGAAACTTCGCCGCAACTTTACGTTCTGCCTTGAAGAAGATATCGCTAACTAAGTCGTGGAACGGAGTTGAAGAGAAATTAAAAAAAAGGAATTGCGAAGAAAAGCGAATTCCGAATCCAAAACGCTCTACTGAAATAGAAGCAAAGGGAGAAAAAATCAACCATTTCCAGCACGATTGTTACAAAAAAGAAGACGGTAGCATTCGGAAGAACTGTAAATCTGTCGCAAACAATAGAAGTTTTTTTTATAAATTATTTTCAAACCTTCAATTTCACCAGGACATTTATTTCAAATTTTATTTTTTATTGATTTTAGAATAATTAATCAGCAAAATTATGAACGATGAAAACTTTATTTACTGAATCTCCTCTTCGTAAGATGCATAGGTTATAGAGCACTGATATATCTATAGCATGTGCATATAATTGTTTATATAACGTCAGAGATAGTTTTTTAATTTTTGAGGGCACATCAAGAACACATCAAAAATTTTCGGCTGTTTCAAACTCTCAGAAAAAGAGGTTTCCTAAAATGGTTACGGTTGGTCAAAATGAGCGACTTCTGGATGAGGTTATATGTGATTATATTTTCAATATATCAATACACTAATTTTACAACTAATTTTAATCGTATTTTGGTTTGGTTTTGTAAGCCTTAGTTAGAATTGTGGTTTTGATATATTATTTGTAATTAACCGTAAATTTTTTAATGTTAACTGTAGACTTATTATAATAATTTGCTGAAACAAGATTAAGTGAGCATAAATGCATAAATTGTACGTGATAGCATGAATGTTAAACTGAATGTGGTAGCAAGTAACTGAATCGGGAACACTGGCGTACAAACTGCGAGACAAATATTTATTGATTAAAGAGTTATAAAACTAAAACATTAAATATATTTTATAGTTTGAAAAACTAAAAAGAAGTGCATGAAATGCAATTGAAAATCAATGAACTGACAGTAAAAGATTCAGAAAGAAGCATTCAATTATTGCAACTAACAGAAACGATGAAGGTGTTTAAATCGTTACTCTTTTTTATATTTGAATAAAAGTACTATGGTTGTTGATATGACCTATTCTTTTATCGACATCTTGGTAGCATCTCTTCAGTTTTAATTATACAAGATATCCCTCACTTGTTCTTTAAATTACATTTATGATTAGTATCCTTTGTTATAATTGTTTATAGTCAAAGTTTATTTTATAGAAAATACTGGTAGGTTTGGCACAATCTAACATTTTGTCAAATGATAGCAAGAATTCCAAAACACATGAAATAAAAAATGGAGCAGAAGTGCGCTATCGTGGTAAAGAAAATATACCTCCCAATGTATGTCTTTTTAAATTTCTTAAAGTTAATAATTCTGATTTCATTATCAAGTTCCTTTGCCTTATTGTGGCGACATTGAAAATAAGTTCAGATGGCTTGATATTCCAAACAAAGATTTTCATAATAAAATTCATAAATCTTCCATTAATTACAAATAAATTCTTATTATTTAGAAGAAATATATAGCAGAATATCTGAATGAAAACGGTGAAGAAAATCCTATTTCACATGGAGAACTTTTTGCGAAGACGGTGAATGTTCATTTTTCTTCAGCGATTAGCACTTAATTTTTAACAAAAATTTTATTCATTTCTAAATCAATTTAAATTACTTTACTTTAACGGTATTGACTATGATTGGGTGAAGGATGCTATAATTTAGGCAAAAGGTTCTTTTTCCTATCTCATTGCAATGCGATATTGTTTGCAGAAAAGAAGTGAACTTTAAAAGCTTTTGTTACTTATTTAAATCTTACAGCATAAATTATCCCTTCAGAAGGAAAGAAATATTGGTGGCTCATCTAAAGAAGATCTTAAGTGGACAATAATGAAACGGAAATATGCCGAAAATGAAGATTTTAAACGTTTGGTAGATGAAGCTATTATGAAATGCGGTGGAGACGAGAGCCTTGATATTTTCGCCTCTGACCAAAATAAATGTGATAGTGGCAGGTTTATACTTTGCTAGTTTTGCTTCCTTAGAATTTGAATTTTGTTACAAATACTAAATATTTTCGATGCTTTCTTAATGATACATAAGCTAAACGAAGTGCTACAAATTATCCTGGAAATACTTAGTCCAAGGATTTCTACTGTATCAAATTGGTCTGGATTCATTATTTAGAATTACAGCAGTCATGTATAATGAAGAAAATGATGTTGATATCAAGCCTGAGTGATTTTTAATATTTTTTTCTGGAATTTGAGAATTCGATCGCTGTGGCATGAAAAAGAGCCACAGCCTATTTCACCTGTTAATTCGGAGTACCACACGAGTGACAAAGCATATGACCGTTGAACAAATTGATCGCTGTGAAAATTCATCTGCATCATGTGCTTTTTCTTACGATTCCAAGAAATATTTAGCGAGACATGGCATCATTCCCGGTAATTTATTTGAAATTTTCTTCAAAAAATCTCTAATATTCTTGCAGTCGGTAAATCTTTCTACCATCCTCTCTTTTCTAATATAATTAGCTATTTTGTATACATGTGTAATTTAAGCTGACAACAAAGTTAAATTATTAATCAATAATAAAAGCATTTATTAACAAAGAATATGTATCCTTTGATTGTTATTTTTATTACTTTCCTCACATAGTTTTTTAAGAATAGTTGATTAGGAAAAATGATATCCAGCAGGATTAAACTTTCCAGAGCTTAGTGACGACAGTGAGGTGGAGCACAAAATGACATTTGGTAAGCAGTCAGATCCATCTGTGCAATCCTGTTATCATCCAGGGAATTCGGTGACTTATTATTCAAAAAATATCAAGTGCAGCAACATGCCTTTAAAAGATAACAGTTGTTTGAATTTGTCTAGAAATCGTGTATTTCATAACAATTATCGAGAAGGGAGACATTATCATGAGGAAGAAAGATCACCACGAGCTGTTTTTGATGAAATAAATTACCAGGTTTTATTTTTAGTTTTCGATTTTATTTTTTGTGCTTAAATTTAATTTGTAATCATATTAGTTGATATTTTCCTTTAGAACGTCGATATCTGATTAGATATATCTAGAATAATTTGCCGACTGGCACTATAAATCATTTTCAGACTATACAGGCCATTCAATTTATAGTTATGATTTATAATTTATAGTTGTGATCTATTCAGAGATAGTGTGCTAAGTTCTGGTTGCTTTCTGTTCTACTTTTTCAAATGATAAAAGCCAATTTTTAAAAACAAATGTTGCTTCATATTTCAAATTCTTTGTTTATTTTTCTAGCAGAACAAGTTTTTATTCTTTTTCTGATACAAAATTTTACTTTGAAGATGGATCAGTTTGACACAGATGATGATGAAAATGTGAATAATGTCATTGAAATAAGTAATGGATTAGAAGTTGAGGGTTATTGTGGAACTAATATAAAAATGCGTTCGCCTCAAGATATGAGAGACTGGAAAGGTACATTTAACAAATTATCTTTAATCGCATTATCTGGAAGTTCTGGAAGTTTTCCACCATTTCTCACTTTCGAAATTTTCACTTCCATATATTTAGTTCGTTATTAACAGTAATAACACTGATTAAAACATGATAATCTGAAGTTATTTTTTTTAATCTCACATTCTAGTGCAGTAGATTTCCTAGTTCATTGTAAAGTTTTGTTCTCGATATTATTTATTTTAATTTTTCGAATAAATTTTACTAGAATGTTTGATTGTTTGGTTACATCATTTTAATATGTTTTCTTAGATTCAGGGCGAATCGATTTCCGACTTCAAAAGAATGATGGCATATATCAGCATACGAAGCAGCGGTTGGATAAATCCTCTTGGAATTAATTTCAATTCGTCCAGAACACAAAAATCTTTGTTTTTATTGCTATTGCTATTTTAATGTTGAAAACTGTCCTGTACTATACTGTTCCATTTCATCTCATTATTTAGTTGTAATCGGCAAAAGCAAGTTACGGTAATTTAAATCTTGAAAACCTTGCATCATTATTTATTTTTCAGTGCTAACTTCCGTATTTACTGTTTTCAAATCAGATTCATGATATTTATTTTATTCAGCTCTTCAATTAGTTAAGATAATATTGGTACTAGCGACGTTTTCTGATTCCTTTTTCTGAATGGCATTTAAAATTATTGTGGAAATTAAGAAATTTTATAGATTCAAAAATTTATAGTCATTATTGAAAATATGGGAACTTTTCAATTTTGAAATGAAGATATACAGAGAAATATATTTTACTAAATATTCATAAAATATGTTGTTAAACTCTGTACCAACTGTATGTGATTTTGAATCCAGTAACGGTCATAATTTTTAATATTATCAATAAGTAACCAGTAAAAAGTGGAAAATTTTTTGATTTTTTGGAATGCTTCACTGGTTTTCAGAATCGTATCATATTGATCTGAATGATGATTTGGTTGAAATACGTCATGACTTTCTTCTCTGTTTGAAAGATTCAAGCAGAACATTAAAAAAAACTACTATAATAATATGAAAGTTTTACATCAACTATTATAAAATCGGCGAGAAGCAAGTGAGCTACACCGCAGTGTCATTCTTTTTCATTGCGCGACTATTTTACAAAAAATATCGAAAGAAGTAAATTGGCTCCCAGTCGGGACATCTGACAGTTTTGGTGGATTGTTATTATATTAAGTTTCAACTAAGTGGGTCAGTTTGACGTTGCTTAATTTGAGAAGCTAATTTCATTGACTTCCAGAATTCTCTTTCTTCATTCTTCTTTATATAATGGTTCCAATTTGTTTTTAGAAAGTGTAAGTTAGTGTAATTTCTATTTCACTGAAACATTAACATTTAAAAGAAAATATTCAAGTTTAAATCTAAATTTTGAATCAAGTTCTAGTGAAATATCAATTGACATAAAAATGGAAATCGTAAAATCGAGAATGATAATATACGAGATGAAAGCAAAATACAATCGGCGTACTAATAAAAGATAATAAAATTATAGAACAGGTAGAATGAAATTTGAAAGAACATGATTTTGGGAATGTTTTTAAAGGAATTGGTACATATTAATTCTAATAATATGATAGAGCAAGAGAATTGTAAATCTGAGTGCTTGCAAATTACTCGCTATTTGCAAGCATTCCAAATCCATGTTATTTCTCTTGATCTTCGCTACCTAATAATCAGTATCTACTTAAAAATAAGCAAGCAAAGTAAATATTTTTCCATATTTAAACAAAATGAGGTTAATGTTTTGCAAAATTGGATGAAATTATGTTGAAAATATTAATCAAATTTCATAATGATAGGTTGGAAAAATAAGACTAAAACATATTTCTGCAAAAATAACTGCGAAATATGCTAATTATTCAAAATAAAGTTGTAGCAAAACGCAGCAAATTGAAATACGAATTTAAGAATTGCATCCGTTAACAAATTTCCGATGAATGAATTTAAAGGAAAAAATTGACTAAAAAGCTGATGATTCATAAACTTCTTGGCAAAGAGACATTTATATGTAAATTTTCATGTGAAATTTTTAATTCGTACAAATTTCTTTTAAATTCACTTGAAACTGAGATGTTGTTTGTGGAAAATGACTAAATATATACAAAAATATCATGATATCATTAAATTATTGCTAAATAAAAACATTTCACTTATAAATGATCTACTGAACTATATACTCTTAAGATTTTTCATATATCATGTCGAGACTTCACTGATCAAAATTCAACGGCTGCTTTTGCGTCCAGTTGGTGTACGTGGATTAACAAGCATTGGAACTGCAGTAGCTTCAGAGTAAAGTTTTTTGGGCGATCGTTCTGAAGAGAATTCCGAAGCGGTCGGTGATTCCGGCATTTGTGGGACTGAGTGTACTCGGCGTATATCGTTATTTTTCTTAATTAATGCTGTTTGGAACATTCCGGTTTCAAAACTAACTCCATTCCGTATGTTGTGCTTGCGGAATATTTTGAGTGCATTCGAATACCTTTTATCGTGCATAGAAACGTAACCTGTTGGCTCACATAGATCCTGTGCAATAATTTAATAATTTATAAAGTTTAGAAGTGAAAAGTTCTTGCAATTATAATCAGAATACTTATCAATTTAAAAGTGATAAAAACAATACATAAAATTACCTTGAAACATTCGCTTTTAGTATTATAAAAAGAACTATAGCCTCCTTCTAAAACGTATATTTCGTTGTAATAGAGAGATGGATATTTAGTGAAATTTCGGACACGATCACTTTTTCGTAAATAGGATGCACTGTAAGCAGAAATTTTAAAAATAAAAAAAAGGGAAAGGCATGGAACGGTGGCTTGCAAAAAATTATCTCATATTTGAGCAATAGAAAACAGTGAATTTGGATTAGCGTCTACTTTCCTTTTTCTTTTTTTGTATTTGAATTAGAGATCTATTCTTTCGCTTATAATCTATATAATTAATTGTATGATAAGCTAACTTTTTCATCCAAAATCCTATTTTGACGTTAATTGAAATTGGATTTATTCTGATAGTAATCAATATAAATAGAGATTAATCAATTGACATAAGGATAAATGAAAGAATTAATGCATAGCAGATTGCAACTATCTTTATGTTTGAAGTAGAACTAAAATTTCAAACGAAAAGTATAGACTATTGAAAGAGATAATTCGTCATGTTAGAATCAAAGTACTAATTAATCAACTCGGAAATCTTCAGAATATTCTCGGAGTGTATAAAAGTCCACTTGATTTACCTCATTCGATATAATTGTTATATTAAACTTTGTCTTAAAAACATAATAAATATACAAAAATTTAATTAAGCAAACAATATAGCGATAAACTTACAGCATTGGTCCTCGAGCACTTGAATATTCGCAATAAAATATTGGGATTTTTCTATTTATATTTTGAAATAAGGCCGGACATTCGGGAAAAAATGTATTTTCTAGTACCGCGGGATCATAAATATTTAATGCTCCCTGAAACAGAAATGCATATTTATTTAATTAATATTGATTTTTTTATTTAGAGTAAATAGGATATCGATTTTAGTGCATTTCTGGGACAACATATACATGCTGTTGTTTAGGACTCTGTGGTGACACTTAACGAACATAAAAGATTCATGTAATTATGTCTTGTGATTTTTTTTTATTTCTTGCAAATCATTTTAATAAAATCTTTCTGAAATATTTCACGAATTATTGCACATAATTTTCTTCATAACAGAAAGATGGATGGATTCAATGTTGCCTACTTTAATATGTCCACCTTCATATTCGTATGGATATCGGCAATCAATGAGAGCATATTTTGCAATGAATTCCTGAGGTTCCATAGATTCCAACAATTCTTTAAGAATGCTTTTTTCAATGCATGCAAAACCTGCTGTGAGAATGGATGGCTTCTGCACAGTTACTAATGAATATTTCTAAAAATAATTATTATTCCAAAATGTTTTGAAGATCTTTGGAAAAAAAAATGAAAATTTTGTAAATTCATATCGATAAAATCGTTAAACGAGATATTAACGAATTATTGATAGCATTTTACATGGGAAACATGAAAAAAATTTTGTTATTAAAGAAGATTGAGTTATAATATCGAAAAATCTGAATTCGAAATTTTGAAACTTGTATAAGTCAATATAAATAATTTAGAAATAGCGGAACGAAATATGCTAATAATTTACAAATAATTTGATATTATTTGAAAAATTAAATTTTCAAATTCTAATTTGCAAATTTTTTTTGAAATTCTCTAATGTATATTTGCCGAAGTCCATTTCCCAGATATATGAAATTTGTCTATTCACATTGGAATGTTTCTTTAATTTTTCAACAATCACAATTTCCGATTTTTTAATCTAATTATCTAATATTAAATGTCTTTCTTCAAGTACAAAATAAACCAAAAAAAAATCTTAGTTTAGATGAAGTAATAATTTGATTTTGAACAAAATTTCTTTCTAATAAAATCGAAATATTCCCAATTTTAGTATTTCATTTCGAGAGAAATAACACCCTACATTTTCGAATAGATTTTCAAATAAAATTCTGAACTGAAAAACTATCCAAATAATGACTTTTAAGTTTGAAAATAAATTCATTTCACTGAATGAAAGAAATAACTTACAAATTTATAAAAATAATCGTTTCCTGTAAGTTTATTCCTAAACATTGTTTCATTTTTTTTACTTCGCTTTTCTTTGCTACTTTCAGCTTCTTCTTCCAATTGATTTTCTTTACCCTTAGTTTTTTATATTTTAAACGAATGATAGAAACTAAAATTTTTTAAAAGATCTCTGCAATTTGCATATGGAAAGGGATGGATTTTATTACTCTGCTATATGAAATTTATAAAACAGAATTGAATTGAAACAAAACGTTAGCAACAGCAAAAAAAGAATTCATAAAGTTGCATATCATCAAAGTTGAGAAAATATAAATATTTGTAAGTAAATTAGGAAAGAGAATTCTTGGCATATCTTATCATTTTCCAAAGATTAACTACAGCTATTCAACTTTGATAAGAATCAAAACTCAATTGACTGGTTCAAGCAAATTGACTGATTCTTGCAAAATCAAAGTTTTGATATTCAATCAAATTACTTCTTTCCGTCGTTTAATTCGTGATCCTTGCATATCCTCATAAAAATCCTGTTGCGCTGCGCTGAAACGTTCCAAGTGTTTGACTAAAGCAAGTTTGTAATTCATGCATTTCCATATCGCTATCATTTTGAACTGAGCACAAAGAATCATCCATCATTTCATCTTCGATATCCATTTCAGAAGTTGATTGAGGAGAGAGAAGGGACATGTTATCATTCGATTCTGTCTGTTTCAACGTTTCTTCCGCTTCTTCATTTATCTTTTTTCTCAAATTTTCAAAAATTGATGGTCTATGCTTAATGACAGCATAGTCCGTAATTGAAGTTTGTAATGGATCAATTTTCTGAACATTTCGTTTCTGATATTTGCTGTTTTGACTGAAAATAAATGATCATATTTTTTTTCCGAGATCCGCTCTCTCTACAAGAAACAATAACAAATATCGCTAGTGTTAAATCTTAACTGGATGATATTTGTCTCGCCAATAAAATATCTTAAAATATTTATAAATTTAATCATATTATAGAGTAAATTAAAGTTGCTTTATTAGTTTTGCAAAATATTTATAAATCGCTACTTCTCTCTATAATTAGTGAGCACGTCAGATTGGTTTTATTTTCAGTATTTGAGAATTAGATAATTTGAGAATTTGTTTAGAAAATCTCATCATTTAGTATATGAATTTTAGCTGCTTTTTCAAATGATTAAGGAATATCAAACTGTTTGCATTACTTCCGAAATTTATTATTAGTTTGGAGACTAAGTTGTCGTAAGTTACTTAATGTTTAAGTTACTGTTTATCTTAAATAAGAAATATCTTACTAGTTGGTTACATCATAAATAATCGTTTTTTCATTTTATTTTCTGCGTTTCCAAATACTTGGACGCTATTCTCGATTAAAACTGCGAGTGCTGTCTGGAACCAATGATTTTTGTTAATTCACACTGAATGGAATACAGAATATATTATTTGTTTAAAATCTAATGATAGTCCATAAATTTTGATATTAATTCCAAAAAAATAAGAATCAGATTTTGCAACAAAATTCTTTTCAAATCTTACCCCTTGTATTTGCTCTCTATTAGAAATTTTTTCAGTTTGTGAATTTTCACTTCGAATATTATCCATCGTTCCTAAATAATTAATTTTTATCATTTCTGGATCAATAGTGCAACTGTAATAATTATGTTCAAATTTTTCAGATCAATTGCTATTTAAATAAGAAAACTGAATATTACTATATTGTTATTAAGGATCATTTTATAGTCGATTGGTATTACCTTCGAATTTCTCTAATTATATCCTAACTTTCTAAGAATATTCTCGTGCCGTATAGAATAAAAAACAAAGAAATAAATAAATAAAATTAACCAATCAAACTATCTTCTTCAAACTGTCTTTTGCTATCAACAGTTGATCTGAAATACATGCATTCTTAATGTTGACAAAAGTTACAAAAAACGGCCTAAGTTCCATTCAGATAAGTAAAGATTTTGTAGACGAGAACTATTCTAACTATTTGAAAAATAAAAAATCAAAAGAATTTTAATTTCATTAAATTCGTCAGAATCAGTGAAGCTTAAATGATTTAGATTTCGGATTTAAGGACTTAGCAAATATTATTTAGTAAACTCTAATAAATATCCCAGTCACTTAATTTCGAAGAGCAGAAAAAGGATAGCAAAAATGCTAACTGTAAATAATTCCTTTTTTTCATTTTTAAAAAATATATGAGAAGAAAAATTCCGAATGGAAGAATTTTGAAATTTACTGCAAAAAAAGATAATAAATTGTAACCTTTGAGCTGGTGGGAAAATCGTCGAAAATATTAGCAGTGAATGTGAGTGTACAGAAATTGTGGCGCATATGTCTTCAATGAAATTTGTATTGCTGAAATGTGATTGTTTATTTATTGATTAATTTTTTTTTTGTTTGCAATTTGTCCGTTTGATATCTCATTGTGAATTTATTTCATCAATATTTAGCAATTCTTAATTGCTAATTGTCTTTTGATTTTATCTATGTGAAAACATTGTAATTATGAAGACCGTTTAAATTTCGCGTTGTTATTTTTTTGGATTACTTTTTGCAGCTACTCATTTCCTACTGGCATTAGGAAGATGATCTCCAGATGGTTTCAAAGCTTGCACCATATACGAATAGCGCCTGATTGGAAGCATATGTGTACATTTCGCCTTTTTGATGTTTATATTTGTGCTAATAAATCTAATAAATCACCTGCTGAACTAAGTTTGGTATTGTCGATGGACGAAAGATGCTTACGACACCAATAATTGCAAATGCAATTCAACAATGAAATCAATTATTAAATTATTTCGAATTGGATTAACAATTAATGCTTTCTAATTCATGCTGTTAATAAATTATCGAAATCATTTTGAAGGTACAAGTCGATGGCAGCAGTCATTTGAATTGTTGCGATAGACGTCAACTGTCGATTGCACTGCTACCTTTCTGACCCGTTTCCTTTTTTATCAGTTTGCCTGAAATCCAAATAGTTAATAATCAAATAAAACATAACTATTTCACGAAGTATCTGAGATGAACAAAAATATGTCAAGAATTTTAAACTAGCATCTAAGCATTCAAAAATTTGGTTTAATAAGTTCGAAACTCTGTAAACTTTAATTATGAATTCTCATAATTTAAAAATTCACAAGAGCCAAGCAAGTAAATAAAGCATAATTCTACAATTAAGTTATAAAGCACAAAACAAAGCAGAAAATATGCATCCTATTTGGAAGACAATTTAAGACTAATTTATTCAATTTCAAATTTAAATGAAGACCAAAAGAGGACAGTGTATATGCTTACAAGAACACAAAAAACCAATCTAACATCATCTATGTTCTTATCTCTTCTCCCTACATCCTATCATTCGGCTGATCAATTCCAGATGAAAGCTAAAACAACTAAACAGCTGCAAAATCCATAGATCCAACAGTCTGTTCAATCCGTCAAATCCCGTCCTCTTCTCAATTTTATGTTAATATTATATTCCATCGAAGATTCAAATTTTGACATTTTTGAAATAAATTTTGAGAAAAAGATGAAAAATTACCAAACTCTAAATGAATAGTATCAAAATTTTCCTGTGGTTTCCGGAATTTTTGCAATGATTAAAAAATTTAATTTAGCTTTCTAACTTTTTAAAAATTTCTTAAAGGTTTCTTAGACATTTAAAAAGTTATGTTTACAAAGTTCGCCTTATTAATAAATGTTTTGGATTGCTGCAGATCATATATCAATTTTTAAAGTTTAAGGAATAAATTTTTAAAATTCAACATTTTAAGGGAACGACGAAATTCAACAAATTTGAAAAAATTTTAATTGAAAATTCAAACTTTCGACAAATTTTTCATATATAATTAAATTAAAAAGTTTTTAACTTTACACATTCAAAAATACATTTCATCCACGTTTGATAATTCGCAAATAAAAGAAATGGAAAAATTCGAGCAGTTGTCTCGATAATATGCTTCTTAACACCAATACAGTGCATAATTTTGTTCTGTAAAGGTCGTTTCAAAGGTCACTTTTACGGTTCATTTCAGCACTAATATGTTGAAGAAGAAGTAGTCAATTACTGTAATTATGAGTGCATTTCTTTTAGAATGCTATAATTCATACGAAATAAGTCGCTGATCAGCCGAATGATAGAATGTAGGGAGAAGAGATAAGTATTCAAATTTATTTCAAAATTTTTAAATTTATTAAATTTCCAGAAAAAACATTAAATTAAGACTGAACAGATATCAGTTCAGTTACCAGAAAATATCAAAATCAAAATGCTTACAAAACACTAATTACATCACAAGCACTAATTTAGAATTTTGGCAGAAATATCTCAGATTGAAATTTTAAAGAGTTAGCATATTCCAAAGTTTCTATGCATATTATAAATGACACTATCCGACTGAACGAGAGAGGAAGGAGTGGACCGATGAATGGGTATTAAAGCCCTTCTGATATATATAACTATCTCTACATAAATGTCTAGGAAAAAGAGGTTGGCAGAGAATACGAAAAGGATAGGCGTGACTTGAACAAGAAAAAAGAGCCACTGGTCAGAGATGACCTTGACACCCAGCATCATCCATTAATGATAACAATAAGACTTGCAGGTAGATTTAATTGATAAATGATTGGATAGAAGGTTGAATCTATAATAACTTTCTCATTCTATTTTTGCTGATCATTTGTTTTCGCTAATTTATGATAGTAACTACCAAGCATGAAAGTTAAATATACCAAGGTTAAACAGAGGTCGCAAAGTACGACTTCCTTGCAAGGTTGCATTAATTCGACAAAGATATTAAATCATATGCATAATTATTGGCAATAATTAAAATTATTAAAATTAATTATATATTAATTACGTTTAGTCATGCTTCTTATCCAACTGGTTAATTTTTCCAAATTTTTATATTCGTTTAGAATAAAATAATTATTAATCTTCTCTTAAATTGCTCATTCCATGCCTCATCAGAATAAAATATAATCCTAAGGTTAAAGGTCGGTAAAATTCAAACAAAATTCAAATAAATCCATAAAAAGAATGTTATACAACATGATTAGTAAACGATATAGCAGAAATTCTTTTTAACATTTTTATATCCAAATACCACCTAATTTAATCTCTTCTTTAAATCCTAATTTTTAGCAAAAAATAAGTATAACATTCTTATATGTGAAGTATTTCAAAAATTTTTGAAGGCTAAAATTTATGAAATATGCGGCGCATAACTTATTTCTGTAATTTAGAAATTCGAACTGATACATTTTACCTGATTAATATCTGCTGTCCAAAAAATGTTCGAAGGTCTCTATTTTTTACCATAGTTAAAAAAGAATTGACAATTACCAAAACTTTCGCTACATTCTTTCGCAAACTGTCCTTTATATGAGCGAATAATTAGCGTTCCTGTCGTTTCTCACCTCAGTCGACCTGATTCTATTCATCGAAAATAACAATAAAATTCAAATTTTCAAATTGCTTATTATTTGTTGCAATAATTAGAGTCTTCTGATATTATATAATATGTTGGCTACGAAAAAATTGAACGGAATTCTCTGTTTTTCTGACTGTTTAATTTAGTGTATAAATATAAAGCGACCTTTTTTAAAACATTCAATCAAATATTTCATATCTATTTAAAATGAATAACTTTATTTTTGTTCAGCTTTTCGAAAAGTTTGACTTAGCAATGGGTAAAGTAGGAAAAATGAGTGACATAAAGAACTATGAAAAAAGCAAAATTGACTTATACTTTTTTGCAATGTCAACCATATAGTCTTCAATGTGTAAAGGTAGTATGAAAATGTAAGAATAAAGAGAGCCTAGGAAAAATCAAAGAGCCAGAAGCGGAAGAAATATCTCCATGCTTAATAGTTTTATTCTGACAACTTTGACAATTACAGCATTTTGTTTTGTAAATTGGCGGGCAAACACAGGTGAATCATTTGAGTTCACTCTGTAAAAGTTATCACCGGTATGTCCCATAAGAAATCATAATTTGCTAATCTATTGATTAAATTAGTAATTAATCATTTGATTAGTCGATATTAATTCACTTAGTAAACAATAAAAATGATTCTTGTATATGATTGCAATGCTTCACTTTTAGCACTTTCTTTATTTAAATGAAACGAATTCTAGCTTATGTAAAGCTGTTATCACTCGCAAACTTGAATGATAAGAGAAAATAAGAGAGAAGCTGAGCAATGTGCTATTCTCCCCGATATAGCAACCTTACTCTTAGCTTAGCTTAGACAATTTGTCTATTTTAAATATTATCAAAGATTCAAAATTGTTGGTTATCTATTGTTTGTGAATTTTATTCACGTACTTTCATCTTTTATTTTTGGATGTTCCCTTGATGCAGGCAGCAAATGGCTTTGTTGAAAATGTTTGCTCTGAAGAATAGGTAGGATTTGAATTCTTTCTCTGACGGCTATTCAAATATAAGCATTGCTCCTTATATAAAGAACTTGCGAAAATGATAGAGAATACAGAGAGAGCAAAATTTTGTAACCTTCTTGTAACCCTTGACCCAGTCGTTTCTTGTCAATAAGAAAAGAAAAAAAGGAAGTCTTTTAATCTAGAAATATTATAGGAGAATTGGACTGAAAGAGAGTGTGCCACGTCTTTTCCTCTTCTAATTATACTCAGGTCAGATTTGAATAGTGTCATGTTGCAGACTGCTGCATTAGGAAGAGGAAGACGTATTTGTCAACTATGCTAGAAGTTGTTGTAATGACAGATGGCGATACTTCCAACCACTTCATGCTATTCTGAGTGAGATTTTTGTGCCTAAATATATCAGAGCTTAGAGAGGCTTATTATAAGTAATCAACTGAATATTAATGAATTCTCAAATTTGCATTAAATAAAATTTGAACTTATTCGTTTAAAATTACTTTAAAATCATCTAATATTTACGAGTGTCCTCAGATCATCAAATCTCGGACTTGAACATTTTAAATAATATGAAATTAATAGCCTTGATATCTTAAATAAATTTAGATTGTCACCAACTTATCTACATAGCTTATATTAATGACTCTGAAATTGCTACAGTAATAGTTTTAGTTTTAGTTAATTTAGGATCTCATTACGTAGATGTGTTTTATTTGAAGCTATCAGTTGACCTGAAGCTTCATCAATTAGAGCATTTCTCACTATCAATATATCAAATTAAATTATCAGTTGCCGAGTGAGATGATAACTAATATTTTATTTAAAAATGCAATAAATATCGCAAAATGGAACTTTAGTGACCACAAAAATGTGAAGGACGAATAATTATTGGAAGCGATGACACATTGTGTGGAGTGAAAAACAATTAATGCTGATTAAAATTTCGATTTTTAAAGAGTAAAAATTTACGTTTACGCTTTCATTCGAAAGATTGTAGACACTGATTACAGTCGGCCCATGCAAATGCAATTTTTCAAGGCAGAAACTTCGAAAAAATTTTAAATAAATGTTGGAATAAAATTTAGGATAGATGAGAGAGACCATATGGAACGGTACAATGTGATAATGTCTAGAGGTTACGATAGATTAAATTGCTTTGATCTTTAAAAAAAATTAAATTCTAAAAATTCAAACAAATTTTGTTATCTTCAAAAGTTTTGAAAATTCGCTGGCAAAGGCGGAAAATGCTGCAGATACACGATGCATAAAATATTAACAATTTCAAAAATTATGTTCAAAAATCATTTCATTTCAATCTACAGAAATTAGATATAAAGGCAAATTTAATTTTGATGGTTTAAAAATATGAACCAGAAATTTAATCAAAGCTATTGTGATAGTTATTTGATAGCTGCAAATTTTCATCTTTCCCATAAATCATTCTGGGAATCAAATTTCTCTGTGATTGACGAAATTTATCAGAAAATGTTGAACAAAAAAATTTGAATATTTGAAAGGTCAGCAAACAATATCGATATTTATTGAATATAGCTGTTTTTCGAAAATAAGTATCGGATCAAAAATAAGACACTAAAACAAATAGCCTTGACATACATTCGTTTTATGCCGCATAATAGGACAAAGGTTGTTATTGCTGAAATTGTTGTCCTCTAACCCAAGTAATCGAACGTTTAATTAAAAATAATTCTTACCTCTTTGCCCTACCTTTCTAGTGATTGTCACTTATCTTCCATTAACATAAATCTTTCTTTTTCACGATCATTTCAAGCTATCAATTGTTGATTTTTAAAAACTTGCGTTAAAAAATGGATATGTTGTCAAAACTGGGAATAAATTCTATAGATTTTTGGGAAATTATAGAATTGTTTTGATTTCTGGTTCAAAATAAGAGATTTAAATTTGAACTTTGACAGTTCTTATGGAATGGTTTTGTGCGCAAAAGTAACAACTAAATCGGAGCTATCTGTTTTCTGAAATAGTGATGCAAAAAGTTGGCCAATCAGTTCCGGACAATTGTTTCGGATGATTAAATATTTCAAAAAATGCCATTGTTCTATTTCGAACAGCACCACAACTGTATCGTTGCTATCTATATCAATCGCCCATTTGTTTATGCAAGAAATTTTTAATATTTTAGCAACTTCGCTTACTTAACTTAATGGAATTAAATGCTGCAAATTCTTTCTTTCAAATTGTAAACAATTTTTTTATTAATTATGCAGTCATTTTCGCCTTCTCTGCTTAACTATTAAATTTTCAATTTCAACACTCAAGCATCTATTCATTATAATAAATAAAGTCATATATTTAGAGGCTATCAGTGATTATCGCTTAAATAAAGATCAACGTAAAAGGTGGAACAACAACTGAAATCAGAAACAAAGTTCAAAAATTCATTATCAACTTCAGAATTCAAATTATTTAATGAACAATGATTTCTTTCATACCATGAAAGTAGTATCTGTGAGAAATTTTCTGCAATTCACAGACCTTTAGCGATCGTTCGTAATGATTGAGGTTTCAAAAGTTTCTATAGATGATCAAAAGCAGACGATGCATAAAAGATAATGTTACCAGTCAGTGATATAATAATGAGTCATCTATTTTGATGTGCTTAAAAGCTGGATTTAAGGTCAAAATGCTTTCGAAAATGAAGTGAACTATATTACTATTCTGAAAATTGTTTCAGTTTAACTAACGTATTTGTTTCTGAATTTGACTGTTTACGTGAGGCTAAAAGAATAATAAATTTCTTAGAAAAATTCTCTAAACCCAGTGACTTGCGAATGATTCGTATTATCTATGCCAACTCGAAGATGTGTAAAGTAGTCTGTTTCAAAGTTCCTTTCTTATGATAAGTGGAAAATGAATAGAAAAAGTTGAAGATGCAAAATATTATCAAGAAAAGCATTTGAGAGAATAAACACAACATCTTCTGATTTCTTTTTAATAACTTGGAATAATTCGAAATTATTCATAGAAAATAGCTGTGCTTTTCAATAAAAAACTGTTAGAGTAATACATAATTGTACATATTTCTGTTGTTAAATTTTTGTTCTCCAGACTATGCGTTTCTTCAATAATCTTTGCATTGGGGATTTTTAAATTTTAATTTCTTTTTCAAAAGACTGATCGGTTACATGACAAGCGATAAAGGTATTATCTTATCGCTATATCAATTTTTGTCGAAATATTTAAATTTAACAAATTTTATGGTGATTGTTCAATTAAAAGAGTGTTAAATAATGTCATTGATTGTAGCGAACGCTCTGCTCAGAGATTCATACAAATTATCTGAGTAAAATTTATCTTCTATTAGATGAGATAAATGGGGTGACAGATAAGTAAGGGAATACTTCAAAGCATCTTTACCGATGTATCCATTTCAGCAACACTAATGCTTCTAGGACAGAAAAAAAAATGAACTGAAGTATAATCTTTTGCTTATTAGACTAAAAGCAATTTCAAATTTAAGAAAAAAATATTTGATCTGCTTGAAAAATTGGAAAATTCTTCAAAATCAAAATTTGAAATTTCATTTCACTTAAATGATTTAAGAAGTTGTTGTATATAATCTTCGGGAAAATTCCATCTTTTTAAAATTTTTGAAAATCGACAAAAGTTTTAATGTTTCTAAAATTTGAAAGAGTAACTTTTATTGGCTTTGGTATCCTAAGTAAAACATTAAAGGGGTTAAAGATTTTCTCGAAAACTATGTTTATATAGCATAAAAAGTTTAAGAAAAATATGTGTTGCTAACTGAATCAATAATTTTATATTGCTACGAATGCTGATACAAAATGAATCTGAATTTCTGGAAAGACAATTTCAGAATTCTAATTAAGCATTGTTACTTCGTAGCAGGAAATTTAAAAAAAAATTTTTTCTGCGGAAAGGGAAACTTTCCACTTAGTTCTATAATTAAAAGGGAAATTGCAATTTTAAAGATTTTTAAGAAATCCCTCGTCTTTATTAATTAAAATTTTTAGCACGGCAATTTAAAGCAGTCCCATTACTATTTTATCAGTGTTTAAATTTAAATTTTAAATTTGATCATTCTTATAGATATTTCAGCTTTTTCTTGTTCAAAAATAATCACATAGGAGCATAATTTTCTCTTATCGATATGACAAAGTCTACAGAGAGAATTCTATCGTAAGTCAATCAATGAGTTTAAAATGGAACACAAATAAGTGATGCACCTGAGCAAATAAACTGAATAGAAAAGATCAGATGCGAATGACAAGGAAATAATTAAATAATTTTTGAATTGAAGCAAATTTAATTTTAGATGTTTGTTTTTAAACATTGTTTATTTCTTTAAAATTTTACATTTTAAAGAAACATTTAAACATTTTTTAAGAACATTATTTTAAGTGAGATACATCAGCAAATACTTAAATCATTAACAATTTGTTTGTTCAGGTGAGATACACCTACTAATATTAGATTCCTTGACTCAGCTACAATTTGAAGGTGCTTTAATGAATCTGACAAAAAAAGGTGTAAATAATTTTTATGATGAAGAAAATTCAAAAGCTATTTAGAAGAGCTAAAAAAATTTGAATATATTCCAGATTTTTGAATATCCTCTCATGGAATGCTTCACATCTGTACCTGTAACTTTTATCAACACCTCTGAACCGTTTTTATGAATTCATGTAATGTGCTCTGTTAAGCGAAAATATAGCACATTTATTTCAAAAGTTATATATGTATATAAGTACAATGTTATTTCTAAATATTAGGAAAATTTCATCCCTACATATTATATCTGTATTAGAACTTGACTTTTGAAAAAATTTTGAAATGTCACATAAATTTTGAAATGTCACAAATTCAAAAAAACACTTCGTTAAACAAATTAGACCGAAATGGTTACACTATAGGAATGGTGTACCTGTTATGAAATAATAAGCGAAGAAAAAAAAGGTACGGTTGCGAATGGTAGATAATTAACGAAACCCACTCTTGGTTCAATTTCCATTTTTTATAACGGGCCATTTCGGACATTACATCATCAATACTGGGTATGGAAAAGGCACACAACCTTCAATCATCGTTTGATCGGTGACCGATTTGGCAGACACTACCAGACACATATACAAAAATACACACATCCTAGTAGACCATTATCAATCAACGAAATGAAATTTTTCAAAAAGTGAAAAAAAAAAACTATAATTTAATCGATGACAAAAATCTGACCTTCGAGAAAATGATGTACTCTGTATCAATTGTTAAGCGGTGACGATGGTTTGGATTAATTTTTTCAAAATTCAATCAGAAAATTTAATTTATTTAAAAATTCCAATGAAAAGATTTATATTAATTTAAAATGAGAAGAAAAATTATTGGAAGTAAATTGTGCAAAATATTCTAATAGCTCATCTGAAGCGCACAAAATCAACACTGAAAATTATTTATAGCTTAAAAAAATATGAAAACTCAATGAAATTCAATAAAAGATTTCTTGTTCTATTTCAGAAGCTTTGCAAAAAAGAAAGGATATTGTAACTATATCTTCTGCTTCTCAACGACATTCAGCGAAAACGATTAAAAAATTTAAAAATATATTCGCAGTTTTCATAATCTTTGCTGCCTTTTTCAGAAGTAGACAACGATCTTTTGCAGATTGGCTGTATTTTATAAACAAAAATGTGGTTAATTTTATGAACAAAAACGTGGTTATTTTTATAAACAAAAATGTTGTCCTGATCTTGTCTTAGTTTGGATTTTGATAACACAGATGTCATGAGAGATCGATAATAAGATAGTAAAAGAATGAAAGCAGGCATTCAAATATAGTGCTCTGCCCGCAAATATTTGAATCTTGAATCAGCACTATGAAGCTTCAAAGTAATAAGTGGGAAAAACTTTAATCTCGAATTTAAGTAATGGATGAAAAAAATAAGATTTTGAATTTATTGCTCGACAGGATGAGAATAAACTAACTGGTAGAAAATGAGAATTAGAGTTAGGCAATTCAAAATATGAAGAGATATCGAGAGAGAACGAATAAATTCATCACTCGGCACAACCAATTTAAACCTTAATGACTTTTAGACAACGATTTTGTGGACAACCATTGGTAGGACAACTGACTGCACCTGCTGTCTGAAATGATCATAACTAAGAAGAATGTTGTTTAAATTATAATGAAATGGAAGAGGTCTATTCAAATAATATAGGATAATTGGTTCATGTCGGATACTGCTAATAAATTGAAAAAAATCTTTGACAGTGTCCTCAAGTCTCAAATGCAGACAGACATCTTCTTTAAAAGAAGCCTGCGAATGTTTAATGGTTTATGCATTAGCGACTTGAGAAGCTGTCAAAGGATAAATATTAGATCACTGTTATCGATCATCATAATGATATCATTTCATCTTAACTAATGGAAATTTCATATTTAAATTAAGGGATTTTTTCATTTCAATGATATTATTCAACCTTTAACCTCGTTTGATTATTTTAACTTTCATTGCATAAAAATTTTGGTGAAAAAGCAATTAATCATTATTCAAGCAGCCATCTTTTTTGACCTTCATCTCTCAGCCGCATCAATATTTTGTGGCAAAAAGTTTTCATTGGTCAATTCTTAATTGGCGGTCGATCATTAATTGTCCAATTGAATATTTCAAAAATAATTACTGGCAAGTGGTTATGATGTTAAATATGTAAAAGAGAATAAAGGGATTATTTAGAAAGATTAAATTTAAATAAATTGGTTTCCTATGAATGTTTATGATAGCTTTAAAAAAAGTATGCGATTTTAGAGTTATTAGATACCATTTGTTTGTTGTGTTATTAAATGCAGAAATTGAGCAAAATATATGGGAAAACATGAATGGATAGCCGAAAAGTTGAAGATAAAGAAGTAAGATTGATTTCAAAGAATTTGAAAGGAATTTTCATTTTTTTTTCAAAGATATTTGTCTAAATTTGACAATGTTTGTTCAAAAGTATGCAAAAATATTTCCATAAGAATATGTTGCAAAAAATTAAACTTAAATGAATTGCAATTTGTAAAACAAACAAAACTGAAAAATTAGCAAATGGAATTCAAATGTTGCAAATGCTTCTAAGAGTAATTGATTATTTGATTTTGAGAAATCAAAATTTCAGCTGATAAACGTTTTCTTTCTTTCAGATTAGAAATTCTTTTAGATGTGGAAATATAAACTTTTCTTAATCAAACAGTATATTTCTTGTCCTTTTCGTTGAGATCGAAGAAGAAATTTAAATTTTTGAAATTTGAAAAATTCCATTGAAATAACGCATAATTACCATATGAAATTTAAATAGAGAGTGTGGCAGTGTAATAATATATGATCGTCATCACAAATGCTAATTGATATTTTGATATGGTTGCTAGCCGATACGTATCATATAAATTGGTAGACGAGAATTATCGATGATCGATACTATCGCTCTGTTCGCTCTGCAAACTGTCCTTTACATAAGTAAATAAATAGACGTTCCTGTCATTTTTCACCCTGCCGATCCGATTCTATCGGCGAAGATAGTGGCAAAATTCAAATTTTCAAATTGCTCATTATTTTTATGAATTATTTATTATTTATAATTCGAGTATTCACACATAGTTTTTTAAAAAAATGATGTACAGAATAGGCAGATTGCATGGAAGATGAATAATTCAATGGGAAAATTTCAAAATTCATCATCAAATAATTCTCCTTCATTTTCAGCATTATCAGTCTCATTGTTGTTAGAAATCAATCTTGATATTTACCGTTTTGATATCATTTTTTTTGGCTTCTCAATGGTTGAGAATACAGAAGCGAGTGAAGTGAGGATGTATTTATTTGTAAAAGAATTAATGTTTGATGGTCAAATATCGTATTTAAAATTTGAAAGGATTTAAAATCTTTGAATTTTAATAAAATTTAAAAAATGTGATTATTGGTAAATTTTGTATTCGGCTGTCATCAAGCCAAACTGTCTGCTACATATTAAAGGAATCTGCATTTTGTCCACTGTTCAGATGAATTTTCAAGGTCATCATCGATCATTTTCTTCTGTAACGAATACTTGTCAATTAATTGGAACAAAACAAAAAGAAAACAAAATATCAACAAGGTTAAAATTGAGAGTGTAGTACTAGTAGGAAGCAAGAAATGGTTGACATGAACAAGGACAAGCCACCACAGGCGGCAACTATAACATCAAAACCAGAATATGACTAGAAAATTCGAATTTTCATTGCTCCGATATATTAGAATGTAGCAGACATCGTTACTTGTTCAATAACTGCTCATGAATTTGTAAATGCCATTTTGAATGATTAATTAATGTTCATCAATGACCGGTCTAAGATTAAACCAACAGCAATTTATTTCAAATTTTAAGCTTGGAATTTTTTGAAATATGTTAAACCTATGATATAATTAAGGGTAAAATCTAGTCTTAAACAGTTATTCTGTCTTGTATCATTAAAATAAACATAATGTTAAACCTTTTTAAATCGTTGAAAATGCATTAAATTTCAATAATCGCATATCATGGATGCATTATGATAGTATTTGATACATATCTACTGATCATGATTATGATTTTTTAGAGCATTCGATAAGTGGTGCAAATTATTTCTAACAAGTCTATGTTTTCCCGAAAAAGTCAATATTCTCTCACTGTGGACGAAGTCTTCGCCAATGATGAATGATCATGCCTCATTGTTGAAACTTTGCAAGATTTAATTTAACTTGAAATTAATTAAATTTGAAAGTTCAGTGTAGTATAATGAGATAATCAGCTGCAGAAAAATGATAACACAAAAGAATTGTTAAGAGGGAGCACAAGAAGATAAGTGTTGCAATAGTTCAATAATAAATAACGATCGAGATATCGCCGTCATCTGTTAGAATCGAAAGTATTTTACAATAGTTTTCAACAGCTTATACGGAGGGAGTGAAAGGACTCAGTGTCATTAAATAATTCATTCGATATGCTTCTTTCCCACCAAATATTTGAATATATATTAAAAAAAAAAGAAAAGTTCACACCGATTGATATATTTCATTGGCTATAATAGCTATGCAAATTGATGGCACTTTTTTCAATGCTTTAATAAAAAAATAACCATTTATATTTGAATTTTTGGAGCCATTTATATATAGAATAGCAAGAAATATTTGCAAGGAAAAATCGGAAGAGAAAAAAGACAAAAACAATTTAGTAACTTTCTCATTAGAATTTGTCTGTCTCCTTCTGCATTCAAATATATTTAGTTGTTGAAAAATAGATTTACATTTAATTGTTCTGACCTTCCCCGCTCCTTAAAACTTTAAAAGAACATATTTTATAACTTACTGAAATGTAAGACAAGTTGACTTATAATTTTTATTCGTTCTCTTTTTTAGACTATAATAATTATAGAAAGCAATATAGTTATAAATCATCAATTATATGACAATTAAAGATAACAATTTTAGGAAGCAGAGGAAGTTTCGATATTTATCGTCTAACAAAAAACGATTTCTATTATGCTTATTCTTCACTAATCAAATTATAAATTCAGTATGAATATAAGAAGAGCAGTGAATTCAAAAGAATTTTTAATTTCAAAAGATTCAATACCTGTCAAATTTGTTTAAATGAGTGGTTTGCAAATCAATATTTTGCATTTCTCGGTGATTATAACGCATAGAGCTTGTGGACAAAGCAATTCAAAACAAATTTTTTTTTTCATTGAAATATCTAATCAGATTTTTCTACAGCTTATTTACAAATATTAAATGGAACAGTTTATTCATTACCTCTGATAATATTCAATTTTGTTGCTAATTAAAGAGAGACAAGAAATTATTTTGGCTTTCTTGGTGAAGTGAAATATAATAAATTAAAAAAAAATTTATAATAAATTTATTAAAACATGCGATTCAAATGAAATATTGAAGGAAGAATGAGTGAACATGAATTTGCTCGGATGAATCTGTTTCATCTAAATTCTTTTCAAATGCTTCTTGAATTCTGTTCAGTAGAAAGAAGAAAAAAGATAAAATAGAAAATCGAGCGAGAAAATTTTATGCAGACTCTTCTAAATATTTTCATCAGGCTATTAGAGATTTCAATTTCACGAAATTACTTCTCAATGAGATGACACTTTTTTAAAAACAAATGTAAACTGTACTGAACATATGTCTTAATTCTTCAACAATTAGATTAAATAAATTTATTTTGAAGATTGATTATATGACTCTCTTTCAGGAGGTTTAAATAAAAATGTGTCTCGCATACAATCGAATTATTAATAAAAACCAAGTTATAAACTAAACAAACTAATATCTCTGCAGTTTGCGAATCACACTTAAAACTGTGTTCAAAATAATATCATATGGATAATAGTTTTAGGTAATCTAAGTTCAATTTCAGATAAAAAGCAGATGCTGAGTTTTTTATATTTAAATTAAAGAATTTATTAGATTAAATTTCTTTAAAGTTTTGAATGAAAAAGTGAGTATTGCGAACAAGGATGTTATCTTGACAATCTAAATGACTTTTAATTAAAAAGATGAGTGTCCTATAGGCAATGTGAAATGTATTATAGATTCCACAGAATCCCAGATGTTATAAACTGACAACATTAACCTCTCGCTATTTGATTTCAATCTTTTTTTTATCCATATGAAAATAGTTACGAAAAATAATCCCTATTTCTTATTTATATTTCTCTATTCTACTATCTGGTCATATTTATTTCTTTTTTTTATACGCAAATATCGATTATTAGCAAAATTTACATGATACAGAAGTTTTATTATGTAAATTGGGAAAATGTTATCGATAATAAGCGATGCCTTTTGGACAACAAAGGTGTTCTTTCTTGATCTACGATTTACTTATCAGCAATTATCAATTATAAGCTGAAATAGCTGCAAAAATTTGAAATTTGAAATACTGGCAGCCTTTTAAACAGAGAAGAAAAGTTGAAGCTAAAAGCTCTTAGATTGCCAAATTTACTATTTTCTACGTAAGTGCTAAAATTACTTGTTATATTAATGAAAAGAAAAAAAAAGATTTACATAATAAATTTAAAGAAAAAGCTTCTGAAGCAGAGCTGCTTGTTTCTAATGTAAATTACGATATTAAAATTTCAGGAAAATTAATCATCGTTCTCTCTCACAATTTCTGAATCAATAATGAAAGAAATCAGCATGAAAATCATACTGCTTCTATATTAGTAATTGGAAATGTCGAGATTCTCGCCTCTCAATCTTGATAGATATGAAGTGCATTTCCATTCAGAAATTAAAGAATAGCTCAAAAATCCATGCAACTCTACAAAAAATTAATTTTGTTAATTTTGGAATATAAAACATTTAACTATATATTTTCAATTAATGAGTTAATAAATGAAATATTAGGCAGAAAGATCCTGCATACAAATTCAATGAGGCGACTCATACAGTAATAACAATACGAGAGTGATTCTACCTTTGGCCATTGATTTTCTTCCTGCTGCTCTATATATTTTCCCATCTTGGCATAATAATATTATTTTAATCACTTATAGACAAAACTTACATAATAACTGGACATTTTTTATTCCTCGGCTATCATTCTATTATATAAGTTATCTTTTTTGCAAAATAAGATAAAGGTACAATAAGAAATAAAGGTAAAATAAAGGACGCATTTTTATATTTATTTTCTTGTTCGATTTGCAATTAATTAATTGTGAGGACCTGCAGAAGATATTGATTTTGAATGGATAAATTCTTCTATAACGAAATTAATTATTGCAAAACATCGACAGAGAATGAAAATTTTAAAAATTTTTTGCTAATGCTCTTAAAATATAATTAAAAAAATGGAAGACAATAGAGACAAATAGAAGTTTGTGGACTGCAAGTTAGAATCTTGACTGTAATTTATCACTGAATATTAAAATCAAAAAAGACATTAAACATTCTTGGATATTAATTTATGTTTGATCACTTATAGACAAACTTACAATTTTTTTTTTTTTTTTAATATACATCCTTGGATTTTATTGAATTTATTTAAATCAAGCCATATTGCTGAGGATTTTTGAATTCAAGATAAATTGTTAGTGTTACTTATTAATCATCGAAAATGCTTATCGATACATTGGAAGGAAGATCATTCATAGTTAATTTTTCATTGTTTCATTACCATTTAAATAATCAGTAGCATATTTATTCCTTCATTTGACGCTTTTTTTTCTCACTTCTTTCTAGCAAAACGTTACGATTTGAAAATGTCAAAGTTCTTCACTGATAAATATTCTAAAGTTTTGATAAGTTCTTTTGAATATCTTGTCAACTATTCATCAAAATTTTGAAATCCAGTAGTATAAATAGTAGAAGTGCTACAATCGGAAAATAAAAAAAATTAAAATTTGTAAAATCAGCCAAGTAAAAACAAAATATTCTCAATCATTGGATTATTTTTCAATTAATATCAATTTAAATACGTCTCTATGAATTTTCTTGCCAAATTGATTGTTTTCAAAAACAATTTTTTTAAACTAAAACTAACTTTCGATGAAAACTCTCAATAACACGTCACAGCAAAAACTCTTGTTCTTGATGTGTCTGTTTAAGAATACGTGTCCGAATAATTAAGACATGCCTGACCTTCAATAGATACAAGAAATTAGGTTTTGTAAAGTTGAAGTAATTATTAAAGTATTAAAGTATTTTCCAGCAACTACGGGTTCACAACTATATGATGGCTACAGGTATTTTTACGAAAGAATTGCACGACGCATTAAGTTAATTGTTATTTTAATAAGTTCTTATTTCACGTTTCTCGTATCTTTCTCCGAAATATTAATTGTAATATAAGATAATTTGATAATTACGTAAACATATACGTACTGATAATTGAAGAGGAATGAAATATTGCAAAATGTAAGTATCACTAATGTTATATATTGCTTTCCGGAATGATCTATTTAATAATTTTTCGTAATTGAAGATGACCTTATGAGGCAGTTCTAAGAAAAATAACAACTTAAGAATCGGTAAAGTACTACAAAAACAATCTTAGTTAATAGAAAACGCAGGAAATTGGATTTATAATCAAATTTCTGTTTATTCATCATGGAATTAAGTGATAAGGACATCTGCCAAAACATGTCGTAGATTAAATGATAGAATGGCTATGTATTATTCAAAGATAAATCTTTTCATGTTCTAAACGAATTTCTTTTTGATAAAATAGATTATATCACCTTGACTGTTATTCGTACATTCTCGTCTGATAAATGACTGGTCAAAGGTCGAACAGCCTCACCTCATGAATACAGTCACGAAGAGTTGGCGACGAATGTTTCATTAATTCTGCTTGATATCTCTTTCTCTTCATTTTTATCGTTTTGAGGGACTAAACTTATTAAATGACTTCATATATAGTAATCAAAAAATGAAAGGTGCTTCACTTCGTCACCACTTCCTTTATCAATTTTAGATTTGAGTAGAAACTTTTTAATACTAAAATTTTAATTGATCAACTTTATTCCTCTGGATTTCACTTTTCTTGAATCGATATAATAAAAGAATTTGTGAATAATTCGCACTGTTTAAAAATTAATAATAATAGAAGAAAAAAATAGAAATAAGAACAGAGATGAAGTTTAGTCAAAATCGTAATTTTTTAAAAGATTCGACAAGTTGCATTCAACAAATAGGAAAGACAGGTCTATTTAAATTATTTTGTTTATGTTTGGTAAAAGTAATTTAGCTCATAAATGAAAGGGGAAATAACGAAATACAATTGTTTTGAATAACAATGAAATTCAAAATATTGGCAATTATGTTACAGATGCAATATTTTGAATTACTACAACTTTTTGTTTCCAATTTCAAATACTTCTTATTTATCAATGAGCGTTTATCGCTTTGTTTTGCATTAAACTTTATTTCAAAATTTATATATAAATATTTCTGCATATTTAACCGAATTGCCTAATGAAACTTTTAATTATTCAATTCTAATATTAAATTGAAGATAATTCATTTCCTTCGATTTCGAATGACAGAATGCAGCAAGCGTTAAGTTTATAGTGATTGGAAATCACATAGAGAAGTAGTATGACCTGATATAAGCTTAGATTTAATCAAGATACCCTATTTTTTTCGATTTTTGAATTCAAATTTTAAGCGCGTTAAGGGAATACTGCTGCAATGTGAAGAACGCCGCGAAGGTTCTATGCAGATTTTTGAATTTTATTTGAAACCTCGCTAAGCGCTTCGTACATGATTTCGTTGTTTCTCTTTCATTTTGTCCTATTTATTTGAGATTTTGGCTAGGTTTTATTTACTTCAAGGCTTTATCGTTATCGTGAGACTTGTTTGAGTGGATAGAACGATTCGAACTGTCCGAGAAATAATACAATGAGAAATAGTAATTGTCGTTTGTGATTGTCATCCCATCGTAGCAATTTTAAATCGATAACCATCTTGTTCCTTGTAAAATTATTTGGCAAAAGGGTATTGTATATTTATTAATGGGTCAGTTAAATGGAAAAGACGAAGAGTATTCCTCATTTAAAAGCATTTCATATTCGGTTTATTTGCATGGGAAGATGTGGTCATAGTTCATAAGTTCGATGTCTTTCAATAAATTTATCGTCTTTCACATAACAATTTTTTTATTATATATTATAATAAACATGAATAAAACATATATAATTGTCTATTGTCCTTACTAAATATCGTTGCCGACTAATTAACTCACAAGGAAATGAAAAATGCCTTGTTTGAATTTGATTTACTTGTAGATATGTCACTCCATGGAAAGCCAATCGATCTTCAAACTAATCATCAGGAGCAACTCAGCATAAATATTCCATATAAGGATAAGCAAGAAGCGCAAACTCATCGAATTCATGAGGATACACTGAGAGTGGAAGATAACGATAAAAATAAACGAACACCTGACGGCTCAAATATAGGCTCAAGAATTATTCAGATACTTAATTCCGTCCACAAGAAGGCGGTAATACACTTTCTGGATTTAACTCACAAGAAATGAAAAATATACTGCTTTGAATTTTTTTTTTCAAGTCGCTAATAATCTACAGTAATTTTAGGAAATACTTGAATTAGATCTTAATGAAATTCCAAAGATTATTAGATAAACTTTTATAAAACCATTTGGAAAATATTTGCTAGTCATTGGTGACTGCATTGTCTTTGTATCTAAAATATTATATATTAAGTAAGGCAAATAAAACCATGACTTCTCTAAATGTAGTTGATAATCGGGCAATAAATGATTTCCATAATGCATATTGTCCTCTGTAAATATCATTATTTGACATACCAATTTTTAAGGCAACTCCTGATTACACCAGAATATCGCATCATCGTACATGCCAACAAACTTCTTGCCGTTCGCTACGCTTCACTAGTAAAGAACCTCCAAGAGGCCCTTTTTTTATAAGCTTTAAAGAGAAGCCAGGTTATATATTTTTTTTCTATTAACTATAATGAACATTAATTTATTATAGCCAATTTGTTATGATGTTAGAATTTATGATTTGTTCACATATCTAATAACCTCTAAGTGCTTGGACAGATTGGGAGATGGGTGAGAAGGGGGAAAAGGAGAGAGGCGGCGTCAACATCGAAGTTCAGTTTTTGAGTTTGGACATTTTTTATTCTTTGCATAAAATGACAATTTATAGTGAATAGAAACATGTAGTTAGATTTGTTTTTGTTACAAATATTAAGTTAATTTTATACTTGCAATAAAAAATAATATAAATTTTAGTTTTCGAAGAGCAATTACTTGTCTTTTGAATATATGTTTTCATTATAGAAAATGAAATGAGTCAGTAATTTCTAATTCATTTTTTTTCAAAATTATATGCTTTTGGTTTTAAATTTATCACATGCATAATATGAAATAATTTTTTTCGAATATTAATTATTCACCTTTTTTATATTGAAAGTAATGCGATATTATATATATCAATAAATAATCATGAATTCATAATTGTAATATTTCTTTTCTTACAGTAATGATCGAAACGAATCATTATAATGAAAACAGCCATATGAGTTTCTTCGATCAGTCTTTCTCCAATCCACGATGCATCGGCAAAGGTTCATTCGGGGAGGTAAAAACAAATTTTTCATGATAATAATGAATTTACTTCTTTAAAAAGCAATGTCCAATTGAAAATGAAAACGAATTTTCCATTTTATTTAAAGGAAGGCAAGTGAAATAATAATATGAATTAATGAGTAACGAAATAATACGTCCGGACATTAACAATAATGCAATATGCAATTTTACCGTTAGATTTTGCTTTTAACAATTTAATTCCTTGATTATCATTTTTATAAAAATGCAGAAATCATAAAGTACCAAGTTTCCGCAAAATGTTCAATAGATTATTCAAATCTCCAGAAATCTTTTGCAGGTTTTCAAGGCATTCAGCAGAGATGATAAGCGTTGGTATGCTGTTAAAATTACTGTGGAGCCATTCCGAAACTCATCAGATCGTTATGATAAGTTGAGAGAAGTTAAGAAACATGAATTACTTCCCAAACATCCAAATATTATTTCATATGTACGAGCTTGGGAAGAATACGGTTTTTTATACATACAGACGGAACTGTGTCAATACAGGTGCGATTTTTTAATTAAAATCGATGCTGAGAATAAGATTTAAGACTAATATGAAATTATAAGGTTCATGTATCATAAAATTATTTTTAGTTTATTGGATTACAAGATGAAAGTGGGTGTTATCACCGAGAAGGATTTATGGCTTTTTTTCAGTGATATTGCACTGGTATGACACTTCAAATAAAATAAGCCGTTTAGGATACTTATCTCTGCTTTTGCTTTCTCGATTTCATTCTGAATCGCTCTTCTTTATTTTGTTCTTATCATTTAACATATATATATATATAAATGATCTCTATTGTAACATCGCAGGGTTTTTTTTTTGTAACTGTCTTTTAATTATCTCTAGTAATTATCGAAAATTTATTTTCCTAGGCGCTTCGCTACTTGCATAGCCAAGAACTTCTTCATTTGGATATTAAACCACAGAATATTATGATTTCTTTCGATGGAATTTGTAAACTTGGTGATTTCTCACTAATTATTGATTTAAAAAAGGTATGCTTTTGATTTCCTCCGTTTAAATATGATTATTATCTTAAATTTTTGGTCGATTTAATAACTTTTTCTTGAATTTAAGGATTCAAGGGAAGACGAAGGTGATGGAAAGTATCTGGCACCTGAAGTCTTGCAGGATGGTGGTGATAAGCCAAGTGACATGTTTTCGCTCGGGATGACAATGATTGATATTTGCACTGATTTTGAATTGCCCAGGACAGGAGATCTTTGGCAGGGATTTCGGTGCAAAAAGATTTGTCATGAATTTATCAAAGGTAAGACTTTTCTCTTCTGTTTGGATAATTCAATATTTTTTTTTTGACTTCGAAGTACAAAATATGTTTTATGTTGTTATAGATGTTCCACCCGCTTTGTTGGATATCATTTTGCGTCTTCTAGAAACAGATCCTAGCAAAAGACCTACTGCTGAGGAAATTTGCTGTATTCCAGCGGTAGCAAAATCCATCTATGAACGCCAGGTGTTGCTTGTCCAATCATTATAAAGATTATAATTATTTTTATATTTTTACATTTGTTCTACATGGTTCATTGCTTGTTGTTGAAGTGAAATGCAGTATCTTATTTTTAAATCAAATAATTTTTCAGTACAAATATCTTGAATGTAATATCTGGTGGATATTATTAACAATTGGGTATTCGTCTCTTTTTGCATCATCATGGATTGTACAACCGACACGTAGCACAATAATGCATGCAAAAACTTATTTAAAAAGAATGCATTCAAATCGCAGTCGATTTTCTCCATACCATCGTATCTTCAGAGCTGTAAGGATTAAGAAAAAAATAATAAGTGACTAATTTTATGGGACTATCAAATTATATATAATTGATATAGTCTTCTCAAAAGTTTTATTTTTCAGTAATGCCTTTTTAGTAGCACTTAAATTAATGATAGTTTTAGACATCCGATGAGTCTCCAATGTTTAAACATGGAATTGTTCCTCGAGTCAGTGACTCATCACGATTGGAATTAAAGTTTGAGGAAGATGATAATGGTTATTTCTTATCTTTTCCCAGAAAATATGAACTATTATATGTAATTCGAGCTTAGCTTCACTTTAATTTTGATATTGCTATAAAAAATCTTTCACTTTGGTGTTTCTATAGAAAATCTTTTAGTCATATTTTGATAGAAAAAATTACTGCTACCCGTATATTTAAAAAATGAGAGACGACCTGTATTCAAATTATTGTTTGTTTGTTTTTTTTTTTTTTTTTTTTTTTTTTTTACTATTATAATCTTAGATTATGAATACGATGACGACGAAACTGACAGTAGTGATAAAATGGAGATGAGTCAAAGTGAAGATGAGCTAATTAATGTGATGGAAACATCTATAAGCGAAGAACCACATTTCGATGAAATTGGAACAAGTTCAGGAATGAATATTAATACTCCTTCTCCAAGTAGTTTGGAAAGTATTTGTGAATTTGAGCAAAGTAATTTTTCTATACTATCTAAGCATTTTTTTTTATGATTTTCTTCAAAATATTTTTATACTCGACACATTTTTCATTTAATAAACAATTCTACAGATAGCCGTAGTGAAGATGCAATTGGTTTAACAGATTTATTTCATAACAAAGCTACTTTCTATGAATTTGGAGCAGGTGATGTTTTTGAAAGGTGAGTTCTAAGTATTTCAAGTTCACTCTATCGTATTTACATCGGATCAGCTCTCCATTTTATATCACACTGATTATCCTGTGAATTCCAATATCCATTAAGCCTACTTTATGCTTAATACCAGTGCAATTTGCTCTTAATATTTCTGAAGTGCTAGAATTACATTATCTTCCCACTAGTAAATTTTATTAAAGGATTTTTTATGTCCTTAATTAGAAATAAGAAACTCAGTAGAGAACATATTAAAAAATTGAAATTCGCGAAGATTTTGAACAAATGGGAGTTTTTTCAGAAATGATTACAATATCTCTCTTGGAGAAGAGATTCCAAACGAAAAGACGCCTAGAAAAGTCATTACTTTGGTTCTTTAATTCTTTTTTTTCGATTTTTTCTTATATGAATACTTTTCACGCCACATTTTTTAAGCAGTGAAGTTGCTATTTCTTAAATCTAAGTCTTCATCAAATGTTTTTGATTTTACAGGAGAATGAATTTAGCCCGGAAAATTCCGAATCACGGCAGAATATTTTTGTTTGTGATACTTTGGAATTTGAAGATCATGAACTGCCTAGTACATCAGGAAGTATTTCTGGTAAGGGGAAAAAAAAAGAAAATTATTTTTGGGATCATTTCAGATTCTTCAAGCATTGCGAGTTATATTAATAATTTCTGTTCCAGATATGGAAATAAAATCCTAATTATAGGGTAATTTAGTTTTACAATCTAGGGATAAAAGTCAATTTCATTCATCTAAAAGTTTTTTTCACTTGTGAATTGATATCTTAAAATGTCTCAGTAATTTGAATTTAACCCTTCTCTTTTTTAGACAGACCAAAATCTCCAGAGCCGCCAGAAGATGAAATATCTTCTTTGCATGATGGTTACATAACACCGCCAAGTAGTACAACGCCTTCATTCTTCGTTTGCAAAACACCGGAACGAGGACGATTTAATGATTCTGCTGAGCAAAGATTGCGCCATTATTATTGGTGGCGTGAGTCGTGTAGATCACCCACTAGAATTTATGCGGAAGAAACTGAAGGTGATGTCCTTAGATGCTCTTCATATCATTGCATTTTATATTTCTCATCTCATGCTATTCACCTAGTAAATTTAATTTTTTCCTCTGTTAATTAGTTTAAGATATAGCTTATCTGTAGCTGATTAAATGTAATCTATTTATCAATTAAAAATGTTAACTAGTTAGTCTTTAACACTTGCATTTTAGCTTCACGAAATGACATTTCGCATGAAATACTGGATGAAAAACAATTGTCAGAGTTAGAAGCAGAATTGTTCCAATGTGTTGGTGATATTACTCGTCGGAGAGCTTATTTCCATAAAAGTGAATCATCACCACCGGCAAAACGAGTTCAAACTGCTAATGAAGAGGATACTGGTGATAGCGAGGACCACATAGATTCTCAAATCAAGAAATTATACACAGATGCAGAATAATTTTTACGGAAAAAAACCGCTGAAATCAAAATAAAACATAGAAAAGCTCTTTTTCTGTTCTAATAATAAAATTTTTCGTTTCCATTCCTAATTTTTACAGTTAGAATTTCAATTTAAATCGAGTTTCCAGTGCCGAAGATTGTTACAATATGATTAAGAGAATAAGCTATTTATACGCTCAAAAAATCGCTCTAAGGAAGCCAGAGCGAGTATGAAATATAAGACGATTTTTTGGAATTATAGTATGATCTCTCGCTGATTTTCTTGCTTACCTATTACGAATAGTAATAAAGATAGTAGCAGGTGCTTGTATTGGATTTTTACGAACTTTTTTGTTTTATAATAGGATTATTTCGCTTGATAAAAATATATATCATGAGAACTTTTTCAAAAAGAATCTTAGCTCGTACCATTTTTTTGCAGCAAATCATATATTATTCATATTAAAATTACTTATACAATTTCACGATATAAATTTTTATTTGCAAAAAAGTCAGGTTTTTCATTTGTCTTTAATTATCTTCCAAATTTTCTATGATTTCATTTATGGATTTTGTTTGCAAAATGCAAAATATATGGGCTACTACATATGGAGAGTATATGATGAATAAGATTTTTTCCCAAATTGGTCGGCTTTCGTATTCATATTATTTTAATTTTTGACTGAAACTTGCATTATTATACGAAATTTAATATTATGAGTTTAATTTGATTATAAATTCAAGATTCTTTAGTTTCAACTTTAGTTTTTTGTGGTATTTTCATACTAAGTCTTCGTTTCTCTGAGACACGGTTAATTTGTATGTTTGTTTTTTTCTCATTGAATGTAGACTGATGATTACAACGACTTTTTTGATACAGCTGCAATTTAGAATTATTTGCTTAGGAAAATTGGTGATGGCCAACTTAATTTCATATAAACTGCTATCTAATTGCATTTCCTAAATAAGATTTTCTGCACTATAACATCTTTTATTGAAGTATTGTTCTATTTACTTTTACTGTGTTTAGTACATAATGCTAAATGTTGTCGTCTTTAATATTACAAAGAAATGATGTAGAAATTTTACTTTTCTCTGAGATTTGATTTTTTTTTTTAAAAGTTTAGGTTAACTTACATATTTTTTTACACTCATTTCGTTTCACTTTGTTACATATTTTTGCGCATATACGGATTATTCTAGTATTGTTTTCTGCTCAGGTATATTTTTAATTTTTTTAGTTCGTTACTAATTGCTATATTCTTGGGCCTTTGGTCTAAATTTTTTTCGGAGAGTGTTACTAAGAGAAAAAAGAACGGTGAAATTGATTTTAATGTGTTTGGATTTTGGAATCGAGAATGACAATTCAGTTTAAGTGGGTTAAAGCCCGGCATTTTAGAACTGTTTTGGTGTCGGATCATAGTTATGATATTATGATCATTTTGATGATTTAATTGGATTTCATGTTGCTGATATAAATAGGGAACATAATGAAGAATAATGGGACAAGAGTTGCTTTGATCTGCTTAAGCACGTTTTAGAAACCAGTTCAATGATCAAAATAAGATAGATAACATTTGTGAACTGTTACTTATCGAGATTTTCGATACATCTAAAATATTTGAAATATTCGATAACAATTTTTTTGTCAGTTTTATTGTTTACAAGATTCACTCTAATCTGTGCCACTGCTACTTCTCCACATTATTCATTAATTGTTCATATTCTACTTCAAACATTATATTTATCGCGTCAATCAAATATAATCGTTGCGCTGTTGATAGCATTGTTCGCTTGTTTTTTGTTTATAATCTTTTGAAGTTTCATTTATGCTCCATTTATATATGCATCCAATTACTTAACACGTCACTTTCTTTCATTACTCCTCGTGTATAAAACAGCTTAACATTCGTTTGTTGTCTGAAGTAAATAAAGGATGCTACCTTTTTCCATTGCTTGAATAAAAGTTGATATTTTTACGCAATGAAATCTCTATATTGCTATAGCGAAATTTCACTAACGCTTATGCATAGCATCTCTCTGTTATTTTTGCGTTCATTACGTTTTCAGTTTGTAATGATTCTGTTTCAAATTGTTTGATGAGAGATTCCTTATTCCTTAAATTAATTTACGAGAAATTGTATAGTCTCGTTAGCTTATATTTACTATAAACATTCATAATGAATGACATAAGGATTTTGATTAATTAGCTTAAATATTTGCAAGGTGCACTTGTAAAAAAGTTTTTTCAAAAAATGAATAAATAGTAGGGGCGTTGCACAGACAAATGAGATATATGCTGCTGTGAAAAGACCATAGTTCTGCAGTTAGATCATAGTAAAAAGTCCTTCTTTAGTGATGAAGTACATTACTGATGAAATTCTAATTAAGCAACGATATTTCATGAAGGGCTATCAGAGGTAAATATTTTTTATAAATGCATTAGTAAAAATTAGTCGTTTTAACGAAGAGAAATGAATGACTTCCTTTCGATCGAAAAGACAGCAACATTGTTGTGTCGATTTCAGTAATATTTAAGTTAACTGATGTAATTGTCATTTGTAACGGGAAAATTATATAAGAAATGTTAGTGATACTTCAATCGAGATGAGAAGTGATTTCAAATTTTCATTTTTGATAATAATTAATTAATTGTAAACATGAATTTTCATAAAATTGGAATAGTCAAATTGAACAAATATGAACGACATTCTAAGATAATAAAATGAGCGAATCTTTTCTGTATTGATTTGCCAAGCCTATGTGTTCGTTGGTGATAGCTTCAATTCATCAGGCAAACCAAATCCACTCGTATTCTTATGTGTATGCTTGATGCTGCTTAGATGTGATGGAGAAGTGTTGTTTACGTTTTATTCCGAATAGCAATCAGTTTACTAAGCTTTATTTTTTAATAATTATTTAAAATCTCCAGAATTGTTCTGCAACTTTCCTAAATTTTACCGATATTCTTCGTTAATTCTAACAATACAAATATTTTTACTTGTATTAGAGTGAAGTTTTTTGAATTGAATAGAAGAAACGAGTTTATTGTTTACGTGGAAAGGTTGTTTTCATCCAACTGTTATTTAATCAACCTAAATGCTCAATATGTGTTCCATTATTTTTTGAACTTTGCATTGGTTCGCTTCCCCATCTTGTTATTCGTGACCCTGATCTCATGGTGAGTACTTGATCCCCCACAAAATTTTTGTAATTGGATTTCTTCCATTTTGTCGATGGTTTTTCACGCTTAGAAACAATTAATTGCGCATGTTGAACATGTAGGAAAAATATCCAAATATTTCAAGGTTACTAAATCGACACTGTTATATTAACTGCAGAAGAAATTCAACCCAAACAATAATGGAACATAAAATATGTACCTGAAGCGAATTTTGCACATTTTATTGGCAGAAAAATTGTCATTGATCGATTTTATGATAATCAAAGAAACAGGTTATCATTTTCTATCAGCATCCCTATTTGAAATATGGCAATAATGTTTTCTTTTATTGTTTGCTGATAAACTTATTCTATCTCAGTTGAATGAAAGAAACAAGTTTATTTTATGTACTTGTACGATAATTATCAGTAGAACAGGCTTATAAAAAAATCATGAAATTGAATGAGAGAATTTATAAAATCTGTCCATCAAATTTAATTTTCTCATTGATTGTTGCGTTTTTTATTATGTACTCTGAATGTTGTATTTGCATGTCGATAATTTTATCTTTTCAATGTCACATACTAATTTTGTACTTTCATAAAAATTTCAATCTGTGTCAGAATATTGTCTATGTAAAAGAGCCTATTTGACTGTCGACCATTATAGAGCAATATGCAATTCTCAATAAATTCAGCTATTTTGTTTGCGAATTTGATTTCACTTATATTAGCGTGCACTATGTTAGGATGACAACGATATTCATCTCTTTAATCTCCCATAACAATTCGAGACATAATCTGACAATTATAATAATTTTGGATTAAACCTCCCATCTTATCATGTCATTGTTTCCTCTCATTACATTAATGAAATTTTTATAGTCTTATCAGGATCTTATTATTTCTTTATCATAATCATTTAGCATTCTGGGAATCTCTTAAATTTTGGTATTCAAATCATTTAATATTTAAGGAAAAGATTTATTACACCTTATTTTCACAACTTTTATTATTATCATTATTAACATTTTGTTGTTATTATCATTATTAATACTTTATTGGGCAAATTTTTGTTCTAATTAAAAATTTCTCGAATTACAGGATTGTAATTTAATCAAATGCATGAAGCGATTTTAAAAGATCCGGTCGCTGTGCGTCTTCTCAAATTTAGACCGTTAACACGTTTGACAATCATAACTTTTGGTGCAGTGCTGATACATCTATCTTTAGGAACATACCATACTTTTGGTAAGTTTCCTGATTCGTCTAATCACCTATTTAACTCGGAATTGATCTGTCTGTACATCCGATATAGTTTATAGCTGGTATTTCAACCCTACTATAGAAACAAGGCATTATTTAAGATTATGAATACTGATTTTTAAACTTCAGGAAATATGCTGCCATATTTAGCATCGTATATGCATAACAATACAGATCCGACAATCAGTCATGAAATATTGATTTGGATACCAACTTTTCAAGGTAAACTTTTTTATGGATTTTACGAAATTTTGTTAGGGTCCACGTTAAATTAGATCTTTTTTTTTTGCTGCTAGTATGATATTTTCCTGTCAATCTTATGAAAAATTGGTTGAAACAGCATAAAGAATTAGGTTTCCTTAATTCAGGTTGTTTCCCCTTTGCTATGATTATTGGTGGTTTTATGAATGCTAAACTTGGTTTGAGGCTTGCTGCATCATTAGGGTGTTTTATCATGACGTGAGTTTTTTTATTTGAAATAAAAAGAAGAAATAAACTTGGGAAAGAGAAGAGGAAAGGATTAATTGGGAGAATCATATTGAATGAATTTTCTAGGATTAGCCAAATTTCTGTAAAAAGGTAAATTTATCATCGAAGAAATAATTCAAAAAATTTCTAGAGTTGGTGTTTTTCTGTCGTACTGGACAATCAAAAGATCATTTTTAACATTTCTGGTTACGTATGGAATAATGTTTGGATTTGGACAAGGAATAGCTTATGTTCTTACTCTTTCATGTGCCATTAATGTAAGTACATTTTTCTTCATTTAGAAAGCAAAAATGGTGACATGCGCTTATCCGAAATTTAGACTGTATAAGTAAATAGGGTATTAATAGATGATCTTTATAAAAGTAGGTAATTTTTATATAAAATATTATAGGATATAATGCAATAACGCTGGTCTGCATCACTGCAGTAATGTCATTATTGATTTGCTTATCGCAATCTAATTTATCTGTTGCAAAATCGGATGAGTTATGGTTCTGGATCAGAGTTAGGAAGAAAAAAGTAATTTAGAAAAAACAAATTTATCAAGAAAAAAGAGCGAAAGTATTGTTTTTTTAATTCTAGTTTGATTAAACTTTTATATTTTTCTTTGATTTAATTTTAAAAATGCCTTGTAAATGATAAAGAATGGGACAATTAAGAATCAAAGAAAAAGATGGCAATCACATCAGGAATTCTTTAGATGCCATTTGTTATCGTTATCGGCGATATGACTATTACGCTTGTCTGATTTTTTTTTTTAAATTTATTTGTGGGATTGCTATTATTAATAATATTGCATTTGCGTAAGATTTCTTTTGCAGCTTCGATAATGCAAGTAAGAAAAGTAATCATGGTAATATTTCTATAATTTAATTATCATAATTTCCATTACATAAGTTAAGGTGATGGTTCTTTCAGTGGGCCCCAAAACATGTTGGATTTGTCAGTGGCATTGTAGCAGCTGGTTTTGGAATCAGTTCATCTATATTCGCACCACTTCAGACTATTTATCTCAATCCCTTGAATCACAAACCAACTGTATTTGCGTAAGTCTGTCAGAAAAAAAAATCAAGTAGAAATCATTGTGATAAAGTTTTTCCAAAAAATTTATTTGCCTCCACTTCTTGCTTTTCCGGTTTCTATATTTAATTCTAACTATAAATTAAAATTTCGCGAAATTGGTTAACGCATTAAACCATTTCAGTTATTTCACAGACAAAGATATCATTGCTCGGGTACCATCAATATTTCATACTTTTGCGGTATTGTATGGAATTATGCAAGTCATTGGTCTCATAGTTATTTGTGATCCTGTTGATGTGGTTAGTTTGTAATATAAAAATTTGCGCGTTGATTTTTTAATTGTACATATTATTTTTATGAGATCGCAGGATATCTAAAACTAATTTTAGGACAAACAGTCTGAAGCACTCCAAATGCAGATTTCAACTTCAGCATGCAAATGGTTTAATGAAGTTTTCGTAAGTAAATATATTTCGCTTTGTCGTGGTTCGAAACAGTACGCCTATTCAAGATTGCGAACATTCAGCCATGAAGAATCTGTAAGCTCATTATTAAAGCATTAAAGCTCTCGAATTTATAACCAGACAAAACAAATATTTATTATATTAATTCCAACCAAAATTTCCAAACATTTCTTTTGGAATGATAGTTTAAAAATGGGCGAATAAAAAACATTGCTTAAAAATAATGATTAAAATCTTCGAAACTGTATTTTTTAGCAATAAAATTATCTAGGAATCATTGAAAGAAGAAATGATCAATTTATCCCAGGATCATATATCCCTGAATCCATTACAAATGCTGCAAAGTTCAACTTTTTATTGGCTATTTTGTGCTCTCTTCTGTTGTTCGTTTTATGGAAATATGTTTTACAATCTCTATAAGGTGGTTATATTTTCATTTCCCTACGCTAATCGCATGTACAGGAATCATTTACAGCTTGCGAGCGTTCTGATAAGATTGATTGATTCCTTCACTTTTCATGATTCATTATGTCTGGAACATGCTGAATTCCGTCGCACTTTTTCTTCCCTACTTTTTATTTTCAGTTAATTTAAACTTTAGGATTTAGGGAATAAATTTAATTTTACTTGTAGGCATTTGGGGAAACATTCATTGATGATGACAAATTTATAGCTTATGCATTTAGCGTGGCTTCAATATGTAACGCACTCGCTCGTGTAGCATGGGGTATTCTCGCTGATCGTACCAGTTTTCGGGTTTCTTTATCTTGCTAATGATGAAAATATTTTCGAATTTATTTTAAAAGCCTATGAAATTTTTTATTTGCAATATTTGCAATAAAAACTGTTTAATTTGACCAATGATTTCGAATATCAAATTTTTTAAACTTGCTTTATGAGGACAAAAAGTTTTCATCTAAGACTTTTTTCAAGACATCGTTATCATTGGCTACTTTCTTGGCTAGTATTTTATTGCTAACAGTGCCACTTACTCCTGCTGGTGGAAAATGGATCTACTCTATCTGGGTAAATAACTTAATCTCTTGTAATGACAACAATAAGCGCAATTTTTCCTCAAAACTTTCAGCAATTTTTGGACAAATAAGAGTCTTGATTTACAATTTTTTATTTGACTTCTACTGAAAGAAGAACTTGTTTTCAGATGAATCTCATATTCATATGTCTGGCAGCTACTCATGTTTTGTTTATAACAGCATCTGTTAAGTGTTTCGGATCGAATCACAAATCAACTAATTATGGATTTTTAATTCTTTCCACCGTACGCTCATTTATTGCTCACCAAATTTTTTGAAAATTCGGGAAATTTTCAAACAGTTAAATATAAATTTCAGCAAATTAATTGTTACAGACACTGAGCGCAGTATTATTAGCAGTCGGTTGTCAGTACGTCTTGACAATTGTTGGATATACGTTTGCCTTTCTTATTACGGCTATTTTGGCTTTTATCGGTAACAGTTTGTTAATTTTATTATGAATTTTATTCCATGAAAAGAGAAAAAAAGCATCAGTCTATATCTCAGTTTGAGGCTGAAATTTCATTGAAACGAAGTCGGATGTTTGTCCAAATGATCTTAATAATGATGTTCTTGTAACACAAACCTGAACTTTTAGTTAATATCTGAATATACCTGATAATACTCTTTGACGGTACTGAAATTTGTGGTGAAAAGAATAAAATCGGTAATCTATTATGCTTAAGCAATTCTTAAAATAATTTAAATTTAAATTGTTTTTCATGAAAATTGTTCAATATTGAAAATGAATGTAGATACGAGTAAATTTATTACAAATTGATTAATTTGTTGAATTTTAGCATTTCTTTTGGCAAGTACAATGCAATGTACCGCAAGAGGTCATTTCATTACCTGATTATTCCAAAAATATAATGTTGCAAAAATTCTTGATCTCTTTGGTGTTTGTATGCTTTGTGTTGGATGGCAGTAAAATTTTTGCATTGGTTATAGAATTTCACTTTTTATACTGAAATAAATAATGAATTTAAAAGAAGACCTCAAGTATTTCAAATGTTAGAAATGGTCATTTAAATTTGTGCTGATAGGATTCTTCAAACAAATATGAATGTTTAAGGAATTATTTGATAATATTTTGAGAAGGATAAATTTCTTGGAAAATTAAACCTTGATTCCCGGTAATAAAAATAAGCAAAATCATCCATAAAGATTTTGTAAATATAAAATATGCAAACAACTTCGGAAGCACTTTGCTTAATTAATTTTTGAGGTAGTTATGTTGTGTAATATTCAAACGCAGGAAACATTTTTATTGAAGAGATAATACACTTTTTCCAATTAATTGATTGAAATAGCTTAAACCTTTATTATTTGCTTTCCATATTTATTCAGGAATTTTCATTTTGCTTCTTTCTTTGGAAAATTTTAAGAAGCACATTTTATTGCGATCAAAACTATTATTTAATTGATCGTGAAATGGAGAACCAATTCAAATATAATATCGGTAAAAATTACAGTCGAATTATTCAATTAATAGAACATAAAAATGCTACTTTCAAAAGTAATTATCAATCCAAATGAGGACACATCAGATTTACCGCATTTCTTTGGCATTTCTTTGTTCAAATCCTGTTTTATTGTTTAACATATCGAATAAAAGAAGCGATATAGAATAGGGAATAGAAAAATGACTATGCTGACATCATAATATCTATTATCCTCAACTACTTTACAACTTTTCACATAGTTAGCAAAAAACCAACACGATGCGATCTATCTCTGAGAGCTCTAAAAGGTATTGCACTGCTTGTGTCGAAAATAGGCTTTCCAATTATTTTCATTTTTTTCATTATTTTTAAGTCAATGAAGGTGTTAATGGCAGCATCTCTGCTTTTTTTTAATTCATAAAAGTGTAATAGATTCCCATCTATTTTGTTCTATCCTTCCTATATAACTGCTTTAGTCCATTTGATTATATTTTTGCAAATTTATTTCAATTCTTTTGCTTCTACGCCAATCTCATCGTTATTCAGTTCTGATCCACAATTCAATTTCTCTTTTCTGTTAGTTAATATTTTTATTGCACTTTAACATATTAAAGAAGAAATGCGGATGCTAACTTCACAATTATTCTTTCAATTCAATGATAGATATTTTTCGAATTTTAAATGGAAAACGAAAATCTATTTCAGTAAATCGTTATCAAATCAATAATATCAGCAATAATAGCGAAAGATTCTTGAGGTAATATAAACTGCCAACAACTGAAGAATGCCTTCGTCATCATCAACATCTTTATCATCATCATTAACGGATAGTGCAAGCACAGATGATAGTGTATGCTAAATTTATTCATAAATTGCTATCTTATAACAACGATTTTGATGCAATGGTTCAAAAATCTTTTATCATCAGTAGTTTCAAAAGTCCATCTTCTTTCTTTCTTATTCTAACATTTTTTTCTAGCTAATATTTCCTGATTTCTTCACTTAAGTTTATTATCATTTTCTTCAACAATTTCATTAGTTTTTAATCTCAATTAGTTCATTAATTCACTTTTCTAACTTTTAGTCATTCCAGACAGCAGTGACAAAATTTCCCGTTAGCAAAAGTATTCCAAATATACCTGACGATGATGATTCGAACATCAATGAAAAAATAGTTGAGGAAAAGGTCGAAGAAAAGGGACGTAACGATGATAATAAAGTGGAGGAAAATGAGGATGAAATGATCAGTGAATTAATAGGAAAAAGACGACTTTCTATACCATTGATATATCAGATGAATCTAAACAAAGTTTGTTCAAACTTAAATTTTTTTTTGCTAGAAAATTGACCAAAAAACTCAGAAAAGCAGATGAAAAAGAAAATAATTTATTTTTACTTTCACACAATAGCTATGAACGATGTGTTTTAAAACGAATATATCGATCGTTTTATTTAAAAGAAAACTAATTAGAAAGAAAGGTCAAGTCCACATACAAAATTTTTTTTTTTTCAAGGAATCAGTCGATAAGATCATCTTTCAGCATTATGTTCTCCAAAAAAAATGTAAAGAATTTAAATACCATCACTTTTTAACCATCATCAAAATTTTGATATTATATTGTTTTGTTTAATAAATGGAGCAAATATAATTAATTTATAAAGTTTTCGCATAAAAATAACTTCTTGGCAGTTTTATAGAACAAGGATATTTGTGGGACTATAATTGGCCCATCAGATGAAAATTTTCATCCAGTGAAAGCATGCGAAAAACTTCGGAAGGCCTTAAATGGTCTTGGTATCATTTCAATTGTTTTTTCAGGTTTAAATCGATTACAATGAAATCGTGAAAATATTGTTCTCTTCGTAGTATATGAAAATTTTATTGTTTTTGAATACAATTAGTTATTCTTGTTTCAAAATATTACTGGATTATCAATATGATAATGCTAACTTCCAAATCAAACTACAATTTTTTATCAAAATTCTATGCCAAAAGTTAAGTAAAAAGAAGATAATTACTTATAGATACCGATGACAAAGCAATCATTGAGGTCACTGTAGGTCATAACAATTTTCAGCGACAAAGGATTATAAATACATATGAAGATCTATACTCCACGGTATGTTTTTATTCTTATTTAATTAAAAGTTAAATAATATATGAAAATTTAAACTTGGTAAATTCTCTCTTTCCATATCATCTAAGTACTTAGCATTTATAGTCGTCATAGATTGATAAGCACAAGCGTATCCGCATGATTGTTTTAGAATCAATTCGGATATCGCTATTGAACAAACAAGGCGGTAGTAAGAACTGGTTTATACCATTTTCGAAAGCAAATGTTTCGCATCTTAAAAGCACTTAATGCTTATTCCTTATCTTATTCCTTATTAATTGTCCATCACAGTGATAATAGACTTAGAATTGGTATTTTTAGAATAGGCAAACAGAATGAAATTATCACAAAATTTGATAAGAATCATAAAAATTTGCTAAAAATTTTCAGACGCTAATAGATGATTTCAAAGATGAACTTGGTGGATTCTTCTTGGACACTATTTCAGCTCTATTTGTTCCTGTTCACGTCTATTTGGCCAATTTACTTCATCACTCACTTTGTGTATGGAAGAATGAACCATAATTTTATAAAACTCTCGACTAAATTTTTTTTCTGGCTAAAGATTATGTCTTGATTTTTTTCTTAGAAATGACAACTAGCAAATAAGGATAAAATAATTTTTAAATTTCAGAATCATAAATTGAATCGTGCTATTGCAGTGGAAATTGCTTGTACGCGAACAACTACGGTATATCTTTATACTTTGTATGATCGAAGATTAGGAGATTACTGAAATTTGCAGGAAGTGCATAAAGCTTAGATAGATATTCAGAAGCAATGACATTTTGTAAGATCTTGGGAATATCATTCGTATTTTTCAGCATGATATGCTAAAGAGCCATTCTGAAGAAATGAAGAATTGAAAAACTATGATAAAAATTGAATTTTCGTCATTCAGTTTCTAGCGTTGTTATCTGAAATTAAAAATTATCAAGTTTTAGAAAAATTAGTGATATTGCTGTCATTTATCAAACTAGATCACAACTTGTTTTTTCTTTTCTACTTTCCAGCAAATGAAAGCGATCAAAAATGCATATCAGACAGCGTTTTGCAGTACTATTGAGTAAGATATAATGGTTAAGGTGATCATTCTTATCAGGACGATATGAACATAATTATCTGTAATTCATTTATAAAGTTATTCTCAACATTCTTTAGTTTACATTGAATCATATTACATAAATTTTATTAGCTATGCATTTCCAGGTAAATGGTGTATTTAACAAGCCACGTGATGAACAAATCAGTGAAACTGATATGTTGATAGAAAAACACGTCGATCTCGTTATGAAGGTAATTATCAAATGCAAGTGTTAAATCGTTTAAAGAAGCAGTTTAATTCAAAGCTATCAATTTTTTAAACGAGACTTACTGATAATGTAATGAAATTAGATATATAAGTTACAACGACTTGGTAATAGTAATTATACTACGAGTCATAATTATATGATCATGAATAATTTGTTTATGCTATTTACTTATCTCTCTATTTATTCAGCTAATTATTTATCAATTTGCCTGACTACAAATTCAACCTTGTTTAATGTCACCAACTATTCTTTCACAATTATTACGAGGAAAAAGATCATGAGCCATCTGTATTGGCATTTTTCACTGAATTCAGTCTTGCAGATTTCAAAGCATTGATTGCAACTGCATGAAATATTTTTTATAGGATAGTTCGGATAATTTTTTTACTGAAATATAATTTTTTTTGTTCATTTGGAGTCGAGTTTTTCTTGTAGGATTCAAATGAAATCGAACAAATAGGTCACAGTGTGGCTCTATTTGAAAAACTTTTATCGGTCATTCTTGGCGACATATTGCTGCAGTTATCGACAACATAGACGCCAGACTTGGTGGTAATGGACATTTCATCGAAAAGCAAATCATTTACAACAGGAATATTCCAAACGACATCAAAAATATGTTACTTACCATAGGTAAGCACGGGAGTTCAAAAGACTAAAGGTATAAATCCAATTCTCAAGACAGAACTACGGTCATTTAACAGTTAATTAATTCCATTCATCATTAGTGGTGTTTATCATCAATTAATAATTACTGAGAGTTTTTATCACCAATTAATGGATACTGGATCAATTTATCTTTTCAATTAAGATATCTCGTAATACTCAACGATATTTTGCGGAAAAATTACATGATGCATTAAGTAGTTCAACACCTGATTATACTACTATCATTAGGATAATCGTAAGCAGAAGTGAGGTAAACTTTTCATTCGATTTTTTTAATTTGCTTCTTAAAAACATAAAAATGAATAGATTAAAACAGTTTCCAATATTATCATGTTTATTTCTTAATAAATAAAATAATTGGAATATAAAATACTAAAATCCCGAGAAATGGGTCATTCAGAAAACTTATCGAACAGGCAGTTTATCACTATATGAAATAATTCTTTTACAAGCATTGCGTTCATTATACTTTTATCTTTTTAAATTTTTCCGATTTAATTTTTTTTTTGCAAATCAAAGTAAAAAACAATAGCTTATTACATATAATTTATAGATTGATTTATCGAATATTTGCTACGAATACAAGAAACACTATGGCAATCCGCTCACTGTCGATATTCGCAAAATATGTCATGGTGAATATTATCAGTTACTCACTTCGCTTCTTGCAGAAGACAATAATCCTTAGATCTGATAACTTTCCAGTCACTTGCAAATGACATTTTTGTTGTAATATTAAAATTTGATAAGAATTTCAGGTTAATTTTTGCTTGCTTGTTATACTATTCGAAATATTCGCTTAATTTTTTCGTTTTAAATAACTTTTCTTTATCTGACCCATGTGTAATTTTAATGAAGAATCGAGGAAGTAACCTATCAATTAAAAAGACCACATGATAGTTCAGATAAATAAGTTGTCTATGCAACAAAATCTTACTTTGATTTCAATTATTTTCCAAAAATGGAGTAACAAACTTCTTCTTGATTAAATCTCTCTCTATTTGTTATCATATACTTATCATCATCTCTTGAAACGTGACAATCGACAACATTGTAGATTGATGTTATCAGATCTAATATCGTTTCAATAAAAATCGATAGAGAGTTAATAACAACATAAAGACGAAGTTATAATGCTACAGAATGTTATGGAATTTTATTCCATTGATAAAGAAGCAATGGTATCGTTGAAACTTACTATCAATATTGAAATGTATACTTTGATAAATTGCTATGATGTTATGAGCCACTGACTTATTATTCCACATTTATTCCATATTTGTTTTAATTTAAGAGAAAAAATGATATTCTGTGAGAAGCAAGTTGAAGCAATTTTCTTATTTTGAATTCGAAATAAGTCATCAAACTGTAGAAACAACTCATATAATATTATCCAAGAATGATAATAAGTAGACATAAAAAATTGATAAATCTTTTTTGGTGAATTTTTTGTAAGACTGATTTGATATGAAAAGTTATGTTTAATATCTGATTCACTGCTGACATTTTTAGCACCAGTGAGATAGATGACTTTAAATAAGGAGCGAAACTTGTTGAATTTATTAAGTTAATATTTCTTCCTATTACATTGCGAAGTAACCATCAGTAATAATCAAATTTCATAAATCTCGATTAGCTCTCATTTATGTATATCTAGAATTAGCTAGTTGAGATGTAATTATTGTTTCATATTTAATTTTGTGGCTGGGTGAAGTTCAATTCTGTGCTGTTAATTCTGCTTCTGTCGAGAACACTCTTTCGCGATATCTTCCAGTAAACATTTACATCACATTTAATCCTTTTCTCTAATTTTTTTTTCTTCATACATACGATATCATTATTCTGTTTATTAATAATATGATACTGTTCAAATCTTGTGTAGCTGATATAGATATTTAATTTGTTCTCTGGTGTAATCTCATTAATCAATCCACTCAGAATTTTATACTTAACGCTATAAATATCCTTCCAACGCTGCGTATAATATCCCTTTTGTTTACCAACGTCATATGGTCTTTATTTCTCTTATTGTTTTCCTTTTTTTTATTTGCTTAAAATGCTTGCGTATTACTCTCGTTAATTCATGCGCGTCTTACTCTTGTTAGTGCTCGAGCGTATAACTCTTGTACATTCTCGCGCATTTTACGCTTGTTAATGATCGCGCGTATTACTCTTGTATATTCTTGCGCGTCTCAAGCTTATTAGTACTCGCGCACATAACTCTCGCTAATTCTCGCGTATCTTACTCTGACTAAGATGTTATGCTTACTCAGTAAACGGTTTAATTACCCAAGTTTGAGATCTCGACACAATTCAATATTCTTCAACTCAATTCTATCCAACGCAACACATTTAAATCCAATTGACAACTCAAACATACAGAAGGATATGTATATCTAGAATTAGCTAGTGTAGATGTAATTATTGTTTCATATTTTAATTTTGTGGCTCGGTGAAGTTCAATTCTGTGCTGTTAATTCTGCCTCCTACTTTCGCTTTTCCGATATTCTATTAGATGCCAGATAAAAAGCCATCAAGTTCTCTTTCTTATTTCATTCGTTTGATTTCACAAGATATTCTTAAAAATATTTTGTAATCACATACCCAATTTTCAAGATAATCCCAAGAATTTTGTGAATATTTAGAAAAATTTTTTAAACAATTAAATTTGAGTTTATTATTTAATTAAGGAATAATTCAATTTTTCAATCAAATTTCTTGCAAAAAAGCAAACTGTAAATTACAAATTTATGAATATTATGGTTAAAGATTTAAATACTGGATTTAAGACTATTGTAATGTATTATTTATAATAAGTGACATATAAAAAAATTTAAAATTTATTTTTTCATATTCAATTTTCATTTATTGCTGACAGTTTTCAAATTATTTTTACGTTCAGCAATTGATCAAGGTCCTCTAAATTTGGAAAAAGGATTGATTGTTGGTAAACGCTGGAGGATTATCGATAAGCTAGGAGAAGGTGGTTGCGGTTCGGTTTACAAAGTAGAAGATATTCAGACATTTGCTAAAGTTAGTTATTGATATTTCTTTGAAAACTCTATTTGCATAAAAATAAAAAATTAAAAATTATTAAAAAATATTTTAGGCAGCATTAAAAGCTGAATCAAATTTTGTTCAAGGTGGCAGTGTTCTGAAACTAGAAGTACAGGTATTTAAAAATTTTCTTTGATATTTCTCCTTTTTAAACAGAGGTGAATTCTCAAAGTTTATATTTTGGACTAATTTCTGAGTATTAAATATGCATTGCATTATTTATTGCATTTGTCAATAGCAAATTTGGCTGAATAAGAGAAAAACGAATAATTGAATATGCAAAAAGAAAGAGTTAATTGTATTTATGAAAGATCTCTATGAATGAAGACTTAATTAGAATCACAGAATAAATCTGAAAGGACCCAAAATTAGATGAATAATTGAATCCAAATTGATAAATTTAGTAAGAGAATCTCATATTTTGTAATATTTTAAAATCCTTCATTTGTTCATTCCCTTTCACCTTTGACTTTCAACCTTCATGATATTAAGAAAAGTTCTATTTCATTGCAGATACTCAAACGATTAGAAGGTCGCAAATATGTAGCACAGTTATTTCAATCTGCCAAGAAAAAAACGTTAGAATTTCCTTCCTTTTTTTTCTTTTATCAATTTTTTCTATTTGTTTCTGATAAAATTTTCTCTCTGTTTTTAAGGATTTCCGAAAGAATATATTAAAAGAGAAAAGTTCAATTCCTTATTCAAATGAATGCTAGCAAATATTAAATGAAAATCTTTGCAGATATTCCTATATGGTTATGACACTTTTGGGACGTTCGCTCAATGAACTATTTAAACAGTATCCAGTATGTACTGTTTCAACGCAGGTTCGAGTCGGAATCAATATTTTGTACGGTTTAAAGCAGTTACATGAAGTTCGTTGTTTATGAATTTTTTTAAAAAATTATAATTTATAAATCAAAAAACATCAAAAATTCCAATATATTCTAAATAAGAAGCATTTTGGATCATGTCGTAGCATTTTCTTACATTTCGGTTTTGGAACTAGAAAATATTAAGGTCGGTTATATACATCGAGATGTGAAACCAGCCAATCTTGCCATTGGTCGACGAGGTCAAGCCATTCATATCATTCACATTCTTGATTTTGGTTTATCACGAGAATATGTTATACGAAATAACGGCGGTGTTAAATTGCGAATGCCTAGAACAAACACTCTGTTTCGGTTGGTGTCGTCTTTTTTGACTTAGAATATTTCATAAAATCAAAAAAGCATCTAAATGACTTATTGTAGTAATGCTTTTTCACTAGAATTTTCGTCTGAATCTAGAAAGATTCTGTATTTCTAATAAAATAAAAAACATAAGAAGCCTCTAAAAAATAATGTGAAATATCAAGACTTATTATAATTCTGTGCTCTGTGATCAGTTACATAAATTGAGTATAGGATAAAATTATTAGAATTCTTGTTCTTTCTTCATTATTATATTGTTTCTAGTTTTTGAAATTAAATGATCAAAATTGCAGTGGCACAGTAAGGTACTGTTCGGCTAACACCCACACACGTAGCGAGCAAGGTCGACCAGATGATCTATGGTCAATGGTTTATGTTTTGGTTGAAATGCGTGGCTCGTTACCATGGGACAATGTTCGGTACATTTTGGCTTCGTTTACTTCTTTAAAATTCCAGATTCCAAGCTTATTTTCAGTCAGAATCCAGCATAAATATTAGTTTATAAAGAGTTAAGAATTTTAGTGGCAAAGATGAAATTGGAAAGGTAAAATTCCAGACGCTTGATACGACGCTATGCAAAAATAGTCCCAAAGAATTACTTGATGTTAGTTTTTGTTTTTTATAAAGTTTGTTTAACTAACTTTGAAAATTTGGTTCCAAAATAAATTTCCTTTTATAAATTTTAAAACATATTTTAATAAAATTTCGGAAATCATCCATCTTCAAGATTTCATATTTCAAATTTTAATAACTAATTTTATGTTTAAAATATTTTTTGCTAAGATTACTACACATCTTCGAACGCTGGATTATTACACACGTCCCAATTATTTTTACATTTACGAAAGGCTTTACAATGTAATGCAAAATTGCAATTACAAGTAAGTCTTGCCAATGTTTTTGGCGCGTCTACAAATTTCAAAGGAAAAAAATATTTATATTATATAGTGGATTATATAAATATACGATCATTCCTAGCGTTTTATTCGGTTTTAAAAGTGTCACGATGAGATTTTTTATAAATAAAAGGTTTAACTAACTCAGAGCTATACCTAAACTATTTTTAATTATGCTAAGTTTGAAATAATGTGAAAGAAAATGTGAATTTTTATGATTACATTAGATTCAGCGATCCTTATGATTGGGAGCAACCTAATTCTGCGTATTCAATCAGGAAAGGCCTAACATATATAGGTCGATCATTATCGCGAATACATTCCCATTCGGCGTCATCAACAGACATGTATCATGTTTTATCTCATTTCAAATAATCTCGAAAACTGCTAGAAACTTTTTTAATCCTACTACCAATCAAAGTCTGAACTTGACACGCTTAATATATTTAGGTTATATTTTCATTGATTTTAAAGGAGATAGTTGAAATCATCGCAAATCATTAGTTAGAAATATTGCATGTAGCATATTTTGAAATAAATATTTGAAGAGAACTAATATTATCCTTTTAATTGGTAAAGAATTCACTTATTTATAAAAATTACTCATCTAAAGCTGTAATCCTTTCGTTTCATTGAATTGATAGAGATATTTGTTTATTTTTAACTTAACTCTTCTGATTAGAAACAATGAGATAAAAAGTATGAGAAGACGAATGAGTGCAACGAAAAGCTCTGAAATGATGGATGAAGATGATCTTTTTACACCAGCAGACTTTGAAAGCAATGAAACTGGATTTTGATATTCCTTCCACTTCATGCTATTATAATCTGTTAATTTATTATGCTTCACAACATCCTTATATTGGAATTGCAGAAATTTCACGGGTATCAAAATATTTCTTTTCTATTTGTTAAAAGGAAAGTTGAAATTGTACAAAAACAACAGTAAGATAGCCTGCTATGAAATCCTGATTGCTCACTCTGATTTGATGTCTTTATCTGTCGTAGAAATTACCTAACTATTCAGAATATATGATGATTAAGTGCTAATTCGATTAACTTTAAAATTGTAGATTTGTGTCTTTCTGATTTCTTGAAATGTTCTAATCACTGTAAATGAATGTTCAAATACCTCCTGACTGTAAAGCATGATTGTAATAAAAAAAAAAAAAACGAAAGAAGACAGTAAGATATCTCGTTCTGTCAACAATTTCATGTTGTATAAGATTCTGTGAAGTTTTATGCAGCATTGATAGTTTTCTTATCACTCTGTCAAATTATTGTTTTACAAATTGGCATAGTATAATTATGCGAATTCATTATTCGCAACAGCGGAAGTAGTTGTATGAGATAAGCTTTCAATAAATTAAGAATTAAGAATTTTTTCATCTGTGTTTATTATAAATCCTTATCACCGTTATCTACTTGTGCGCCTTATTTAAAAAACACCGCCACCAGGTTTTTCCCAGTCATATGGAAATTCCTGACAACCCATAGTCTGAAAGGACTGCCGCATCAGTTGATAAATTTGTTGATATGGTGGTTGATCGTAATATTTCAGTGCATCAACAATTTGCAGAATCTGTCTTAGTTCTGGGGCGCAACCGGCCATTAGCTCACTTAGTGCTGGCTCAAAACGACAACGCTTCTTGTATTCGCCAACCTAAAATGATTCATTGAATATATAGATAAATATTGCAGCGATATCTCTCTTTGTAAGACAGAGTGTCTTTATTACAAAAAGTATTGCATCTGTTGTTTAAAGTGATTTATTCTGAGTGCAATAAAAAATAAATCTGATGCAAACTTGATTCATATCAGCGACATTTTTCCATGGTAAATTTCCAGTAGTAAGTTCAACTTGCATATAAATCCATGTTTCAACATCATCTTTACGACACAGTTCACGTTGAAGATGGCAAGATATAGGCGCATAACGAACCGTACCACGGAAACCGGCTGCAGCTCTCGGTTTACGGATAACATTCTATAAAATGTCATGAATTCGATTTTTTTAAGATAAGAATTGTGATTTTCTTATTTAATTCAACAAACAAAGTTATCATAAAATAGCGAGATTCATTATGATATGGCTGTATTCTAGAAGTATTGAGTACCTGAGCACTCGTGTATTTTCGAGCGAGATTCATTACGCTATGGTTGTGTTCTAGAAGTATTGAATACCTGAGCACTCGTGTATTTTCGACACATTCCGAAATCAAGTACATAGATTTTTCGCAATTCATTCAATTCTGGGCGACCAATTGTATAGTTCCCAGGCTTTACATCTCTTGAAATATATTCTAATTATACAAATTTGGATCTGAATCGGCAGATTGATAGAATTAAGAAAATTTATTAAGAAGAACATATCGACTTAGTGTACAACGATTCGTCCTTGAAATTTGAGGCAGAAAATGATTTATTGTCCAACCTGTGAAGGTAACCAATTGCATGAAGATCTTCTAGTGCCTCCAGTGCTTGAATTCCTGCACCAAGTGCTGTGCCCATCGAAAGATGTTGACCTGGTCCGGCTTTGCGAAGATCCTAAACTTTTAAAATTTCTGATTTTTTACTTCTACACTTTGTTTGTTAAACAAATAAACTTTCTAAGTTTCAATCATTAAACGGTTCAATTTAATCTTTCTTTTCCCTTCAAATTTGTTATTTTGAATAAATCATTACCTGCAAACTTTTGCCGACCAAAGTCATCACGACGTAATTGAATGATCCAAAACGTCCCTTGTCTTCAATTTTACAAAAATGTCGATTGTTACGTTTATTCAGTTCAGTAAGTACATATACTTCCATTTTAAGAACCTGAACAATGTTTGTCTGGCCAAAGTTATGATTTTATTTATATTTGAGAGAATTTCAAATTTCGCATCTATCATAACATAATAACAATTCCGAAGAAATGCCTGAATCTGTTCATTGACACCTTCAACTTTTAATGCATATTTTCCGGTTGGATCTGATACCTGTAATCAAAAGTTCTTAGATAGATTTCAACATATGCAAAAATGTTTTTCGAAAATTCGTTTTTTAGATCAGTCTATAACAGTTAAATACATACCAAATAAACAGCTCCGAAACCCCCCTCGCCGAGTTTTCTATCTATGTGCCAACGGTCAACTTGATCACCAGGATTGAGCTGTATCAGCTGTTGTGCCATTTCCGATTCCGAAGTTGCAGCTTGTGTAAATTGTTACTTATGCAATCCTAAAATGATTCCTTCTGCCATCTCAATCACTTTTATAATCTCTTCTCCGGATCAAAATTTGCATTGTATTTCAATTTCAAAATTTTCATTCAACAGTGCAGAAAATTTGCAACTCTTTTCGCATAACAAATGAATTCTGAGAATTGTCTGCAAACTATTTCGATATTTTTTAACATCAACCTTCGATAAAATTTGCAATAAAAATTGGAAATATTTATGAGCAAATTTCCCCAAACTCTTAGTCAATTAATTTTCTCTTTATTATACATATTTAATTAAAATGAAGTAACTCAATGATTTAATTAAAGTTTATTCGAATAAACTTTGCTACATTATAGCCAAAATTTGGTATATTGTTGATACAAATTACTCTGATATGTTCAAAATTGTTATAACACAGAAATTAAAGAAAATTGATGACATTCTTTCTAAGTTAATGAATATTTTCATTTCTTAACAATGCGATACAATGTCGAAAAAATGGATCTACTTGTTTCTAAATTAGAATGTCACTATTACACTCAAAATATTTATTTGTCATACTGTCGCAGTGGTTCCAGATTACATGAATAAAGTAACTAATATTATTAAAAGATCGAGTAACTGCAAATATTTGGAAAAAAGAGACCATATCTTCATTGACTTATGCACATTTTTAAAGTGAATATCATTAAGCTCAATAAGTTTTGCTTCATTTTTTTCAACAAACTTAACTTAACTTTGATTTGCTGTAACTTAATTCAATAATATTTATATTTTTGTATTAGAATGCATTCAAGTTCTATTTATGGCTAGAAATGTTTTTCTGATTACATCCAATAAAATATAAATTGTTGCAAATTTGAGCATCCAACTGACAATTTGAAAAAAGGATTGATTAATGGGAAATTAATGGTGTCAAAGAAAAAGCTTCATTGTTGATAAACTATGCTAAACATATTATAACACAATTTTTCAAATAAAATTATCCTAATCATTTTTTCTTTTTTTCCTATCACATATGTTTCTTCAACTGATCCATTTCTTCGAGATTTAAAAATAATCATGCCTGATATTTTTGTGTAATTACTTAGCTCAGATTCATTTTTTCGGAAAATATCTCATCTATGAAGAATATTATGGATCATTTTAAGATATAGCATGGGAATGAACTGTATTTAAGGAAATGAACTGGACTTTTACAAGCAATAAATTTGGGAAGGAGTTCAACTTTTGATGTCAATTCGATCTTCGATCAGTGGATAAATCTTAAAATTAATGCAGTGATGAACTGAATAATAATTCACGGAATCTATGACTGATATAAGTTGAAAAGTCATTTTTAGACTATTTTTACCGGAACATACTGGTATATCGCTTTTCATATCTAATGCAGTAGTATCAATACTTTCTGTTATCTTCAACAAGAATTTTTTGGAACGAAAGTCAATCAGTATTATTCTCGACAAAAAGCAATGTTGTGGGTCGTATTTATTTAAATATGGTTTATATCTGAATATAATAATAAAACAACCACCGAACAGTTATTTCTGACTATGTGAAAATGTTTGCGTAACGGAAATCTCGAAAAAGCTGATGTATGACTAACTTCACATACGTTATAACATTAATACCATTGTTTAATGCATATAAAATTGTTTGTCAATTTTCTCAAATAATTTACAAATTTGAAAATTAAATTTACAATTAGCAGGACAATCACTGATATATAAACTGTTAATAACATTATCACATATAGTATCATTTGTTGTTTTGCATAAGCAAGATATTTTCAGTTTTTTTTTTCCTTTTTTAAATCAGAGGAATTACATAAAAATATTCAGTTACAGTAAGTCTGATAATTAAGCCATGAATAATCGCTTTCCTCATCATTCACACCAATCTTTGAATTGAGCCGAGAATAAATAGTTATAAGCTGATAAGTAGCGGTTTATGTGATGAGATAAGCCGAAAATAGAGGTGACTGGAAGCAATTATTTGACTGAAATATGACTCGTTATGTCAAGTAAATAAAAATTTGATTTTTTATTTTTTTGACCTTCGATACTGTGGTAGATTGAATTCAACCCTTTAATTCTTTTATAAAAGATATCTGTTCAATTGGAAAAATTCATTTAAAATTACATGCAATCGCATGAAGCTTCAAAACATGGAAAATACTGATGATTAAATATTCAGCTACAGTTAATAGACAGCATTATTAAAACAGAACTTTATTGTCCTATTGGTTTTGTTCATCAGTATTCCGCAAAGCAAAAATTTTTTATTAGATCATAATTTTCAGCATTCGTTTTAAAAATCGTTATAAAAAGGAATTTTATTTCTGAGCGAAGTGTCATTCCACGATACTGTACGAATCATATCTTTACATTGAGTATCTATTTTCTCTTCTCTAGAATGACATATATGTCCATTCTGATGCTAAAATTTCAATTACTATGAACTTTTTGAAAGAAGTAAAAATTTAAGAAAACAATTTGATAGAGAAAGCGAATGAATGGTTAAGTATGGAATCATATCAAAAAAAAATTCCTAAGATAAAAATGATTTTTGAAAATTAAAGAAAAAACATTGAAATAGCTCAATGCTTTACCGAAAATATCCAATTTTTTATATAATCTTAGCAGCCTGTTTCAGAACTTTAGAAAATTTCTAGCATTCAGTCATCCATTACAAGCCTATTATCTAAAAAGTCGAAGTGTCAAATAATACCAATGTCAGTGTGGAGGAATGGAATGGAGAAACTGTTGACGATATTGCTAAATTGGAAGTTTTTAATTTAAAAATTGGACTGGCAATTACATATGTCCAGAAAGGTAAGCATATCTTGGTACTTGCAATACAGCGTCTTTTATCTCCAATAATTGATACAATTTTTAGTTACATAACTCGGTTTCATACAGATAGAATGGATTGTTATGCGAAATGTAAAAAAAATCCCGATTATTTTTTTTAACTTTATTTCAGGAAGAAAAAAACTATACATCACAGAGAGAAAGCTTTCTTCATTAATGATTAAAGAATAGATAGGAAAATGCATATACACAGAAATTTCTATAATTCCACACAGTCAACGTAATGCAAAAATAAAGAATTCATTTGAATAAGGATCAAGTCAACAGAAGAAAGGGAAAGGAGACAGGAATAATCCAATATTATTGACGGGGTATCAAGTACACAAATATTGAAATAAAATTTGAAAAGATACAAAATTGAAATGGATTTTTTTCGTTATTCAATAAATACTCATAAATGATTATAACGAAATTTCCGAATAATTACAGTAACAGAAAATTTTAAAAAATAAAATCAATACACTCAAATAACATTTTGAGTTAACATCAAATTACAAGACAGAACCAATGACTTCAAAGGCATCTTATGAACATGGATAGATTTCAACGAAATTCTATTGCTAATTCTTCTTGGAATTAAACCAGCCAGAAGAGAGCGGGTATACACTGATACATTCAAGATAGGCTTAAAACATGCCATGATGAAATTTCAAAATTAAAAACTAGTGTTAACAATTCGACAAATCAATCGATTGATATCATCAGTTATAATTCCAATAGTTGCATCACAATCATATAAAATTGAAAAATACAAATTCGAAAAAACATTATTTGAGACGAAACTTTTTTCTACAAAATTTTTCCGTAAAAATAATGGGAATTTTCATGCACATATCTAGATTCATAGACAATTTAATATAAGTACATATGTAATCATGATTTGTCATCAACGACATGACGAATAATCATGATCTTTGTGTCAATATGAACAGAAATCATTTAAGTCTACTGGACAGTGAAGACGTTCTCCATTTGCATTCGTATACGGGATATGCAGTTCATGAAACAGAAAATATGAAAAATGATGAGATAATGCATAAATAATTGAATAACTAATATATATCGAATATTTTTGGCTTAACATCGATACAAAGCAATTGAACTCGTCGGAAGGAATGGAATGTATGCAACTGTTATGTCAGAATCATGATTTTAATACGCAAATTATTTGGCCTAAAATTTAAATGGGCAAAACCTAAGAATCAAAACGATAGTTCTCGTATAAGTATATGAATTCCGAATATATAACAAAGTTTCAGTTACAAAACAATGCATAAAATTAAAGAGAAAAAAAAGAAAAGAATCAAAAGAATGCTGAAGTGAGATGGTACAGGGATATCACGAAAGGAGCAATTGAAGATGGTGTTCCAAGGAAGCGAAATATTAACGCTCGGAAAACTTTGAGCAAAGGAGATATTTTTGATGGTATGAAGAAAAGATCTGAATAGTTCATTATACTATATTCAAGATTGAATTTCTTCTGAATAATACTCAAAAGTTTGCCATGGAGAATTATACTCCAAATTTATTTCGAACAAAATTTTGCAGTATATCACTTAAAACTGAGATAACAAATACCAAATTGTTCTTATCTTCTTATTTACTGATTACTTCAAAATTTTACTCTGATCCAAAAAAAAGAAAAGAGAGGAGAACAAATAAGGCGAACAAATAATAGACGAACAAATAAGGCGAGAGAGAGCTTCGATACTGAGCACCTGCGGGATAAGGGACGAGAGCTATGAAGGAGTAGCAGGAAATAGAATCGCAAGACTGCATATTTCTGTACAAGAATAAATTTTAATACATAATGCAAGAAAGCTGACCTTTAAGAATTAAATTCAAGAGTAAGTTCGAACCTGAAAAGATAAGAATATAGAATAAATACTATCGGTAAATAACAATAACCAAATAAGCTATGCCTATCCACATTAATATGATCAGCTTCTTCCGAAAACCAAATATTAAAATACACATTAAATACATATACAAATAGACACATTCATACAAATAATATATTACAAAAAACATCTATATTTGGTATCTGGAAAAAAGAAAAAAAAACATGTATCTTTTAAAAAAGAATAGTACAGAAAAATTAAATTTAAAAAAAGCAAGAGAAGAAAAATTGAAAAAACATTGGAAGGAAAAGAGTTAGACAAAAGTTCACTAAGCTCACTAGAGATGTTGCAATTAGTCCCAAAGAAATAATTCTGAATTAAATTAAATCACCAATTACAGAACCAGCAAAAAAATGAAAAAAAAAAAGACATTATAAAGAATGCTTCTATCCACAAAAAAGACAAAGAAGAAAACGAAACAGAGCAGCTGTTTTTTACTTGTTTATTGATCGATTTTAGATTATGTAATCATTAGGAATAGAAATTCCTGAAGCAGAATTATCCGATTAATTTACTAGATATATTACTCGGTCATCAATGTGAAAATTCTGAGAGAGTTTGCACATTATTATCTAATCATGTCGCCTGTTTCATATATTCTCATCAAAAAGTAATAAGCTGCAAACATTATATGTTTTCCAAAATAATAAATCAAGCCTTATTCGCACAGCAAATACTTGGCTCATGCATTCATAATAAAGTTACAATAAAAATTGGATAAAATAAAAAAGTGAGCATTTTGTCAGAAACATTTTGAAATAAATAATACTCTTATAAATCAAATACCATTTGTAATTGTTTATATATAAGAGTGAATAAATGAGGAGACAATAATGAAAACCATGTTTTTTTTCAAGCACTGCTTCTAATAAGAGCGAAGATTCGTTGTAACACAGTCAATTCATCCGTAGCAGCTTTTGGTTTCTTGAATAATGACCAAGTGCGGTCAGCTATATCACTTTCTTCCGGTTTTTCTAGATCTAGTGGTGTTGACGAATAGAATGAAACAACGGTACTATCGGGTTCCACTGTTTTCACCGTAAAATGATTACTATCTTTGGGATTGTAATACGTGAATACAAGATATCTATAAATAAGTTATTTTATTTAAAAATTAGACTCTTTGACGTTATAGTTTAATTAATATGTAGTAAGAAAGTAGACTAATGATTTTTCATATTTCCAAAAACAGTCGCAACTACAAACTTTTTCAGCTCTTAATTTTATAAAACACTAAAACATAAAATTCTAAGAATATAGAAAACATTTTTTCTTTTTAATGATGTGATAAAAATATGAAATAATATTTTTAACTCTATTTATTAGTTAAATCAAAACATACCCGCTCTCAGATTTGTAATTGATCCAAACATTGTATTTACGATGTCGGAAAACAAGCTGTTTGCTATTCCAGGTGGTACCATTGGGTTTATGTCGTAAAACCTAAAATAATTAAATCGTGTATAATCAATAATTTAAATATATCACTAGTCAAATGCAATAAAAACTAACTTCACCACCACAATCGCTACATCCGGGACATTTTGTTGTATGAACGAATTCGGACGATGAAACGCATGCTTCATCAATGAGAATGCTGTGGAATGGTATGATTTCCCGGTGGTTCCGCCATTTCTAAAAGTTTCCAATCAATTTCAGATTTTAAATATGTTTTCATCCATAAGGCCTGCTTCAGAGCTGTTGAAAAAAGCATTACTGCCAATGTTATTATTATGATATTTAATGTTACTTGCATTGCTTAGGGAAGGAAGAACGCTGTTTGGGAAATCAATTTTAAAATATTTATAGTTATCAGTAAGCAAGCATCAGAAATAAAGCAAACCTTATATAAAAGATTTGTTATTTTTTAGCGATGAATTAGATCTGAATATTTTTATCTTTATCAAATAATATAATTATCTCTTGAAGTATGAACAGCTTTTTGACAGAATTGAAATCGTAAATTAAAATACTTGAAGTTTTATAATAAATTTTAAAATGATTTCGTAACAGTACAAAGAAAAGACAACTTACACGGATGAAATTACAAAGGATGGAAGCGTTAATATCAGTTTTACCAGTAATGCGTAAGCGGAATCTCCGACGTATAGCACTGTTTATTTGAAGAAATGAATCAAAAAGGCCTTCATTAACAATAATACATGAATTATACGCCTGGAATTTCAATTATATCTTACATCAGTTAAAATATATCAAAGATAAATTTTCATTTTTGACAAACATTTAATTAACAAGAAGATAATTTAAGTAAATTATTGTTCAAGTAAATTACATTGAAATCTTTACCGGTTGAATAATGTTCAATTCATCAATCCCATCTACACAAAATACTTTATGCAATTCGATCATTTGATCGCCTCGAATCGAATCGAGAGTCAAACGACGTAAATTTGGCAACCTAGAAAAAACATTATTATTACTGATAGCAAAAAATGATAATCATGTCAAAAAACGAACAAATGTAGTTATAGTATGCAAGTAATATCCATCTATCATCGGAATAATTTCTTTGAAATTTATTGCATTATTCAAGAGTAGCTTCAAAACTTACTTCTTCAAAAACCAAAACAAAAGTAGTGTCGGTCTTTTTTGGTACCATGATAAATCATGAAAAATCAGATGAAGTGGATGAATTTGATTCAGTTGTTCAGCAAGTCTTTCAAAACGTCCATCAGAAAGTTTCGTTAGTTCAGTGCTCACACTCTGAAATAAATTACGCTGCTCAGATGAATTAAATAGTTTTTTTTTTCAAATTAAAGTAAATCGAGATTTAACTGACAATTACACATGGCACTAAAACGCATGGGATTAATGCATGAGATCATTCAGCATTTGTTGTTATTCGATAAAAGCCAAATAACTAAAAAAGAGATGTCGAATCCAGATTTGAAGCAGTATAATCAAAGTTTTAAAAAATTTGAAAGCTAAGAATTTAAAAATTTTTCCGTGGAAACTCCAAAAATCAAATAAACAACAAGTTCTGGTACCTCGCTTAATACCGCAGTGGATGTGACATTCGCTATAATCTGGGACTTCTTTTGACTCGATGGAAGCAAATTGTATGGCACTCTGGTTGCAAATGAAAATGATCCAGAAGAGCTTCCACCACTTCGGTAAGCATGTGGCGATTGCGATGATGCACGAGATATGGGTGAAGACTGCAATTATATCCAATTATTATGAAATCATTAGACCATGAAAACATCACAAAACAATGCATTCTAATATCTTGGAATTGCTTCTATATAAATATATGATATGATACACTGTCTACAGAATATGCAATGTGTTATCTTCGCATTGAACGATTCTGTTTCACTTATATTCATGTTCGTATATGTATTCATGTTAATATAAATATGCTTTGTTTCTCACTACTGTGAAGTAAAATTTTAAATCAATTTCATAGCAATATAAATACCTGCCTGGGAAAAAATGCTGAAAAACTTACAGCACTGGAAGAGATTTTATTTTCTGGATTAACATTTGCTGCCTGATTGCATATCGCCGGAGGAGCTAATGCATTATCAATAACGAGACGTCCATGGTCACGTTCAAGGAAAGCACCGAAATTCTGCACCCAAACCTAGAAAAAAGATTTGATAATGAAACAAAGGAGAGATAAAGAAATTAAGTGTAAAACTGCTGTAGAATAATTGCTATATGAAGCCATAACGAATCTATAAATGAATTCAAAACAAACAAATATATAAATAAATAAATAGATGAATAACTATTTATCGCTATTTCGCAAAATCTAATTTTTATGCACAAAAGTTTTTTCTATTTAATTGACTCGGTTTTTTATGAATGCTATTATAAAGCTAAGAGTCCTACTCAAATATACAATGAAATGTGTAATGTCTGTTTAATTTATGATTCAGGAAACCATAAAATATGAAATGACATCATTTGATTGTCTGGAAATGAATGGGAACGGCGTAATGATATATGCAAAAACAGTAATACTTTTGAGAAAGCTAGAGAAAAAGAAGCAAATGCAAACTACTTGATGTAGATGGAAAGAAAAGTTTCACAAAAAAAATCTGATGTTTAGGGAATATCAACAAGACTTGTTTCAATATATGTGTATCAGGAAAACAAAATCCAGACGGATCCAATTTGTAATTTCTGCGAGATTTTAAAAACTTTTTATAGTTCTCGAAACTCTTTAAAAATACTGTTGTACTCATTGTTCAACGACCTTCAAAAGTGTACAGTAAAGATATTTGTGTTTGATATTCAACGGAGATGTGAATACCAAACATTCTTTTGCATATTGCTGACACTATCTTAAAGAATGGGTTGATACAAAGCTGCAGTGCAGTGGCAAATATATATATATATATAAATCATCTTTACGAAAATATATAAAATCACAAAAAAAATTGACATATATAGACCAATCTTTTCTATCTCCTCATATTCTTCTAAACTGGCATTAATATAGAATACCGCAAATTCCAACACAGAATAAAGCATAGTTATCATTTGAAATTGAAATATCATTGTATTTGTTAGCAAAAAATTTAAATCCACTGAAAAATCCTTCTAAACAATTTTAATTTCAATTTTTTGAAATATTATTTGAAAAATTTACCTCAATAATGTCAAAGTTACGTGTCCATTCTGTCATGTCAAAACGATAGGTCCAATTATTGAGAGCAGTATGTGCGTAGCAATCAGCGTGAAAAGTGGATTTACGTGCTGTTATTAATTCGGTAACAGAGTTGGAACATGATGGAAGACTGCTGAACTTTTCTAGGATAGCTCTGAAGAAGATGGAAAATCAATGGATATATGATATATATTATCAAGTGTCCAGTGTATAAATAAATACACACAGGGCTATCAAAAAGATGAAGGAATAATACGATAAAGTAAATGGTTCATAAAAATATAGCTCTCAGAGAATATGACCTTGGACTTAGATTGTGGACATCAAGGAACTTGGCAGAATCCATAAGGAATAAAAATAGAGACAAACCGTCGTCGATCGCATATATACAAACGAGCTTGTCCTTCACCAAGAATTGCCTCACGACTTTCTTTATCCATTTTGTCAATTACGATACGCCAGCGGCGACAAACTAAACGAGCTCGAAAACAAGCTAATGGTTCGCATCTGAAATTAAATTCAATTTTCTAAAATATTGTATCAATTGTTCTATTTATAATTACAGAGATTAACATATGTTTATTTATCTGATTATACGAACAATCTTGCAGTTATGCTTTTTTGCTTATTGTTATAAAAATTTTAATTTAATCCATAAAATGAAGTTTTAACTTCATTATTAAAATGAAAAGTAATCCTAAGCAGAAGTATAGTATGAGCAGAAAAGTGAACAAAAAAAAACAAATTTATGCCAATTTTCGAGAAATAAAAATATCAAGGCATAGCCTATTCATTCATTATGCATATTTATATTTTTCATCTGTATGTTAATCAATCTTTTTTTCCCATTAAACATCATATCATATGATATCATCTATTCAGGAATATAAGGCTTTCCAAAAGCACTTTCAAATAATGACGTCAATGAGAAGGAAGAAGAAAGTAGGAGAAAAAAAACTGGAATGTTGCGCAGTCAAGGAATATATAAGTGCTAACTTCCTCAATTTATAATACCATGGACATAAGAAAAAACAAATTTTAATTAAAAGCTGCGAATTTAAAAACTAATGTAATCTTAGCTTTTTTATCAATTCGTTAATTATAACTCATTTCTAATTGATGTAATTTAATTTAATTTAATTTTAAATACTAAAAGGTATCACTGTAATTAATGGAATAGACGAAAAAGAAAATTGCATACCGTTTAAAAATCATAAGTAATACTTCCACTGGGATGTCATCAATTGATCGGATATGTCTCGATCTTTTCATCGATGGTGGCAACATCATTATTAGTTGTTGACGGTAGTGATGGTACAAATGGTAGAAGACAACAGATAATAAGCTACAATTGAAATAATATTCAACAATATATCATTACTTCGACGTCGAAATACGATGAGCAAAGAACGAAGCGATAAACACGTTGAAGAAATTTCAAAAATAAGAAATAAAATAAAAATGAAATTCAATATAATAGGACATTTTGAAGTGATAGATAATCTGGAAAGAAAGTAATAAAAAATTGAAATCTTGAATCTTTAAAATTAAATTAAATTAAAATTAATTATATGAAATGTATTTGGAAAGGTATGGAAGAAAATAGAAGCATTTGACTAAAATGTATTGAAAATTACAGATTATTATAATCGGATAATATTCCGCCATTGTTTTCAGGAAGTAGAAAAATAGTAAGTGTTTAGAAAGGTATGCTTTTTAAAATATCATGAATAAAAGAAATGCAATGAATACGACATTCCTTGCATCTTTTTCTTTCTCTGAGAGATAGAAATAATCATTTGTCGTTAGACATAAAAAGGACTGAATTCCTTTAGTAATCAAGCCCAACCCTTTAATGTCATTTAATTTCCGGTCTCTTGCGCAAAAAAAGGAATCACTATAAAGAACTTAAATACAAGTTTAGATTTGAAATAGGACTGATTAAATCACTCGAACCTAAATGTATTGTCTTTGATATTGATAAGATGTTAACAGATGATGCAAGATATGCTTGTTTTAATTCTCTATTCATTAAATTCTTCTTCATCTTAAGGATAGCTGCATCAGAAAGTCATTCCCATCTTTTGATATGTAATTCAGAAATGTGTGATATCAGTACATGTCATGTTGGATATCAATAAGGAACAAAATATGAGCAAGCACTAATTGATATCGAGAGTGTAAATTAAATGAGAAATATAAAAAAAGAAATTTATCAATTGAAAATTTGAAGATATATTTTTTTTTTGAATAATTAAACAAAAAACTAAAAAAATGATAGATAAACCGATAAAAGAGATAAGATATATTATCTGATGAAAAATCAACTTTTAATTAACTGTACTGTTACATATTTTATCTCATTAAACATTGACTGATCAAATATTTATTCCAACTACTAAATTCTCAATGAAATTTTTCCTAAAATTTATTTAAAATTTGCACAAAATCACCAATAAAATCAATCACGTTAACAAATGAGCATTTCACTAAATAAAAGCCACTAGTTTATAAAAGGGTATAATCAGAATTTTCATAAAATAGCATCGTATGATGACAGATGAACGCACGAAACACGTAAAAAAAGAATGGGAAGATGGAAATGTTTAATAAAATGACAGTTGACAAGAGAAAAATTAAATATATAAAAGGTAAATAATGACATTCGGTTTAAAAAGGAATAGTAATAGCTCATTTCTGCCATTAAGTTCACTATATTTGTTACAATAGATATAGAAATTCTTATGATTAAGACTAAAGTAATCGTCCAGGCTATCAAATTGAACTGTACTGCTAAGCCTTTCAGGCAAAAGATTTTTGCTTTCGTTCGTAAGTTTTATGTGCGAAGTAAAAGTACTTTAGATGCTAAAATTAAAGATGCATGTAGAGGTAGGGTTAATGCTGAAGCTATAAGACAAGTTTCTTCTTTAATGATTGAACAATTGTCTTCTATGAAATTAAAACAAGAATTGGTATTTGATCGTGGAGCATGTAAATACACGGGCTAATTTCTCAGTTTGCTGAGGTTTAAGGAAATTCTGGGTTTAAGTTTTAAGAAGTTTTAAGTATGGCCGTACCTTAGATCTTGGCGCATTAATTGCTGGAACAAAATTTAGAGATTTGAAGAAAGGCTAAAAGCGGTTATTAATGAGCTCGCGAAAACGGAAGAACAAATTATTTTGTTTATAGATGAGCTTCATACTTTAGCTGGAGCAGATCAACAAGTGGTGCAATGGATGCTTCAAATCTGCTGAAACCATGTATATATTTTATTTTAATTTCCATTAAATATAATATAATGGTACTTCAATACCAAATATGAAAGGAAAAATACAGAGTTCGATTCTATCAATTAAGTAATATTTTTTTATTAAATAGTATTAATTGTTGAAATCAAATTTTGTATATTATATTTGAATTTGAAAATTCATCGCGTAATTTTGAAGCTATGAATAAATAAGCCGTTAAGGCTTATTATAAAACATAATTTCTTTTATACAAAACAACTGAGATAAGAGGGAACAAAAACAGGAAAGTTTGTGATTAAAAAACTGAATCAAAAACCATGAAAAAGAATTAAAAATTGATGAAAAAAATCCTTTAACTGAAGTGGAAAGCAAATTTTACAGAATTTTAAATCAATGATCGATTGATTACAGAAAATCAGTAACCAAAGCATTAATTTCTTTTAATTATTCAATTCATTTATTACGAAGCATCAATGTACAATAAAATACATTATTCGCTTATTTTTTCTTATTTCCTCCTTCATTTCATTTATTTCACGGCCAATATCATCAACCGTCATAAACTATACAGATTGCAATGAACGGTGAGAGTAGAATTAGAGTTGAAAATGATGAAATTATATCAAAAATAGGCGGCTATTAATGAAATTCGCTCTCTAGCGTGATGGAATCTTAATATCACGTTAAATGCGATGAGTTAGCAGATGGGCATTCTATTTAACGTCAACTATTCATTGAATAGACTATAATGGAACGAAAAAATAAATAATTTAAAATAAATCAAATAGAGACAGATCATGGGAAGAAGAGAGATGTAGTGGAAGAGTGAGGTATCATAATGTATTCACTGTAAACGCTTCTGTCAACAATTCTCCAAATGCCTTTCTGAAGCTTCCTCCCATATTACATTCGAGAAAGAAGAGTTCACTTCTTATGACAAGTTTGATGAAAACTTTTATTAAAATTTAAACCAACTAATAAACATTATAAATGATAAGATGATGAAACGAATAAAGACTAGGAATGTTAACAGGCCAGGATGTTAATTATTAATTATCTAAACCATTATAGATGAATAATCCAATTAAACATATTGTCATCAAAATGTGAAAAAGTAAAAACTGAGACATCATAGAAATCAGTTTTATAAAAAGTGAATTTAGTTTTTATAAACGATAACGATGAAGGAACTGAGAATCAGTTTACAAAAATAAACTCAAAACTTTACAATTCAAAATAAACGAAATAACCCATCGGGAGCAGTTGCCACAGTCGATTGATTGAGGTAACCAGATGTGGGGTGTTAGGAAAGAGCCAATATGCAAATTTTTGATAACTCATTCATATAATGCGAAATATGCAAATTAGCTATTGTTAGCTTTTAGTCATATTGATACATTCGAGAAGTCTGTCCGGAAATGACAAAGAAAGTAGGCAGAATTAAACTGACTTCTGAAATAATGGAAGTTTGAAAAAAAAATCAGGCAACGATGAAAAAGTAACAAGGGGAATTCGAATTTCAATGGTTGAAACTGATAACGAGTCTTATCAAAGTATAGCAGGAATTTGCACAATTGCAAAGGAAATATAGTAAAGGAAGGAACAATAAGTAAGGACGAATAATACCAGCCGGATCAAAATATGAATGATTTCTTTTTGAAAAGTAAGATAAAAAAAATGGCATAGGATAAATGGATAGAAAAACGATGTCGTTTACAAGTGTCACCGAGCTCGCTTAATCATCCATCTCGTCTGAGTAGCCGTTCAGTTTTCTTTCTCTTTCCGGTTGCAGACAAACCGATGAATCTAATTATAAAACGGTTGCAAGAAATTATATAAAGATGATAACGCATACGATGAAAAAGTCATAAGTCATATAATGATAAATTGATAGAAAGGACGGAATTTGGCGACAGCTATGGCGACAAGAGATTGGGTTACGTGACAGACATTGTTGTCGTCTCGTCGTCGATGCGACGGTTCGACCATCACATACTGATGACTTATAGCAGTAACAAAAATTTTACGATCTTTTTAGTGCCACTTCTTCATCCGACTGACAATTATTTTTTCCTGATTTCAGCATGGATTCTCGATGAAACCTGGACAGAATAGATCATTTATTTCTTAGAGATTAATTAATATTATTACACTATCCGTAACATTTATATGCTTTCAATGCGCCAAATTATTAGAAGAATTTACTCCATAACATTAAATATAAAGATGAATAGAATCTAAATTCAAATTGAAAAATGAATTAGACTCAAGTCTGTTCAAATAATAAAAGTACTAAATTAACTTACAGTTAGGCTTGTGTATTGTGAATTTTTCCTCAACTATAATTCTGAACCAAAAGAAATTCATGATACTACTGATATCCTATTTGTTTTATATCATCTCCATTTTCTAATAAGATTAGATCAAATCTTGACATCTACTTTTTGTAGATCGTCCACATGAGGCAATCATCAAAATTCAACCAAGTCATAATTTAAAAAAAGGTATACTTCCCAACAGTTCATCTCCACTCGACAACTACAAATGAAACTTGTTTTTAGTTTTCAACTGAAGACTCAACTCAAATTTCAATTACTAAAGGGCAATTAAGTGTAGATTCTTAAAGAGAAATTTAGGTATTTAACAATTCAATCCATTTCAAACATACATCATTTACGATGACATAGTTGAGGACAAAAAAAAAGATAGTTTTTAAAACAGCAACAACATCTACACAAATCATAATGGATACTGTAAGCATTGAAAAAAAAAGCTCTTCATCTGTTTTTCACATTTATCTCTTTCTACGTCACTGCTATAGTGAATCCATGAAACTGTTTCGGAAAAGTTTTCAATTGGCATTAGGCTGCTATTAGGACGGGAAAATGTCATCATCATCGGTGCCATAGTCTAGCCTTCTTTGCTCCAAGCAAATTTTAAAAAAAAAAAGAGCCAATAATCCCTCCCCATCAACCATTCGGACAAATGCCTCTTCTCCTTCCTCTTCCTCTATAAATAAATATGTATGCTGCTTCATTGCGACTCTCCTCCTCCTCCTCCTCCACCCACGCTTTCCATTCAACAACAAAACAAAAATATTCCGATTTTTGCATCAAACTTTTTTTCCTCTTTGGAATGCAATTTTTTTCTTTCTCTCATTTTTTTTTTTGTTCATGCAAGAACTGTTGCATTACAATTGAAATTCTTGCAGCCTTGGAAAGGTGAATGAATACTTTGAAATGAATCAATCGATTATCTTTAGAATGAAACATTCCAATGTCTCTTTCATTCAAATGAAATTAGATTATTAACTGATAAATTCGCCAAAAACTTTCATTCATTAGATTATCAAATATCAGTTCATTAGACTTATCTAACAAAATTATGCATCATAAATGAACGGCTTCTGCTATGAGCAATTGTCCGATCTATAGAGCAATTGTTCCAGTTAACATAAATAAATTCTAAAATTTATTCTAAGCTTTTCCCATCAAGTTATTAATTTATTTTCCGTATAAGAATTCTGTCACGTATCGCTACGATAGTATTTCCTACTGAAACTGTGTTTTATTTTTCGATCCAAATAGAATGTGTGAGGAATAACAAAGGCATGGAGCCAATTTTCCTTCCTGAAGTAGCGTATGATTTATACTGAAAATATTGAAATATTCTAACTCATTAATGCTAAATTTGTTATCTTTGGGAAGCCAATCAATTGTATCACTTAGTTGAAGTTAATCAATAATATTACTTAATCGAAGCTAATCTGTAATATCACTTCGAAATTTTCCTCAAGTCTATCTACAATCTTTTACTTACATTCAGTTCTCTCAGTATCTTCCTTTCTTTTCTTATGATAAATCTATTATTTCCATTTTAACCCTAAAGAGGACTCCATGCCTATTGCCCACTTCGATATATTATGGCTACAAAAGAAAATGACCCTTTGATAACAAAGATAAAAATTATGACTCAGTTTACTTATGATAAAAATGCATTCAAATTTCAACAAATAATTTCCTTCTGGGAAAGGTATTTATTAGTTATTATTGTATACTCCCATACATTATTGTAGTCAAATCCATATTAAATGTTGCCATCATATAAATGTGAATTATATACGAGTAATAACTGAAAAGACAGAATATAATAGTTTTGCCATCGTCAATTAAAATTTTGACTTCGAAACGTCATTTTTCGGCAAATTTCCAAAATCTTTCACTATGTCAGGATTTCTGTAAGTCTATCAGTTTGCTACTGTAAGTCTATCAAAATTTCTGTAAGTCCATCAGTTTGGAATAATAATAGAACTAAAACTCTGCTGGGATTATAAAAAAAATGACAATCTGTATGAATTATCAAAAAATGTGAGTCTGAATTTCAATACGAAATACTAAATTAGTGTGAATAAGATAGAAATTTCTAACAAATCACACGAAGATGCCCTCATCGAAAGTTAAAATGTTAGAAACAGGTCTGACCAGAAGGAAATACTGAATAACAATGCGGCAATCACTGTGATTACTTCCTGGGAAAGTTTTCTTCAAAACATATGAATCATTTAAAACAGGTGCTGAAATTCCATTCCGTTTGTGTTAAATAAGAAGGATAAAAAAAGTTGCTCCGATAAAAGACTGAAATTTTTGACATTGTTAAATCTCAAGCTATCATAGTCATAATTAACTCTAAAGGGATAAAACAGTAGTCTTTCTCTACCTTGTTGACAAACAAAATGTCGAGAAAAGATGATGAGGAAATAATTCAAAAACAAAATTATCCCAATTTCATTCTTGAAATTAAATGTTCGAAGTTAGAATATTGAAATCAAGCTATTCTGCATCCCATATTTCAACATTCAATACTTTTTTTTGTAAATTTTGAAAACTGAGTCAAATATAATTTCTAAAATGATAAGTATATTGAATTACAAAACATATGTATCGAAATTGTTATATTAAAACTATAATTAAAAAGATTTGATTAATATTTCCCACACAGTGAATATCAAACCAAATGATATGATAAAGGAAATTCTCAAAAATTTATAATCATATTTTAATATCATTGATAAATCTTTTTTCTTTAAACAAAATAAAAAATGAGATATAGTTTTAGTAAATCCTATCCATTAGATAGGGCACTATGGGCGCGAAAAGAAGTATTTTGAAATTTTATAGGTAAAGGAAATCAGTTGTAATGTCTGTAAAGTATTCCCGTTTACGAATAGAAATTATTTTTCAAAAAAAGTGCTCTGAAATGAGAAAAAGTTGTTTTAAAACAGAATCATGATACTCTTGAAAATCATTCCCGATCCGTTTGATACTTTTGAAAGTCATTCCCGATGCGTCTCCTTCTACCGCTCCATCGAAAGCTCATGTTTTGGAATCTAAGTAAGCAAGAAAACTGCTGAATTTTCATCAATTCAACAGCTACACACAACAAAACCTACTATTGCTATCGCTGCTATTGCCTTTTCTTCGATCTTCCATGAATTTAACAATTTCGGACAGAAATTATACTAAATAATAAGCAATTAATCACATAACTTCTGCGTAATAATAAAAAGTTATAATTTTATTTTAGAATGACTCCTAACTATTCGAAAAGATTTATTTTAAAATATTGTGGTGGACAATTTCAAATATTTCAATAATACAAGCAGATGAATAGATGAATATTTTTCTGATGAATTAATATAAATTTTTTTGAAGTTAATTTCACAAAATATTTACGAACACTGAGAAAAAGAGAAATGGCAAATCAGTGGCCAAAACCAATATGTTATATTTCTTTCTTTACAGTAGACCATTGCATAAGTAGATCAGATAAGAAGGTAACTGGCTGGATATTCTCAAAAAATAAGTGGTGAGAGAAATGAATTTCTTTGCAGTAGCATTTTTCTTCTTCTATCCCTCCGGAAATATGATGCAAAGTTAGAAGATAATAAATTAAGAAAATATCAATTAAGAAAATGTAGGATCTGATGCCAAAGATCAAATGTTTGAAATTTGGTGGATAATGGAACGTATTACAACTCTATTAGTTGCTGAAAAAGAAGAAGCTATTAAAGCAAGTATCAGACGAACTGATTTACATATCTATTTCTTCAAAAAAAAAGTGCAATTTAATTTCAGCCAACTGTAAAATATAGAAACAGAATTATGTTGATGTAATAATAAATTAAAACGATTAAATTTAACAGAAAGCTAAGGGAAGAACTCAATAATTTAATGACTTATTTATGTTCTAAAAAATAAACGCATAAAAATTGAAATTCATATGTGAAAAAGTTCTTGGAACGTTGTTCTATGTATCATCAAATCATGTGTATTTATCCTATGTATCATCAAATCACGTGTATTTCTTCTTTGTAACATCAAATCACGTGTATAAAACGTTGAAGTCGAATTAACCATTGAGCGAATGAAATGAATAATGGATTCAGAATACAGCAGAATGATCAAAGAAGCATTATTCAAAAAAAAAAAGGGAAAAGAAAACAAACACACATCTTTCAAATTATCCAAAGATCTTTTTCAAGAAAAAACTGGTCACATGCAAAAATAATATAAAGTTATAATAGCGAACAATTTTTTTATCTTTCTTTTTTGATCATATACTACTATCACAAATATTATCAGTTGATAATTGTTATGATAGTTATAATAATGAAAAATAATATCTGCTTAGGGAATATGCATCAATATCAGAACTATGTGCAATTGGGATGTAAGACATGTTGATGCTGCATAGAGTTTCTGTATATCATTTATCAAAGTATCTTAATTGATATATCTCGTCACTGAAGTCATCTATAGTAACAAGACAGTATCCACACATATAGACAGATTAATCGATTCATTATTAAGAATAATTTAATTAAGAATAATTCATGAAAAGTGACAAGAATGGAAATTTCAATAAATTAATTTATATTTTTTGATCTTAGAAAAAGTACAAATGTAATATTAAAAGACAAAAAATTAATTTACTTAAGAATTTGCAATATTAGAGGAACGAAAAAGTAGCTAAAATTAGATAAAAGTTGGGATGTTTGCTTTATTCAATCTAAATTTGTTATGAATAATTAAAATAGATAAAAGCAAGTTTTATTTATTTAATCATTGAAAGATCTAGAAATTACTGACCCATTTTAAAATCGCTTTTATCACTTCTTCAAGATGTGAGAAGTACAGTACTTCGTTAGAACAAGTTAATCTATTAGGACTAAAAAATAATATTTGGAATTTTTTTTTCTTTTTAATTAGATTACGCATTGCTTTTTTCATGCAAATATTACAGAAAACTTACAACTTGGATTGGATGAACATTGTGATTGCAAATGATAGATAAGTGTCATCAACTGGCTGGTCTTGATAGGAATTTTTATCAGCAATTCATCATCATCGTCAGTTAATAACAAAGTTCCGGTCATTTTTTACTGCCATATTAATTAAGCTTTATAAAATTATTTCTATTATTCAAAATTTGAAAATAATTTAAAAGGAAATCCAAAAGTAAGAAACTACAGTCAGTTGAGTAGAGCCACGATCAACGGTTTCATCTTCTCTCGATTATCATTTTCTTCTTATTTCAATAGCAAACGAAGCAATTAATCATAAAGTGAAACTTGTTCATTACCTTCCATAATGCTCGTCATTCCCTCCTTTTCCTCTTCTTTTATTTCTTATTTTTTAATAAAATTTAGAACTGGAATGGAAAGAAGAGAAAGAATTTGAATCACCTGATATCCCATCTATTCTCCCTACATCTGTATTTCTGGTCATCTGTATTTCATCTTGAAAAAAACCTGACCCTCGGATTGTTAAATACAAGCCATAATATTCGATAATGGCGACGTCATAGAAAATGGAAACATCATTATGAATCAGCAAGTGAGGTAAAATATGAATAGTGAAAAAATGAAATCGATGAATCATGATAGAAAAGATATATTTCATCATATATTACGATAAATAAAAAGATATATTTACTTACTATATAATAAGTAAATAAACAAATAATAAGTAGAAAACAAAATAAACAAGTAAACATATATTCAGCTAAAATAGTCTCGTTTGAGCAGAAAATTTATAAAAAATAAATAAAGGAAAAAAGAGTTTACAAGTGATCACATCTGGTACTATTGTCTGATAGCAGGTGGTATCAACTGGTAGTTAAAAGTGATAAAAAAGAACGCTCAGTTTTCTTGCAGCGAAATCAAATCAAAAAGATTTGCTTTCTTTTATCTAATGATAAAAAAAGAAGTCGACAAGACAAGTCTGAGTAATTATGCGTTGTTGAGTTTTTTTTTTATCGTTGAATAAAAAAAAAAATCTTTTTAATTTGATTTCACTGCAAGAAATTTTCAGATGCTTGTCAGGTATGGACATACTCTGATGTGAAATTCATATTAAATGAATCATCTAGACTAGTCATACGTTTCAATCATTTCGGTAGAAATTACAACACTTCTACCTTTCTACTGACTGATAAAGGGAAAATGCGGGAAAAAGAATGAGTAAATATTATCAATAGTGGTAGATAGAGTTGTTAAAAAGAAATTAGCGTAAATGTGGCAGTGATAACAATAGTAATATACTCACAATCAGCGGTCAGCTAAGAGAAAGCTAACAATATTAGTTAAAAGATGAATGTTCGACTATTGCTACCGGATGCAGTATATCTTTAGTAGTAATATATTGTCAAAGTTTAAATCAATTTTGAGAATTAACAACAATTATTACACATGCTTACCGATTGAACAATAGTTTTTTTTTTTTTTTTTTTTTATATGAAAAATAAGCGACCGAGAAGAATAGTATTGTTTGCTATAATTCGTAACTGTTTAGGAAGAACATCAACAACTTTCTTTCGTTTAATCCGTAGAAACCTTATTTTTTATGAACGCACCATTGACACTATGATGATCTTCATGACAATCAACTAGTGACAATAACTTTTGAGTGTTTTTTGCTAATTAGTATCAGAGGACACTTGGTACAACAGATACTATTGAAATACATGACAGATAGAGAAGATGTTCATCACTCGACGGAAACTCATTCGAAGAAAATAGGGATTTCCTCTGGTCATTGTCCAGACATACCTGATCGGTTAAAGAGAAGACAGCGAACGAATATTGAGGGAAACTACAGGATGCCTCAACTTAGCATAGAGGTGACATATGGAGACAGACACCACAAGAACATATCTATAATACTTTATCAAACTATTCTCGTTCTTGGAAAATGTCCAATGAATCTATTTACAAGTCTCTTTCTCTGTCCATTTATCTGTCTTCCTCTTTTGCATATGGCTTTCTGCCAATAATACTTGCTATGAAGTCTGTTCCAAATAAATCCGTTTTTGGAGACGAATCTAAATCTGAACATAAAATGGCTATATCTATAAGCAAAGAAGTGACAATAACTCTGCGCCAATTTTTTGGAAAAATAAAAAAGTCACATGGATCTTATTCCATTCTATTTCTTCACATGACATGCTAACGAACCAATGCCGAATTATCCGGGAGAACGTAATTTTCGAGAAAAAGATACGATAAATAGATTTATAGAAATGACGAAGCTCGATGCTTTACCGTATATTTATTCATTCATTAGATATGTTTTAATTATTTTTCAATTAGAGAGGAAAAAAAATGCGATATGAATCTTTTCTCCGTTACGTAAAGATGAAAGAAATGAGGAAAAGATAATCTTTCTAAAATAAACAAAAGCAATAAATGTTTAATTATGATGATAATCTGATAATATTCGAATCTAAAAATCGCAAAAATACTAGAAAAGCTTGGGGTGATAAGTGATATGACAGTTTATTCATTTATTTATTTTTTTTTTAAAAACAATTATAACAAAAAAATTGTTTACAAAAACCACTACGAAAAATGATAAACTTAAAAAAGTTATTCCGCGGAATACATAACAGCTGCTATACCAAAGCAAATTGATCAAAAGTCAATAAGTAAATAAAAGAATAGAAAATATTTGCCATCTTTTTGAAAAATTTTTTGAAAAATAAAATTAAATTTTATAACACAAAATGGTATTATATGCATAACGAAATTAACTATACGATCATTAGTAGGAAATGATATATCCTGGATATGATAGTCATATGGGCCAGTTGTGAAAAAAACCATTAGGAAAAAGATAGAGTAGAAATTCATAAACATTACTTTCCATAAGTTATTGCTAAGTTGAAAGCTCTACTTCCAATTATCTTTCATGGTAAAAATTGGCATATGATAGATTGTATTTGTGTGGAAGAAAGTTACTTCAGATTTGCTTGCAACGCTGATTGCACAATGCATGCATCTCTTATGAGACATTACAAGCTTAGGTAATCTATTTAAAATTAAAATATTGCGATATTTTTCTATTTCATAAAAATAATCAATAGATACAATAAATATGTCTCGACTAAAGAATATATTGAATAGTTATAATAACAAACCACGCCATAAAAAAAAAGTTTGAAGCCATCTGCCATAAAAAAGTAAACAATTAGGATAGAATTTTTATTTCCTAAAGCTCTTCCATCATTTTAATACCTTCCCCAGAATATGAATGAAATAGGAAAAGTTGAGCAACAATTATTGGTAGATTATTATATTTCTAATTTAATGGAAAAAGCTAGTATTTATTCAATCTTAATATTGCAAGTTACAAGTTAGATAAGCTGAGAGTGTTATTTAATTATCCGAAAAATATAAAGAATAGTGATGACAATATTACTGCCAAAAATCTGAATAATGCTTAAACATATTTGATCAAACTTCTGATTAATTGCAATGAAGAAATCTATAAGAAATATCTGGAATTTAATATCGTTAATCTTTTTAAATTCCGAACTTTAAAAATTTTTGAAAAAAGTTCAGCCAATATTGATTTGGCTCGTTTATTTCGGCTGATCACTTTTATTTGATGTCGGAGAAATCTCAATGTAATTTAACCACTATTATTTTAACAAATTTAAAATTTATTATGATGATATAGTATATAAAAAGCAGGAAATGGGAACAGAATGCACATAAAATCGCGGCACAGATTATTTATTTATCTTTTCATCCATTTCAATCATTTTCTGCTTAACAAAATATCATATTTCGTCAAGTGCTATCCAGGCCGTTCTGTCCAGACTCAATTTTATTATTTCTTCATCAATGCTTTTGATCTTTAAAAAAGAAATTTTTTAATTAACGAAATTTAATGGCATATTAAAAATTGAAGTATCGAGATGAGAAAATAGATCTCTTAAAGGTATACACAAAGAATGGAATGTTAAGAAAAATGTGAAAAATGTGATGAATGTATTTTAAAACTTACTGTATTACAACATTTAAAAAGACTAAAAATTTACCCTGAAAGAAACGAATGAAGTGGTGGTATGGGACAAAACTGAAATTGCATGATCATAAGAGTTCAATTAAAATTGTAAAATTAAAGTACATTGATGTTTTATGATACTCAAATTAGGATAATTTTGAATCTTCAAATTACTTTATCCTGAGCTAATTTTGAATATTTTTTCACAAATCACAAATGTAAATGAGTAATGAAATAATTGAATTTAAAAAGACATAGATACTTTTAAAATCTTATGAGAAATTGGAAATAAATATATACTGAAGTGTTTATCATTTGTTTATCATTATCATTTATGTTAAAAAAAATTGTTATATTCAAAAATTATCTGAGAAAAGGTAAGCAGACAAAATAAGTTTGAATTGAGTTGCATGCTGGGTAACTTCGAGAAATGCATTTGCAAATATAACAAGTGGCTATCCGTCATTCCTTCCTCTTCAATAGTATGAAATATTAAATAATTACAACAGAAAGAGTGCAGTGATTGAAAATAGTACACTATTTTTGGTGACATGATCCCTTTCAGACTATAAATATTCTCTACTTCCTCCTTCCAAAATTCCTTCGTTTCGTTTCTTCCCTACCTTTCTATTATTTAGGAGTAAGAATGAAATGGATAATAATCAAATTCAAATTATCTCTATCCCTACATGTATATTCCATCCTACCCATTTTTAATTCATACTCATTCGAGTGCAATGAATAGTGAAAAAATTGCGTCATCGCAAATCATCGCCAAATTTTTTTATAGTGTAGACTAGATGAAAGTTTAATGTTGATAAGTGGGAACTTTAGACTTCCAAAATCTATTTACTTTTTGCTAATATGAAAGACTCAAATTTTTGGAATGAATTTCAGATTAACAAATGTTAGTTGTTTACCTCACTATGATGATATGTTTTAAATGGTAAAATCCCGTGTAATATTTTGGATATGAGCGAGCATTCAATATGATACATATGATCAAAATCACTTCAAGGAAAAAGTATTTTACAAATAACAAGACTGCTGTTGAGAGATAGAGATTTTTCTTGACATATATTCCTTGGAAAAAGTTTTATGGATTCGTCTAATTGTTTGATATTTCTAACTTTCTGACCTGGATTAGCCAATGTGGCAAAAGCATCTTTCTAGCTTTCAGGAATCTGGTTTAATTCAATGAGGAAAATAAGCGAAAGAATAAATTTTAATTGCCAATTAAATCGATTCACTAAATTCCGTATTGGAAGAAAAGGATCGCGGCATAATTTCATCTACATCCCTTTAAAGAGTGATATTAGTTTCATCTATACCCACTAACGAATTCCTTTTTAAGTTCTTTGATTAATACTTTGCATATGACTTAATAAACAGTTAGCAAAATCGGAATGGAGAAAAAAATGAAAAATTTTTAAAATGAATCTTTACTATTTTCAAAGACATGACATTTGTCTATCATTGCATATCATAAATTTCCGACACATATTGTTACTAAGTTATCATTTCATATCTGAATTTTTGCTCTTTTTTTGCTGATTATTCTAGTGCACTTACTAATTTTTAGTAGTTGGAATTAGGCTCTATATTATTGCAATCAAAAATCAACCTTTCAATTCAAAGTAATAAATTTTTTTTTTTTAAAGAAAAAAACATAGAAATGATGAAAAATCATTTGCATGCGTGCATATTTAGCTCAAATCTAAGCTATCCACCTCTTATCTTTCGAATTTTTTTCAGTTTTTTAACTTTAAAAAATCCGCTAAGAGGTAATATTGGATATTAAAATTTCAAGAGCGATTTACTCGATATATTCGATATAGCACATTTTCTTCCACGTTTATCTTGATGGACAAAGTGTATTATAATATTATAATATACAATTTCGTGATCTGATCTGGCATTCGTTCAAAATGTTAAGTTTGAAAAAAGCATTGAAGACGGAAGAGAGGAAAAATATATACATTTATATTCATATTTCGTTAGATGAAAGACAAATCTATCACACATCCTGCAAATGTTAAAGAGATTGCAGAACTTGCATGTTCAAAAGATTGCAAAACTGCATGTTGAAAAGATTGCAAAATTATATGTTGATGAGACTGTAAGAGTGTATTTTGAATCGGAAGGAAAGAAAGAGGAGCATTTTGAGAAATGCTTAGTTCGTGATAACGTAAAGCTGCTATTACAACAGAAGTAAAATATATAATATCTATCTGAAAATCTTGAAATGCAATGACACTGATGAAATTATGATTGTGAATTTAGATTACTTATTTCTAAAATAAATATTTCATATAAAATTTAAAACAAAGTAAACATCTCAGAAATGATGGCAGTAATAATCAGTAATGATTAAAAGCAAAGTTTAGATAGAGTATTATTTCTCTAAATATTATCGGAATTCATTTACGAATCGAATCGAAGTTACAATATCGAAATAAATTTAATCAAACAATCGTATCAATTTGAAGTATTCAAGTATGATCCATTAATTTTTGTTACTATGAAAAGAATATTTATTTATCTCATTGCTGTAGAAAAGTAGATAAATTGACGAAAAGTTCGAAAAAAATTTCGAAAATTCCAGTGCTATAAGAAAGTTATGCAAGTTGCAAAACAAACAAAAAAAAAAATTAAGTGAATGGCATAAAATTTGTTGCATTTATTATTCTTTAAGATGAATATATGGATTATAATGTATTATAATGAAAATTAAATTTTATGAAAATGTAAACATTTCTATACATATATGATGCCTGATCCAATCAATCAATCAACCACTTAATTAATCAATCGATCAATGAATCATTTCAACAGTCTTAGAATGCTAAAATTTAGTTTTTCTATGCTCTAATCGCCTTGAACAAATTAGAAATATCACTTTCTATTAAAATTTGATTTATTCCTCTTATCTATACGAAAATGTGTCAAGAATTGATAAAAAATCCAACAGATAAATTCTGCCTCGTATTATCTATCAACTTCTTCCTATTAGTGTCGCAAAAAACACTGTGTTCTGCCAAGCTATTAGTTTATGAGACAAAATAATGCATTGTATTGAAAAGTGTCCATTTGATGATCAAAGTAAAAGTGAAAAAAAGAAACTAATTGTAGTTCCTTTTTTATAATGATTATTATTATCAAAATGTTCTGTTCTTCGATTATCATTTCCGCTATCATTACATTCGGAAGCAGTTGTCAGATATAGCTTTGGGATTGTTGAAATAAGCGCTAAAATGCTCATTGTTTTGTTTTTGAAAAATAGCTATTAGTCATCGGAATGGCATATAATTTATTGCTATCCGTGGTGATATCCGGTAGGCCAAATCTTTTTCATCAATTTCGCATTTCCCTCTTCAATTTTTTTTAAACTTTAGTATATGAGAAACGGACAGAGAGAGAGAGAAAGAGAGAGAGAGAGGGAGAAGGAGACAGGAATAGATAAATGAGTGAAGTTATAAATTTTTTCGTTGTTGCAAAATCTTATAATTATGAGTTACATCAGAAGGAGTTTTTACAGTTTGCTTAGAATTAGCATCAGCAATGGGAAGAAGGCTATAACAATGGAGAATGTATACATTGGAGACTGTAAAACTTCATTACAAGTTCCATGTCTGTCAGCGATCATCAAAAAGAATTATTGCTGTCTCATCCAATTCTACAATATCTAGGAGAGAAAATGGAGAAGGAAGAGAAACAGCTAGGTGGAGAAAAAAAAGAAACTTTCCATAGCAAATTCCATAAATTTTTGTAATCAGACGACGATCATTTACCAATTTTCTTAATGTACCGCCAGAATTTTTTTTTTAATTTCGAGTAGACAAGGAGTTTTATAAAAATCTCCCCTCTTCTTTTCTCTCTCTTCCTCTCTCTCTCTCTTTCTCTCTATCAGGATAAATATAAGTTTTTTTGAAGAGATGAAAGGAAATGAACATTCTTTCCAATGTATATAACAAATCCCACATCTGCAAAGTAATGCTAGCAACATTAAATAGCTTTGTTTACGCAAATTTTTGCATAATATTCAGATAAGACGAATTTTTAAATAATCAGCCAAGAGAGAAATTATGGATATTGCTTTATTGAGATCTGATGATAAAGTTAAGGCTCGGAATGTAGCTACATCCTTTTATGTCTATTTTTCGGAATTAATGTAATCCTTTCTATCAAAAATGAAAAAGAAAAATATAAAAGAACAACAAGAACAAAAGCATAATCTGTAAAATAAGAGCATCACAAAACTAACTGTAGTTTATAAAACTTAGTGTATGCTTTGGATCCGAACTTTTGCAAACTTATTGGTTGAGTTCTAAACTTACAGTGCAATCTATGTGATAATATTGTTACTAAATAGTTATGTAAAGAGTCAAATTTATGAACGAACAATTAATATTTGTACAACAACAGATAGACGAAATTTAATTAGCAAATCATTTCCTTAAAAAAGCCATATAATTTGAAAGCTCAACCAAATATGAATGAATAGATAAAATAAATTGCTGATTGTAAGTTGAATTCTCTTGGAAATGAATGATGACTCTCTTGAGGAAAACTATGGTAAAAAGAAACTAGCAAGTTTCGTAACTTCAGTTAAATTGTAAAAAAACAAAAACGAACGAATAACAAACAAATTTGCCCAGAAACAAGTTTAACTGAAATTAAAATCCAAAATAACAACTCAAAAAAAAATAAGAAAGTCAGCAAGGAAACATTTCTCGTCTCATAAAATAGGCAATAATGTTGATGATGGGAAAAGAAAAATTACTTTACCTATTTTTTTTTAAATACTATGTGAAGTACTGCTAACATTTCATGTTTTCTTTTTTATAAACTTTATATCTCTATAGATGTGTGAATCTGTATATTTTCGCATTGAATTATCGATCGTTTATATACCATCGAGATCCGATAGTATATGTATTTTGGTTGGCAGAAAACGAAACTGAATGATTCGCTGTAGGAAATTTCGTAAACAATTTAACTGTTAAATTCATTCCACTCAATTTTCAAATTCTGAAATGATGAATGATATTTACAGAACGATTAAGATGAAGAAATTTCTTGATTTTTGGTAGTGTAACAAATACAAGGAATATTCAATTCCTCCTTCATAGAAGTTAAATGTTCTCTTAAAAGAACGTATGTTTTCTTAATAGGAATTAAAAAATCCATAAGGCGGATCAAGCGGATTAAATAGAATATTTTAAGATCTGTTTGATAACATCACCATCCTTTGATAACATTATCGTCCAAATATTCAGTTATCATCTTAATTCTTTTATTCATATCTTTATCATTGCATATTATAGTAGTAATGCTCGACTTAGTTAAGAATATAGCTGTACAAACTAATCGTTAAAGTTGAATATGTACTATGTACGACTAGAAAATTGGAAAAGTGCAACACTTGTAGAAATTTTTCTCTTCAGAAGTTTTATCAGAATTGACAGAAAGGCTCACTGGGAATATAATACAAAAGGCAGAGGAATCAAAGCGTTCTAAATTCTCGAGTTTTTTTTTCTCCATCTTTCTCTCATCTGAAGTCTACACTTCATGAAGTGATAACGAAGAGGTCAAGAGGGCAACTCATTTATGTATAATGTCTTCAATTCGGACAAGGAAAAAATGCCAATTTAAACTATAGTTAATTCTCTCTCGCTTTTTCCTTGGCTTTTTTAAGTTTTTCTAGGGAACAATTGTTGTTAATGAAAATAGACAAGAAATAGAGAGAAAGAAAAAAGAAAGGGTAAGAAAGAAAAACAGATCTCAGAAAGACTTATGTGCCAAATTTCCTCTTACTCCGCTTTTCACCTTCATTCTCCTCTGCTTTATTCAGCCTAGTGATATATCGAATGGGGTCAATTAGTAGTAGTAAAAAAAGAAAATTCTGCCATCTAAGCTACATAGGTTTAAAAAAAAAAGAAATATACTTTTGCCTGAGCGAATATTCTCCTTCCCCGCTGATAATGTATTTGATAGTTACAAAATAGAATGAAAATAGCCAGAACATAAGCTGAGGATAGCCTTTGGCTATAATTTGCACCTAACTTCCCTTTCCCTTTCTGTAAACATTGCTCATTTTTCGATTGATGACGTAAATGTCTGTTACATGCTGATTCACTCTACTGAATTAAGTATTACGAATAAAAAACTGAAGAATACAAATATGCTGCTGTATATGCTTTCTTGCGTATTATGCATAATATTTCTTCGGAGTCATCAGTTATAGAATTCAGCATAAGTGAAAATTAAAATGCTACTTCTATTGTTACTTAATTATTAACTTTTGCAACTTACTTACCATCTCAGCACGTAGACATGAGACATTTCAATTTATAATAGTTGCTTCTGCTTGAACAATTCAAAGACTTCATATTTTAGCGATTCAACGATGCACTATCGATCGCTTCAATCATTTTGATTGCATCAATGATCTTTCCTGAAAATGACATTAAATTTACGGAAATTAACTTCTATTAGCGGAATATTTGTCATCGACGAATTGTTGCAAATAAAGTAAAAAAGCAAAAGAACGTAACAATAGGAATTTAAGAAAAAAAGAGGAAAAGAACGATTTGTTCGAAGTACAGTGAGACTCACTAATTTCTCGTCAACTTAACTGTAAAAAAGTCAGTATGAAATAGGAACAGGAAAGGTTTTCATCATCAATGGCAATTTCAACGGACTGTAAAATTGAAAAACTATTTTAAATATATTACTACTTCCTTGTAAGAAAAACATGCATATTTTTTATGTTTATTATCTTATAATCACAAATATCTTCATCCCTTATCACCTTATCATCCGATATATAATCATATTTTCTAACAATGATGCAACTGTAATTACGGACCGATTTGTCCAGGAAAAAGGGAAGATAATGATATCTAATAATAAAACTAACGATACAATCCGACGAATCATTTCATTTAATTCTTCCTCATTTAATTAATTAAACTTTAAATTGATATTTACCACTGATTTTCAAAGTAAACAAAAAATAGTAATGATAATTTATCTATACATTGTCTTTTCATGAATACCTTTTATTTATTGTTTTGTTTTGTGTTTCAAAGAATTCAATAAAAACATTTCAATTATTAATATTTTCGAATTAATTAAAAAATTTCGAACTGAACATAAAAGATAAAAATCTTTTCAAAATAAATTTTTTTCCTTTTGATTTATATGCTTGTTATCAAACCAGCGCACTCCTCCAAGATTCTGTAAATAATACCCGGTGGTAATTTTCGAACACTTTATAATAACGATAGCAGGACAAGAAACTAAATGTCCTTCTTTTCGTTAAACAGGTTCTGATAACATCCCAAAAATAAAAGAAATAAATTTTATATTCATGGCAGCAACATTCCAACAGAAATATTTAAAAAGAGAAAAATGAATGTTGAGAGCAGAATAAATAAAAATTCCAATGATTTTAAAGAAAATGCTATGTCAAGGAACGCAACGATTGGTATCTCATTTGTTGGTGCTACTCTCGAAAATCAACCAAACTCTCGCAAAAGTTGCGTATTAAATGTAACAGAATAAACTAAATTTTATAAGATGATGATACTGAGTGAAATGTTAGCAAATGAAAGATTTCGCATTTTCTTTGAATTTTAAAGGAATTATTTCTCAACAAAACCGAATTTCGAATTTTTATCCGATAGTTAGAACAATGGAAAAGATGTTCAAAATTATTTTCTTACGATATTGAATGGACTACTTTTTTAAATTTCACTCGGTATCATCATCTTGTAAAATTATTATTTATGATTCGATTTTTAATTTCATCAAAATTACATGCAATTTTATTCCTAACAAACATCTTCGAAGAATTTTTGCCGAAATCAAATAAACTGAATAATTGGAAATGTGTGATGAATATGCTCTGAGAATTATTTCATTTACAATTAATTCATTATTGTTCCATTCAGAATTTGCAAAGCAGAACTTTCTTATGGTTTAAACAAATGTACTGCCAATTTTTAATCTATAACACTTTCTAAAAAAAATTATTATTATTATCTCCAAATTCTGATCACTTCAGAGGGTTTTATAGTAAAAGCTCGATCTTCAACAACTTCCTTAATCAAGCATATAAAAATCTTTTCGAAGCGCTTTGCTTTTAGATAATCTCAATTCTTTTCAAACTATTTCAGAAATCTCCCGAAAAATTTCGTGCAAAAAAAATTTTTTTATGACATGAAATAATTTAAGCATGCTATGCGGCTCAAATAATCACAATATATTACGTATGTGAAAGGCGTTTATACGTATATACGTACGTGAGATACGTTCATAAGACTAATAGTTTTTCTCCTAAATTTTTTTTATGAAACGTTTCCAAGATTTTTCATTTCAGATGAATTTCATTATGCATAAAGTTTTAAGATCGCTTAGCAAGAAATTTAAGATAAATTTATTCTGTGATGTAAACATTACTTTCAGCTTTGCAATAATTATTTTGTTTGGGTATTTTTTTCAACTTCTAGTAATATTTACATCGTAAAAATTCCAATCGATACCGTTTTTCTAAGCTTTTAATTCCTGTCAACATCATAAATAAAAATCATTTGCCAATCACAACAAAGAACATTCTCTTCTCTTACTCTAATCAAATCACTGAACCCTCACTAAATTTACTTAGTGTTTCTGAAAATGTAAAAATAAAAAGGAAATCTTACATGTATGATCACGATCACGAATTGAAAATATGCTTCTTACCTGTCATTCGATATTTTTCTTTCATTAATGCTATTATATGTAAATTGAATCACTGCATGAAATCGTTTTAAATTCGCTAAATTGATAATATCAAATATTTTACGATTTTACGTACGAACGAGTTTACGTACAAACGAAATCTTGGTCTCGAGAAATCTTTTTAAATTTTCGGGAAGATATTCCTTAAAATCGAATTCGACATTTATCGTTTGCACTAAGGAGTATCTAAATAATCAAAGACAGAAAATAGACTGATCATAAGGGAGACCTGAAGATGATCACTTCCTGAATGATTGAAGAAATGCTTTGGACATAATCGCTTCTCGTCTTTCAGACAGTTCAGTTCAAGATTCGTATCAGTGGGTGGCGCTCGAGACAACAAACAAATCCGCTCTCATTTTTGAAGTGATGTGCCCACCTCCATCATGCCTGCATGATGTCTGTCTGGACCTCTTGGCGATCTGCCACACTCCATTTCTCAAATTTTATTTTTTTAATTATGCGAAATGGAAAGAGAAAGGGGTGCGAACCTATTAACAGTTATTGGCATTTATGGTTGCAGGGCATTTATTTTTATATGCATGAAATAACTGATTAAGTTAAACTGATGAATAGCTGCCAACTGATCGAAAAATAATATTCTTAATTATCGATCAATGAATGAATTTTACAAAAATATAAAAATAGCAAAGTTGCGGAATGAATGTTTACTAAATTGCTAGCCATATAATAATACATTAAATTAATGTTATTTGCATTGCAAATACATATCGATGACAATAAAATTTTCAGTGCCAATACAATATCACAACAATAACGGAATTTCTACACAATTTTTAAAAACAAATAAGCAAATTGAGGCTGATAAATGTCTACGTATTGAGGCTGATAAATGGCTACGTATTGAGGCTGATAAATGTGTCATTTAAGGAGTTTAAATGAAATATTTCAATTTGTTTACATTCACAGAATAATTGTTTGTTTGATGACTTAATTACACCTTAAAATAACGCTAAATCTATAGGTCGTTATATATACATATACATCTATATATATAGCAATATTGTAAAACTATGTTTCTGTTTAATGGCCACGTACTGATAATCTTAGTGAAAAAAGATATGATGGGACGCGATTCGGTGATATTTATATTTTCTTTCGAAATTCTTCTAAAATTTCCCTAAAAAGTGAAGGAAAAAAAAAATATTGATTAGTTTGTGATTGCTTATCCATTTCTCTATCATTTATTTATTTGTTTACATCTCATTTTATCCAGTCAACAAATATTTATTTATTATTTTGATTATTTATTTATGCTTATAATATACAACAAAAAAAATACATTTTTGCATAAAGGATTTCATTTTTGGGGACAAAGATTAGGAAGCAAGTTTGATTTTATTCACTAAATAATCTCTTCATTTATTTGTTTGGTATTATTCATTTATCTATTCTCATTTCATTCTTTGTACTTTTATTTAATTGCTTCCGAAATTACTCATTGCATTAATATCCAATTCTTTCATAACAGATATTTGCATACAATGAATCAAATTTCAGTTCCATTTTTAACAATTATGTTTGGTGAAATCACAAGAATTTGAGAGTGATTGGAAATCTGAAATCTGAAAATTTTAGGAAAAAAATTAATGAATACCTTACTTTTTCTTTTTCGTTTACCGATCAGTGTGATAGAGGTCAAAGTTTTCCCCATGAACAAATTGATACAGAACTTGAAATGTTGAAAAACTAGGATTGGAAAATTTCATGAAATATTTACAAGACGTAAATGGATGAAAAGTAGAATAAGCGATCAGAGAAATGTAAATCGAACGGATAAATATTGGTTTCAAATGTTTTATTCTTCGCTTTCAATTTTTTATTGGCTAAATTATATATATTATCAAAATTGTTTCAAGGATGCCAGGAGTATTTAGAAAAGAGATTCTAAGCCATTTTACATTTTAATTGTACTGCATAGGACAATGTATTGTACGACAACTGCAAGTATAATAATAGTGATAAGATCAACTTGATTTGATGATTATCAAAATATATCAGCTAGAATTGATGAGAGAAATTTTTGCATGACATATTAGATTCCCTTTTATAATAGCTTTGAGGATTTTGAACGATTGGGTTCAGAATCTTCCAACTCGAAACATTTATGCAGAATATGAAAATACTACTATCTTTCAAAGATATTAAGTTTGCTTTAGTTAAAATTGAACAAACAAATTCAACAATAGTGTATAAGGATGATCGAATTTAATATTAATATGAATGTAAGTAATACCATTCAAAAAGGAAAGATATGAATTCATTCCTTTGGCAAATATTAAAGAAAAGAAAAAAGACCAAAGAGTTTGTTATACAGTGAAGTTATAAGGAGTATGAAAGAGGTATGAAAAAGAAGAAGAATAATCTTTAACTTGATGTATTACCATTACCATATGACTTATTCATTGTTAACCGTTGTTATATTATATATATTGAGTAACTATATATTTTGTATAGAAAACCGCAGGAAAAGTTGTGTAAACAGCAGCACTAATGAACCGAAAAATTTCATTTATTACAACTATCCCACAATGCACATGAATAAATGTTCTTCTCGATAGAAATTCCTTCTGCAGGATACTGTATGGAAGAAATAATTCAATAATATTTCATATGGTGTAATATATATATGCAAGGCTTCTTCTGTTAGAGCATTAAATACTGAAAATCAAATAAAACTTTTCTTTTTCATTTACATCATGTTTTTGGGAGAAGAAATTAAATTTCAAGAATGAATTAATTACAACCTAATACTAAAGATAAGCACTTTAGATGCTTATCTTTAGCACTTTAGATAAATTAATCAAGGATGAATTAAAATATAGAGTTCAGTAACTGGCTAAGTGATATGGCAACAATCACCTTAACAGTGATAAGAGAAATGATCTGATGATTGGATGAACATTACTTCAATCATTACCGTTCCTATTTTGTTTCTTTTTTAGAATTTTACTTTTACCGCACGGAAATTGCAGAATACGTCTTTCTGCGGAATTGTTTATGATGACAAAACGTTTATCATAGTTCATTCTGTATGTGTATGTGAGCATATATGTGTGTAATTTGCTCATTTTTCAACTGCGAACTGAGACGATTTTTTATTTTTATATTTTATATTATTACGAATTGATGGATATATTGCTGAATCAAATATTATTTCAAAATTAAATTAACATTTATATCTCAAGAAGTCAAGATAGGAGTATGTGCTGTGATCTCTTATTATACATGCTATCAATTTCTTGGATGAAGTAACATCGCTGATAAGTGAAACAAGGTCATCGAGAAGAGGTCAAAAAAAACTAGCAATGTCAAAGAGATGGATGGATGAAGAATATTTTATCCATCGTCAAATAAGTAGCAATAGCATTACAGATGTCTTCGAAGATGCGAAACTGCGATCGGATCATATGTCGTCGAATGCTGTAATAAATAATTTTCCAATGAAAATAATACTAATGAATTTTATTAAAGGGAAGAAAATAAACCTTAAAAAAGTTGCCAATGCGCGGCAAAGTTTTCAATGAGATGTTAAAACAATTATTAATTTTCAACAAAGAAAACTGATACTACTTTATCCCATTTTTTTTCATGCTATGCCTTCATCTTGTAATTCTATCTTCGTTTAATAAGTTCTAAAGAACTTATTTTTCAAAAAGTAAAACCAATAACATGAATTTTCAGAAAGAAAACGGATTTTCGTAAAATTTAAGATATAAAAAATTGCAACTAGAAGCGCTTCTATTTGAGAATTCTATCTTCCGTTTCTTTTACATTTCTTAGTACCTAATTTCATTTCTATTAATCGTATTTTTGAAAGATAAATCTGCAAGGGATCTGAAAAACAATCGTTCAATTATTCATAAGAAATGCCAGCAAACTTATTTTCAAATTTTCATATATTTGTGAATCTCTTCTTTGCTAACATTTCATCAGTCATTGAAAGAAAATCGCCTATTTTTCATTTATCATAGAAGAAAAGCTAAAGAGCAAATTGAAATCAAACCAAAAGAGGAAGGGATAAAAGCCATAAAAAGATTATAATATCTTAAACATAAATAATTATTGGCCAAACATTCTTTCTTCTTTTCTTAAACTATTTCTGTCTGATAAAAAAAATTTCTTTTGCTAAAACATCACAAAATATTGAATGTATTATCGTCATCTAAATGATTATTCGTTTAAATTTTAACTTTTCTTTGATCATGAAAGAACTCCTAAGGAAATGATTAATTAATATCATCGACTCACTTTTCGGTTTTTTAGTTTCATTACTGAAAAAAATCGCACAGAATTCCACATATGTATAGACAATCTTTTTCCTATATTTTTTAGTTGTCTCTTTCTGCAATTATTAACATCAACTAAATAATTTCCAACTTTCGTTCACAATTACCATTTGCTAGAAAAAATTTCTGATTTTTACGAATTGTTTAAGCTGAAAATCTGGATGAACTCGTTGACCTTTTATTGACATATTTTTAAAAAACAAAACATTCACGATTAATGTACAGAGTTGAGGTACATATGAGAAAGAAGAGCAGCTAATCGATTAGTATCGGAAAGTTTATGCCGCATTTATGCTATGCAGAAAAAAGTTAATGTATCGGAAATATACTGAGATTGCGTTTATTGTTTAATTTTGCAGAGACAAATTTTTATAAATATTTTTCTGAAGCTTTCAGTTTAGCTTTGAATTTTCTTTTTGGCCTAAGAAATTAGAGTGATAGGAATGTTTGCCAATAAATTATTTTAGACTTTTCGTCTTCACAAAATGTAAATGAATAAGAAGAGAATAGAGACAACTGAATGTGCAAAATTGCTTCATATCATTTTGTAAATAAAATGAAGCAATTCGATTGTTAAAAGAGCATGCGATCAGAATCAATTAAGAAGAATCAGTGAACTAATTAGAGCGGAAGCATCGCTTCGAATTGCATTTCATCTGATAATTTCTACTGTTACTTGCATTCACTAACTTATGCCATATATGTATGTGTGTGTGTGTGTGTGTGTATGTGTATGTATGTGTATGTATGTGTCTGTCATCTGTACCGGAAGTAAAGCTTTTTTTTTAGACTGAAAAACTTTTTCATACATTTAAGCTAATTTCCGGTTGTACTTTTTAAATGGAAGCAATTGAAGAGACAATGCTATTCTCGAGAGAGGGAAGGGAAAAGTTTTTAAAAGAGAAGTTTTTGTTGTTATCAAATAGAAGAGAGAGAGAGAGAGAGAGAGGAAAAAGAGACAAGCTGAGGTAGTATGAGCTGACGAGATATGGACGATGGCACTAACCGGTACAGACATATTCTGACAGACACGCGGACACACCCATTCTCCCAAAACATTACTCATTGACCAGACACTTGAAAAATCCTTTGGCGTAACGCCAGCAGTTCTTCTTTCGCTAAAACTGGCAATAGAAATAGCAGCAATGACATGTGAGGGACCATTGGAAGTCCCCGTGAGTGATGGTAGTTTGGAAAGGACGTTGATACTTTGATGAGGAAAGAGGAGAAGGTTATTGTCATCCAGTAGGGAGTGACACTATGATATGACACGATGATAGCATCATATATGATAACATAAAACAAGCCAAGTCTATTTATTCTCCTGAAAAGAGTAGCAGATCTTTCTTCATTCATCCTTATTTTCAGCATAAATATTTTTTATGAAGAGAACTGTCATTATCACATTTCGCCAGTAAGCATTGCAATTTTCTAATTTAGAAATTTTCGAAGCGGTCGTCTATCATCAGATATTTTTGAATAAAGTTTTTCTCCAAATCCAAATTCAAATGACTAAAATTAATGATATTTTTACGGGACAAAGAAAAATGCTTAGATTTTAAATGATACTGAAAAGAAAGACGCTGAAGATATCAGTGATTATTTAAGTACTGAAAATGCAATACTCACTAAAGACAAAGTGTCGTGTTATCCACATTACAATCTATGCTGATAACAATGATAATAATCGAATTTTAAACCATCAAATATTCATTTCTAGTCCATCATTAATTATTAATCGTACAATAATAATTTTTTAGTTTTTGAATTTATTAATTTTTGAATTTATTACAAATTTTCTTGTGTTTTATTTTCAATTGCATTCATCTGAAGCCTCATATATATCAAGCACCACTATTGCACTTTAGGACTGGCAAGATGGATGGATATGGAATAGTGTCTTCTGGCTCAAATGACAACAACGATGAGTCAATAAAGATGTGATAAATGACTTTGGCTTCCTGCCAACTTCTTCCATTTTATGCCTTCTAAATTGGCTCATCAGGAGTTATTTTATTTATATGTGGCTGTGTGTTTTCTGCCTGTCTGTACCATCCTGTAATTTGTTTTTAAAAAATTTCATGAAATTTGCGACATATGTGTGCATGCATGTGACTTTTTGAAGAGGAAAGGTCATAACTAAGGAAAGGTCATAACTATGTGATGGAAAATAGAAGAATCCAATAAAAGGTCAGCGAAAAGAAAGCTTGCCGAAAAGATTCAGAGACATCCATAAATAACTTATTCAGATTATACATAACAATTCATACATTCGTTCATTGCATTCACATACATATATTATGCATTCATTTATTCGACATAGCTCACTCCAGAAAGTTATCCATAAAAAGAAGGCTCATTCCGATGAAACCCTTGTCTTGATGACAGCCGTTAAACCATCCCATCGTAAATAGCCTGAAGTTATGAACACAGCATGAATGGCTCGAATCTCATCTTTATCCCCTTTTTATTCTTATTTATTTCATTATTTTCAAACGAATTTGATAAAAACTCATAAATTAACAATGGATGGCTATAATGGAAAGACAAAATGCATTTTAATTTACGATTGATTTCCTTCTGCATGGCCGTGAAATATAGCGAAATTAAATGATAAAAATATAAAAGTGTTCTGAGAGAGCATAATGACCTATTTTTGAATAATAATTTCCATCTTGAACCGGAAGAGTCGATGATCCAAATTCCTTCAAGTAGCTTTGTTCCCTTTTAGAAATCCAAAAAAGAAAAAAAACAAACAAACAAATTTTAAGTTTCTTATTTCAATTTTATGCAAATTCTTACCAAGAGATAGATATAATAAAAATATTCTTTGTTCTTTCTTGTCTTGCAGCAAGATACACAAAGTTGCAAATTCTTTATTTTCATTTAAGCTCCAAATGCTGCCAAAGATGAAGTCTAAAGACACCAATCTCAAGGTTGTGTAATTAAACTTTTAATACGATAACGAACTCAACGATTAAGATTTCTATAAGACAGATCTACCTTACATAACGGAAATATTATGAAAAGCAAAACTCATTATAACTCTCGATAATATTCATTTTACTAACTTCGTGGATTCCATTTAGCGAAAATAATGTTAATGTTAAGATTCTTCATATCATTCCAAGGTCATCTCTGCGATCATCAGAATTAGCGCCTTTATTTGGAGCGCATAAACACGATAACTAATATCATTTGTAACATGTTGATCTACAAATTAATACATCTCTAAAACATTCATTTATTCTTTTAGCACAAGACATTTACGTGTTTGTTCGTGACGACAGGAACGTGATGACAAAACAAAATTGCAAAGTGATAGATGATACTTCATAGATGGCTAATCCAAATTTGGAGTACCATAGAAAAACGATTTCCAGTTCTTGGCTTCAGAGAGTTTTTCTCAGTTCTCTTAATTTTCCATATTTCATGAATATTCAATAAATTAGCATTGCATAAATCAAACATGTACAAGAATTTGTCTTTTAGTGCTTTAAAGATAAATAAACCTAATTGAAACATTCTTAGAAAATACTGAATTTGTGAAGAGTAATTTTTCAGGAAGATTAAGCGATTGTTTCAGTTTGATTATCTCTGTTTTTTTTTTATCAATAATTGCTCAATACTTGAATACTTCACTGCTACTGCAATCTACAAGTTACAGATTATTATCTTCAAATGAGAAGACCCCAGCATTATTGAAGATAAGGAACATCTCGATGAACTATTTATCTTTCTTCTCTCCAATTTAATAATGAAAGAAATACATGGCTTAACAGAACCAGAATTTATCAGAACATAAAGTGCAGATACAATATTTATTGATTAAAAATCGAACTTCAAGATACATAAACTAAAATTGATCAAGCCACTATTTTAACTAAGTAATACTTCAGAAATGAAGCAATTTTATGAACGCAGTATTACTGATTGCAAATGCACTGAATCATGAAGACTTAAATCACAACCATATTCGATTATTGATGTTTCTAATTCTTTCAATGCTTCACTCCGACATTTCTGCATAATTTCTGGTTTCATACAATTGTAGTATTGCCGAATGCCACGACATTTCTTCTGAAAATGCTATCGAATTTATAATATTAATTTAATGGATATATTATGTCAATCAAATCAACATTTTCAAGGAATTCGAATTTTGAACTTTTCAGTTTTATCATGCGATGGAAATATTGATTAACTATTTAATTGTTTACCTGATCTTTTCGCAGCTCTGTCACACCACCACTAATAAACATTTGACATCTTTCATTGTAAGTAGCAACCACTTCCACAATACATTCATAGTGTTTCATAAAGCGTTTAATATTTTGAGGAGTACAGATATATCCAAAGTGATCACGAGCGAATCGAACCTGTGTTTCACTTGAATTGATTCACAACTTAATTAAATTTTTCAATTAATTGAATGAAAAATTTTAGATTCTAAATTTAACTTATAACCATATAAAAGTTTGGATCACTGAAATATAGCAGCTTTATTTTATAACTTATTTATGCAAACTATCCACTTAATCAAAGTTAGCATTTCCCCGTCATGCAAAGTTTAATTTTTAAATTTGATTCATTTCTTAATTACCCTGAGAAATCAGAACAGTTAACGAACCATTTTATCGTTAAGGCAAATGGTGATCGATTCAAAACCAGAACACAGAAATATATTTACATAACTGTCACAAAGCTCTAGCAATTCTTGTCGAGTGTATTTGTACATAGGAAATGATACCTATAAATTTTACCATTATTGATATTTAAATTTTGATCAATGTGCAAAATAATTATTAAATTTAAATTCAAATAATACAGTTTAAGATATGCAATTCGATTTCAGAAAAAGGAAAAACTGATAAGCTATTTCAATTTAACATTTTATACATTTTTCAGCTTCTGGAGAAAGTTCCTGAACGCTAAAAAAAAAAAAAAAAAAAAAAAAAAACATTAATACAGCATTCCATAATATAGTCTAACTTAACTATTTGAAGTTCATACAACTTGCATATCAAATTACGATAACAATATATCAGAGTATCGATAATGCTTAACTTTCTTTTCAAACTTACATTTTTAAACAACGGTCTTTGTTGTGTCAAATTCTTCCAGGTAAGCATTAATGGATGGACACACATTCGTGTCTTTGTTTGCATTTCAGCAGTACATTTCCTGGACAGTTGATAGGAAAACAATTCACCATCCAGATTCTTCATCGAATGTGTCTTCGGTTTAATCGAAAGATTCGTCATGTGTTTTTCAAATGACGGATCATTATACTTCGTTTCTTTCATAGATGTCGTTTTCATGTTTACTGAAAATGAGCAATTGTAAAAACCCTTCAATTCTATAATTAACCTGAGGCTAGTTTAATAGTATATTCGTAGATCTTATTTTAATCGTTTATTACCTTTTGCTAATTTTGTTTTTTTGAATTTTTCATGAGAAAAAGCATTTAATAGTTTAGAATGTTTGGGATTATGTAAGGAAACTAATCTTTAATTAAGTATTTAACTTTTTGAATATTCGATTGGAATTTATGTTGTGATCGAAATAATAGGAAAAAATTTCTGCTAACATTTAGAATAATTTAAACGAACAATGCAACCAAAATTGATAATTATTTCAGCAAAGAATAGATGAGTTTCTAGGGTGCATTTTTGTTGTACAGTATCCAGCAAGCAGTTGAAAAAATTTGTCATTTGATCACAGTGAATTGTCTTCGTATTATCACTATTCCGGATTATATCCATACATTCCTGCAGTATTCTCAATCATTTATAGCTTCAAGCTGATCGATAAGTGTTGTAAAACAAAATAATCAACCAAGGAATATTAATTTGAATCACTGTCATTACATTAGTGATGTTATCAATTTTGTTTGCATCAGTAGTGATAATTCTAGCATTTATTTTTTCCTAAATTTTCCTAGAAGAATTAAAATACAATGATAATGCAAAGTTAAAGATTGATTCTGTTAGAATAAGAAGAAAAATTATGAATGAATAGTATGATAACTAAAATAAAATTGCCAATTTTGCATAATCTTTCTGAATAACATTAAGGATGTGAAGAATTGCCAGCCAAATCATTATTGATTCAATTTTATAAAAATACGAATTAATACCTTGAAATTGTCGAAAACATCCAAGTAAAAAAAGATATTTTAATAATTTTTTTAGATTTTACAAATCTGATTTAATTTTTTTTCTCTTTTTGCGATAATTAAAGAAATAAAAACTATTGAATTTTAAATTAAAAATTTTATCGTCAAGTTTACTTCAAAATTTTCATGACTATAAAATAGATAGTAATTTTATAAATTAATACCTTTTTTTCATTGATTGCTTTCCTAAGACATGCAAAAGATTTGAATATTTTGCCGGCCCCTGTTTTCGAGCAAATTACTCCAAAATGCTTGTCCACAAACTTCATCAGCTGGAGTTTTGATTGGATCAAATTTTGATATTTATTTGGTAGTGCTAAAGTAAATCTTACAACTTCTAAACAAGTGCTGAAATCAGAATTGCAAATTGCGTTGTTCTTTATCAACAAAGGAAGGAAATAGCTATTTTAAAGGAATGAACATTTAAAAAGTTGTGGATTCAAAAAAAAAAAACTGCCATACTTATTCGAAGTTTATATTGACACTTCTCGAATTCTTTCCTACTAATAAATTATAATTCCTGCATGAATTAATATGAACTTCTCACTTAATATAATTATTTATAACGTCTTTTTTATTATAATTTATTCATACTAATGAATTCATTGCAATGGGGAAAAAAGAATTTATAGTATTTTGAGTTTAGTTTAGCTTATCTTTGAAAAAAAAAGAAGTAAAATTGCACCAAATATCAAAATGCGCTCATATTTTATTAAAACTATTATGATGAGATAAAAATTGATATAATTTAAATATCGTATTTCAGTTCGCTGAGAAATGCATTCCAGTCCATCCAATCACTTGTTTTTAATTTTAAATCTGACAGTGTTCTTTAGAGTATCTGTTTAAAAAAATTATCCGTCTTTTAACTAAAGCAAAATTTAGAAATAAATTGGAATATAATAATATACACTGTTGTCCTGGCAATCACTGATAAGACTGTTTGTAAAGCAATTATCGAAGATGATATCGAGGAGATCACACAAATCACTCAATTCTTTTGGATGATAATTCAAAAATGGTAATAAGATATTATCTGGGGATCGATGTCGCTTTGTATCTTATTCATAATCTGAAATTGGCTTGATATTAGATTTGCTAGCCATATTCATACTTGATCAGAATATTGTTTTTGATCGATATTTTCAGTCATTTCGATCATATCTGAAATGAAATTTTAATTTCAACACAATTAATTCAGTATGCATGAAATTTTAGATAAAAACAAACTCGATCATAGGAGCATAACACTGCGAGATTTCTTCCTCTTGCTTTGTTGTACAAATAGATGATCTGACTATAATTTATATTTATTTATTCCTATTCATTAAAAAAAGTAATTCATAAAATAAATCACAGAGTATCATAATGATAAATCAAGGAATTTAATTGAAATGTGTTGAAATGTCAAAATAATCCTTCGAAAATATCATTTAAATTTCTAATTATACAGTTTAGATCTAATTTTGAAAAAAGTGGAATTTTTTTTAAATTTATTGCATTTTGATAACGATTTGTTATCTTTTATCTTATTGCAATAAATTTTGCTTGGTTTTATCAAAATTTCGATATTTTTCATACAGCTTATCAAAAATCACCCAACTTGTGGAAACACTTAAGACATTTTCATCATTGTCGAATGCTATTTCTATTGTTGGATCGGATTCCAGAAATGTATTTTCTTCCACTAGAAATCTCGAGATTTAAGGATAGTCAATATTGGGCAATTAGTTTTAATTAGATTAAAATGGAAAGGAAAAAATTGAGAGTACATGCAACTAATATTTTTCTCGTGTTGCCATGAAACTCTATTTCAATATAAACTAATAATTACTTAAATTTCGTAGAAGAATATTGAAATTTTTGCTCAGGACGAGCAAATGTAAATTGAAAACTTTTAAATGAACAAAATTAAGAACAATTCATCTTTCGTTCTCCCATAAATAAACAAATAAATATATATATATATAGCTTTTATTATTTTTATAACGCATTATTTCAGAATAAAATGTCTATGTTATCACCATGCTTGTCTAGCAAAATGTCTATGTTATCACACAATGCTACAGTAACAACTTAGACAAGCTCAAATGCAGACAGTAAAGTTTATATCATATGAAATGTATGCTGATTTATTCTGATTTAATCAAATATTCTGCTTCATAATATTTCAGACTGATTCCTAATATCTTACCGTAATCCATATTAGGATCAATTTTTCGAACAGATCCGTGACGATAACTAAAATTTTGTTTCATTTTCTTATCAGACGAGCTGAATAAGTCATCAGTGGAATTTGTCTGATTAAATCGTTCAGATGTTTTGCTCGCATTCAGTACTCTTTGTATTTCCATTTGTTGTAGATGAAGCAGAAATGGAAGAGTAAAAGTTGACAAAATTATGCTCCACTCTCAAATGCCCTTGAATCAAAGGCATGTTTTGAAGTTTGATAAAATTCAATTAATTTAAATCACATCAATTTAAATTAGATAAAATTTGCAAAATTCTACAAAAGTCTTTCTCTCTGGATTTTATCTGAAATGGAAAATAATATTTTAAGCCATATCCATCCTCAAAGATACTTTGTTTAGTAATATCCTGAATTATCTATTTAGAAATTACAGCGTCAGATGTGTTCGATCATCGTAATTCTTACACATGGATGGCGATGAATATATGCATATATTCCTTCTTAATTTCCTATTTTCTGCAGATCAGATATTTGAAATGCAGAATGAAATTCCGCAGAATTAAAGGTCAAAAATAAAGCTTTAAAAAACTTTAAAATGCAGATAAAACTTTAAAATTTCAAATAAGTTCAAGTAAGATTTTTTATGTCCAATATAATCCGATGAAACAAATTTATGATATATGGAATAAGTCTTCTTGTCAAAAAATTTCTCAGTCATTTTTCAAAATTTTTCCTAAAACAAATATAAATTTTCATATTACTGACCATTTCCTTCTTCATCAAGCACTGGAAGCGCAGCCGGCAATTCATTCAATATATATTCTGAAAATTAAAACAGTAGTAATTAATTCATAGATAATCTTATTAAACTTATTGGTTTTAGGTTGCATAACTTAAATAAATTTATTCCGAAATTTGGGAATTGTTTAAATTGCTTAATTTGGAATTATTTTATACAAATTTTCATTTTGATTAAATAATTCGAAAATTTAACTCGTAATTTACTTTAAATAAATTTGTTGCGCAATAATTACTTCCTTCTGGATTTCCATTTCATCAAGACTGTGAAAATTTTATTCAGTATAGCCTGCCTATCTACCTACTATGGTATTATTCTATTGGTGTTACTTCGATGTATTTCTGAATAGTAATTAGATAGAAGTAAATTTAATGTCAAATTATGGAATATTTGTAAAAATTCACGAAAGAAATCTCAGAAAAATAATGAAAAAACATTACTAAAATGTGCATATAACTCAAATTTGCATAAGTGCATGCAATGCATATAGCATATATGCAATATTAATTAAAAATTGTAATTTATTAAATTATAAATTTTTTCTTTTACATTTTTGCTTTCAGCTCTTTTCTGCAAGATTTTCATCAAAAAAAACTATGCCGAAGCACTATGTTTGACAAATTTCAACCATTTTTCCGCCCATCAAATTATTTGGTTTTCGAATACACTTTTCCAAAAGCAAAAGAAATTTTGTGATGAACAAGGAACAAAAAAACTTTTGTTTCAGTTTATTAATTTTGGTATGAAAAATGTTTATTTTTAAAATTCTTTTTGGAAAATTTTTCTATTTAAAAGATTCTTATCATTTCTTTTCATTTTTCATCAATCAAATGATAAAGTATACTTCTGCCAGCTTTTTCGGTGAATTCGCCAGTAGCATTGATTTTTACGATATATTTCGCTGATTGCTGTACCAATTCTACAATTTATTACTGCTTTAAGAATATCATGCTTACTCACTGATAGTTTAATTAACTATCGAAATATAAAATAAACAAATGAATCGGAATTTATACTAATTTTAAAATCCATTTCAAAAATTACGAGATTTCAAAAAAAGGAAAAAAACCGCTGACCCTTCTCAAGAGCACATCCAAATGAAGTAATTGCATCGACAAAAATATGAACACCGGAATTTTCGCATTTCGATCGCACCTCAGGTAATATGCAGTTGAAGAACATAGGTATTCCAATACATCTACCTGATCCATAGGGAGAAGATGGGATTTCCTGAATATGTTGCCAGCAATGTTGATTTGACATCAATGTCCTGGAATTTGAAAATTTACAATGTATTTTTCAAAGACATCATTTAATTTCAAATTAATTAACTAACTCCGCAGATTACTTAAAATAAGACAATATTATAAACAAAGCTAAAGTTTAGTGGAAAAATTAATTGTCCATCTTTTCTTAATAATTATGCTAATTAGTTTTAAGAAAATTGTAACACATCTCATCAAATGAATGAAATATCAGTAAATATTTTTCTATGGGACTGTCAAAAGATTTAAATAATATATAAAAAATGAAACACAAAAAACTTTTTTTCATCAAAGACATTAACTATGACTTGTCTAATCCATATGATTTTTTTTTTGTTGCTTTGATTTGGTCTCGGAAAAAATTTAATTTGAAAATTTGAAATTACCTTCGGAGACAGTCAAACTTATCGAAAGCAATTTTGGCTCTATCTCCGCAATAATAGCGCATATGGCGCTGTATGAATATTATCATTTCGTTATGTTTGCATTTTTCAAGCACTTCCGATGTCATGCATGATGATTGACTATCAAAGTAAGCACTGCACAGAAACAACACTGATTCTCGAGAGTAGAATGGAATCTGTAATGAAATAATTAAATTAAATCAGATACAGAAATATACTGCAATGAACTGCTGCAAAACTAATAAATTTTAGAAGATTTGTTGTAATTTCCTCTTTTTTTAAAAATAATAAATACTCAAAAATAGAATTAGCAATCGATAATTAATTTTAGGTCAAATTGTTGATTACAAATATATAGTTCGCTATCTATATATTTGGTGTGTATTTTTAAATTTTTATATAAAAAAGGAAATGAAAATGACTGAAAGAACTAATTAAATAATCCCGAAGTAAATGAAGAAAAATACCATCAGTGCTTTTAATTTATCTAATTGAGTTGAAATAGACCGTCGTAACATACGTAAAATTTAATTAAATGAAACGAAGCAACTAAATAAATTAAATCAATATATATATATATATATAATTGAATTTGGTTTGAATAATTTGTATCTGTAATTCTTGTTAAAATGTCTAGCATTCATTCTTAAAATAATTAATTTAAAATTCTGAAAAAATTTTCGGTGAATATATTATTCTCTTTTTTTATACAGTTTATTTTTCACTGGGAAAAAGCAGAATAGATTTCAATCATTTAATTAAATGCAAATAAACCATGACTTGAGTAATTGAATTCAAATGGTAATTTTGGCAATTATTTCTGAAGAAGTTTAATTGTAATTTAATTGTTATAATAATTCGATTTCAATCTTAAATTTTAATCCCTCGTTATGAAAAATGCTATAAATTAAATAACACTATATGCTTAGAAATTTTATTTTGTTCTACTTTGTTTATCTAAATTTTGTTGATTTCAATTCAACTTGTCCATTAAAATAAATTTATTTTGTTTTGTTTATTTCATTTTTTCGAAATTCATTTAAATATTACCGGATATACAAGATTCGATGCATGACCTTCTTGGACTCGTATCATTTCCCAGAGGTCAAGCCATGGTCTTAAGCATCGCCCAAGTTTGATGTGATCTGATTCCAAGTTACATTGTGCTGATATTGTGATTGCTGTAAATAAAAAAAGAACCTATTGTATATTGTACTCAGAAAAAAAATTAAGTAACTGATAAGAATGTATATAGCATTTGTCGAGACAAGAAAATCCTGGACAGCCCAATTTACATCATTTTGACACCAAAATTTGTAAGAATACAAAAGAAAGACAGTTTTTGTCATTTCACAAAAGTATATGAATTTTACTGATAATTATGTTGGAATTGTGATTATAAGAAATGCACAGTTTCTTGATCTTTATCACTTTTCAAATATTTTTTCTTTTTAATGATATTTTCACGCTGATTCTATCGAAAGATGATGCTCTTTAATATAGCTGGAGGCAAAATACAATCAATGCCAATATTCAAATGAGAATGAATCGGTGCAATGGCTTCAGATTTTATTCTAAGATCACAGATTTAGATTTTCACTTAATTTTATTTATGGTCTTCGACGAAGATTTGAAAGTGTAAAAGATTGCTCTCAATGAATTTCAATATTCAGAGACTGCGCTTATGTAAACTTGATTGTTCAAATCTTCTTCAAAGTAAAGGTCAGCATATAATAAGTTGATATTAATTATTACCAAGCATGTTCTAAATTCCAAGTAATGATTAACGGTAACATATATTCGCTCACTTAGAGATTTTATTTGCCAGTGTCTAATAATATACAATAATTAAAATATCATATAATAGTATACCAGAATATTTTTAATAAAAGAACACCAGAGTGATTTACAAAAAAATTTTTGAGATCTAATTTATCTTTAATTATTTATATAACTGAGATTGTTATCGTAAAAAAAAAAAAAAAAAAAAAAAAAATCATTCGATTCCCTGCAAATTACTGAACTCTCGATTAGAGATCCATACATAAAATGAAATGATAGTGATTCATGTATAACCTATTGATTTGTCCATTCTTCGAAATCTTAATAGTTTTATTGAATATTTAATAAATGGTTATTACTTTACAATAAATTTCCACGTTCTTATTCAAAAATCTACCGATGAGAAATGAGAAAAAATCTCCGGTGTCGAGCATTTATTATCATATACAAAGCAATATCATATATTAACAGTTTATTCGAGTATTTTAAAATCATTAATCATTTCCTTCATTGGAAAGAAAGATTTTAAAGAAGTGCTGCATTTAGCAAGCAAATAATGAGATCTTTCAAAAGAAAAGAAAAAGATAGAGTTGGAGAAGAACTTTTGAATATATTCTCAAGTAGGAAATTAATTCTATAACATAAAATTTGTGGTAAATTTGTAAGTCAATAAAATAATACATTTGTGTCATGAGAAATATCGTAAATTTGAGAAAATGAAGGAAAAAATGAATATTGATAAACGTGGAAAGGTGAAGATATTGAAATTCTTCAATGCATGTTGCAAATATTGCTAAGGAAAAAAATTGAAAAATAGGACAAGCGTTACAGAATATTTCAACGTTGCAGAATATCCCGATAAATTGTTGTACAATTGCATTGTCCTGCCTTTCCCGTCATTTGATTATCTCGGGAGGAATTTAAAAGATAAGAAACTGAAGAACTTGATGATTCTAGTTTATGAACAATCATCAACAAACTTTATATTTATCTTGCAATCGTGAAAAAATAAGCAACTACGAAAGAATGCTCAAAACATACAAAAATGCAAATTTTATCATAGAAACAAAACTTTTCATAATCTGAATCATTTTCTTTTTTATTTCTTGCAGCTTCTCTACATTATTTTGCTTTTTATTTCAAGGCTTAAATTTGATAGACAAATAACTCCGTTTTCAATGGTTATCAATTGTAAATAGACAAACTATTCCTCGATAAGATTTCTCATTAAAATCATCAGTATTTCTCATGAGGAAATAAAAAAATTGAAACATTATTTGGAAAGAAACTTGGCATATATAACATATATTAATTGAAAGTATTACTTCGAATTATTTAAATATTGATAATTAAATTTATTCTAATATTAATTTATATCGAACGAATATCATTAATATTCTTCTTAAACGATGCTCATTGAAGTAGCAAATAGTAAAGAAAAGTTAGAAACTTACTTTCACTGAAGACCCATTGAATAATCAGTGCCGCAAAGGGTATCAAAATTAATAATTTTCTCATCATTGGGTTGAATACTTCATAAAATATGCTAGACCGAATAACTGATAGATTTCAGAGTAAAAGCTTGTTTGGAGATTACAAACCTGATAAGAGACCAATTAAATCTTTGTAAAGTTGTTTACTTGTCAAACTTTGAAAATTAGCAGTTCTATGACGAATAGATATATAGAATAGTAGGGAAGCTAAATAAATGATTAAATTCAGAATTAAATCAAAAAGAATAATCGAAATTAGGACTTTTTTGGTTTATCAGTAAAATAAGTTGGATAAATTATATTTAATCAAGTTTGATTGCTATCATAATCCGATTAAAATAAATGAAATCGATTATTATCCGAATATTGGAGACGAAGAAGAGATATCACAACAGTTCGTGCCCGATAAGACGATGATTTTTTATCAGGGAAATGGAATGGTGATTATAGTGCAACACCTATAATGTATGTTATAACTGCAACTATGATATTTGATGCCATCGTCGTATCCTGATTGGGGTTATGATTATCCTGAATTTCTTGTATTCTTTCGACGAACATCGATTCTGTTGATTATCTGATTATTATTCACGCCCTATCTAATGTAGTTACTACTCAGCACACTGTGAACTTTTAGCAGCTGTGAGAAGAATGATAACAAGCAAGTAAAAATTCATTAAATGATATCAATCGATTAATAGATCAATATATGAAAGGTCGAAGGTTAAATCCTGTTTGTCACTTTGCACTTAATAATTCGTTATCAGTGCTGAAAATCGAAAAAACTTTGCATTTCTAACCAAAACTTTAAAATGTGTATTTCTCGATCATTCAAATTGTCGCTGTTTTAAATTGTGAACATTCACTTATGCACAAAGAAATATTACTGTCCACTCATTCGTTATAGATACACTTCAACCTCTGCCATCGTCCTTCTTTTTTGCCTTTACATATTTTCTATTGTCCTATTAACTATTTCAATTGTCAATTCGAGCGACGGGTTTTTCCAAATCAAATAATCGATTTGAAAAAAAGATCCTAATGATCATTCTCGATGAACGAGACTAAATTATTCATGCTGTTTCTTCATTATCTAATTTCACCCATTAAATTTCAAAATTAAAAATACTCGCAAAAATTTATGTAATCATTAGAATATGTTTCAAGTTTGCTTAATCTCTGTAAATGCAAGAGCAATAGTTATAATAAGACTGATTTAAATATACAATATTAAATATCAATCAAATGAACTTTATATTAGTATCTTTAAAAGAATGCAAAAATGAGTTAATTAAAGTTGATTGATCATAATGAACAGATAATAGTTTCTTCTGAACGTTTTTTATTGTAAGCGATAAAAATTATACCATCTGCTGAATCTTATAGATAATCGCAGGTCACTTACGATGTTTGATCAGGAAAAGCATATATGATTAGTAGATCATGGGACAGAAGAGAAAAACTTATTAATGAAACTTATTCCTAGGTTAAGAAAAATACATCACTTCTATTTTCGTCGATCAATAAAGTTCCAGTAAAACTTCCATTAGATGTTCTACTTCTTCCTCATTCTCCCTGTTCTTTTTTCGTCTTCTAACCTATTCAAATTAGTTGAAAACGAATTTTTTTAATCTAAAAAATTTAATACATTGAAAATTTGCTAGTATATAATAATTGAAAAGGATAAAGTCCTGCATAGCGTTGTAACGAGAAATGTTGTCATCATGATTACTGTCGCTGTCACCCCCAAACTTGCCATTATTTGTTCACCTCATCATCATATTTCTTCGAGATATCGAATATACTGACATTCTTTGAAGATTATATCGACAATATGCAAAATGCAGTTATAATTACTAAATTGACATCTGTTAGAATTACCAGTGATAAATATATCGAAGATGCAATCAACTGCTACACATATCGCTACTGGTATAGCATTATCACTGATTTATCGGCTCGATATTGTGCACTATATTTTATCGATTATATGGCATTAACTTATATTTGAACTTTAACAGATAATTAAGCACGATAACATCGAGCAAATAAACATCCATATTCAATTGTTTATTTATTTATCTTTTTTACTACTTATTTATACTTTCATTCGGCTATCTATTATTTCTTTGTTAATTTTCGTCTTTTTTTTCGCATATATTTATTCATCGGTATATCACTAATATTTTTATATTATTATGAATAAAAAAAAGTTTGACCTTCCATAATGACTTAGTTCTCCAGTTTGCTTATTTAATTAATTGACAGTTCAATCTATAAAACTTTTTTCAAGAATTATCTTCGCTAACCCTATAATTGAATAGTTGAAACAAACGCTTTTTTAAATGAGCAATTCCTAGTGATATTTAGATAAAATTATAATAATTATTAAACTCATGCAAATTTGATTGCGAAAAGATGAAAATTTTATAAATGGTAAAATCAGAAACAAATATAGAAACGACTAATAATAATATTTGCTTATTTTTAGCAATTAATATTATTAAAAGTGCCGGATCATTTGAAGAAATAGTGTCATCAGACTTTGATATCCACACTGATTGGATGTTGATTGATGTCAATGATTTCGGCATTTTAGTAATTCTTAATAATAAAAAAATAAGTGTAAAAAAAGTTTTCCAATGAAATGCATTCGCTCAGACTTGGACATTTAATAAATCAGAACAAATGACATGACACATAAAAATTTATCAACAAATTTTGAGCAATGAATTTAACCTCATTTTTCTTTTTTCTAGATTTATGCAATATTATTTGAGGATTTTTAACATCATTTCTTGCATTCTCTTAAAATGAAAATAATTGCGCCAAAAATGTTTTCCTTAATGGAAATTTTCAAAATATCAAAATTTTATAATTGCGAAAATTTTGAAAATTGCACACCGAAAATGATGTGTGTGAAATTTCGAAAGAGAATGAATGACAATTAAACGCAAATTTCAGATGCTACTTGAAAAGGCCATCATACCTCAACCAGTTCTCAACTTTCAGCTCAGGCCTGGCAAATTCCAATGAGATTGTTATGATCGCAAAACAATCAAAAGTCTCAGTGACTATTAAAAATATTTTAAGTTCAAAATACTGAAGTAGGTGTTGTGTATGGTGTAATGGAGTGCTCATGCACTACCGTCAGTAGTGGGTAGGTTCAACTCCGCAATTGGAAGAGACAATGATGTCCTTATAGTTCAACATAGTCCGTTAGGACGATGTCGATAAATTCGCCCCTACCTGAGTCTTTTCAACCCAGAACATTAACATATATGTAATGGAAAAGTGAAGGAAGAGGGGTGATTGTGATACCTGTCTTCTTCAGTCATCTTGAATTTATGATCTTTGTCTCTTCTATTCTTATTAGGCTTTAATAATAGGAAAAAAAAAAACTTCATAAGAAGATTACGAAGATTCCTGGATGTCATTTGTTGTATATCGCTTTCCTGTGATTTTCACAAAGCTTTCCTAATTTACTTGGGATTCCCGAAAATATGTCCATGTGACCGTCACGTTCTAAATTTGCAGTGAAATGAAATGATTTTTAAATCTCTATGTACACTCTGTGTCTGTCTATATTTACGATGACCATAAAGAATTAAGGCCGTGTTTCGTTGACTACTAGTCGCGGGCCGCGTTTGGACGATTGGTATGATGTGGTTGGCTAATATCTGATTCTGTGATGTTCGCATGTTCGTATTGTTTTTAGATATTAAGATTAAAATAGTAGGATTGTATTTGCCTATATATGATTCCAGAATCAAAATTCATCGAAATCTCAACTTTCTTAGTTATTAATTACGATGAAAAATAGGGTTATGATTGATGGAATAGTATACTAAAATTGTTAATTATAACAAGATAATTCATGAAGAGTTCCATTTTTTAATTGCCACAGACTTCATATTTTTACTGAGGGATTTTTTGTCTCAATAATTTTGAATAGAATATTTTGTATTCATGGAAATAAAGAACTGTAAATTAGTTGGTTAATTAAGCTAAAAAATATATCATGCAGTCCATACATAATGAATAACATGTAATTAGATTTGACAGAAAATTTGTTCAACACATAATGACTAATTATAGAAGTATAATTTCAGCACGCGAGCATTAAAGTTAATGTTTTACGGTTTTGGACAAATGGTTGCGACATCATCAGCGAATTCTTCATCACTTGCATCTAATGCTACCAATGCACAGCAGACATTACAGCAACAAATAACGACGAATCATCAAATTGCTAGTTCAACTACTGCGTGTTAGTTTATTACTAACATTTCTATTAATAGCATCATCGTTATCATTATTTAACTTTCTAATATTATTAGATGCTTCAGATTAGATTTTGATGTTTTACTATCTAAAATAAAATCTTTGAATTAATAGACAGTACCAGTAATTGTCATCATCACATTTATGATGAATCCCGTCACATTGTCATGTTGAGGTATCAATGAATATGCTCTACTGCGTTTTATGCTTTAAAATAACTAAGTTATTCAAGATTGAATTATTATGCTGTATCAGCTATGAATAGAAGCTAATATAGAAGTTCGCTGAAACTAAATGTTGAAACTTTTTTGATATAAAAAAGATTAGCTAAATATTCAATAATCCACTAGAGTAACTTTTGAGAATCCATTTATCGCCAGTAATATTCAGCTAATAAAAGCAACTTTCTGATTAATATATGAAATTTAACTCCTTATTTTTTTAAATTTTTTCTTATAACTGTTTTGAGTTGCTTTTTTGAGAATAAAACAGGCAATCATAATACACCGTATGTATGCTAGAGCGTATTAAAATTTAAAAAAAAAAATATTTGCTGTTTTCTAAATTCTTACATTTATCATTAGTCATTCATTGATTTCATCACTTTCGTAGTTTTCCCAAAAAAGAAAAATTTATTTTTGAATTTACTTATTTTGTATGCATTATAAAATCTCTCTCTTTTGTAATCGAAGTTATAAATAATTTTGTTGTAATAAGTTCATATCTTGGTGATTACAACGATAAATTTTTGTTGAAATTTTTTGTGACGAAATGATATGCAGTTAATTTTTCAGCACTTCCAACAAATACCGCTATATCTCGGCCGTCAGGACCAAGCAGTATTGAAAGTGTTCCTCCTCCAACACCAACTATTGCAGCTCCAGTTCCTCCTGTTCCACCAAAGCGTCGCCAGATTTATCGTTTTACTTCAAGTCGACCACTTTTCGCGGCTGGTTGGTCCAATAAAACGGATTCAGAAGGACGATGGCGAATTGCTGTTGGTAGTGTTGTAGAAGATAAACCGCATAATAATAGGGTTCGTTTGAACTGAATTTATTATTTGTTTCATTCTTCGTTAACAGTTTTTAAATTTTATTGTCGTGGCATAGAATTTTTTTTATGATATTAATAGTAATGAATGTGCACCAAATTGAAAATTTATAGCAAGAAAGGAAATTGGATAGCGGATATTTTTTCATAAAAATGAAGTGCTATAAATTTAATGCAAAATTTTATTACTATAATAAAAAAAATTATCATTAGAGTAAAAATTTATTATAATAAATTATCATTAGAGTACTATAGTATAGGTAAACTTCAAATAATGTCAAGAACGAAGATGAATTGGAAAATGATGAATTTGAAAATAAGAAATATGCGAAAGAAAGATTTCATTTTGTATGAATGCTAAGAGAAAAAATTTCAACCTCCCATATAAACAATATATCATAGAGAAGATGATGTCTACTGTTTATAATAATTACGAAAAAAAAGGGGAAACTCGAACAAGCGGTGAAATAAAATGACGAGAAAATTAAAATAAGAGCATTTTACTTGATTAGCAGTCCTACGAAATTTTTAAAGAAGACTTATTTATTTAAGCAGCAAAGAAGATTTATTTAATATTATGAATGATGCATGAGGAATATGTGGAAAAATTTCTTAACAGCTAGTATTTTTTGTTACTTTAATTCTCATTTTTATATTTGGTTTTCGAAATATGTACTAAATTAAAACATAAACATGCGTACTAAATTAAAGCCTAAACATTATATTCAAGTATTTGATTTAACACATATTTCTTTAGGCAAACACAGGCTTCTTTCTACTTTTAAAAAAAACCCCAAAAATGAGTTTTCTTAGGTCTTAATTAGATTATGTAAAACTTTAATAACTTGTAAACTTAATATATAACACATATTAATAACTTATATTACTTTATTATTTCTTTCGTTTTCCATCTTCTTTTATATTAATTTATCCAGATTTTCTTCTTTTAAAATAAAATATCTAAATCTGATCGACTTGTTTTTATACAACTGTTTTAATTTTTTTTTTTTTTTTTTCATTTTTAATGCATCTGCAGGTATCAGTCATACAACTGGATGAACAGCAAGGTGAGCTTGTGGAGAGGCTTTCATTCGAACATACGTTCCCTCCGAATTGTATTCAGTGGATTCCCGATATGGTTCATTTTGAACTTAAAATTTTTAAAGATTTTAATGAAATATATGCCTTCAAAGAATTATCTACTTGTAGAGAAAATAGAGCTTTTTAGTTCCGATTACCATTATTTGTGTTACATATTATATTTTTAGATGGATTCCTATCCTGATCTGTTGGCAACCAGTGGAGAATGCTTGAAAATTTATCGGATAGAATCAAATTCTGTTATGGTGGAATGCATCTTAAATAATGTATGTTGTTACAGTAATATTATTTGTATGATCTCGCTAATAATTTATCAAGTAGACATCGATGTTATTATTTGAATTTGAAAATTTACTTGAAAATAAAGTTTATTTGAAAATAAGTGTGTATGAAGTACTCATGGTCATTATTGTCGCTTTTTTCAGTAACATCATTGTCGCCACACGTAGTCGTTTATGACATAATACAGAATATTCGAGCTTATACATGTTAGAATTACAGAAACAAGCATCAAATTATTCCGGACCATTGACAAATTTCGATTGGAATGATGTTGATCCAACCTTAATTGGCACTTCTTCAATCGATATGAGTTGTACCATATGGCAGCTTGAAGTGAGAATATTAAAAATTTAGGATCTTAGCATTTCATGATTATTTTAGCAATTTTAATTTTAATTTGTTTTTTTTATTTTTTAACTCGACGATTAATTGTGGTTATTTTTGCATTTTATAATTAAATTCTATGCTTAGATTTGATATTTCTATAGAATCTGTAAAGCTATATGCATAAATATCATAATGAAAGTGAAATGAGCTTACAAAAAAATTGAGTTAAAGTTACATGCATAAATATCATAATGAAACTTACAGAATTAATGATAGGATTTGTGCAGAAAATTGTGACTGTAAAATAAGGGTGATCTTTTTCTTTTTTAAGAATTTCCGCATTATTTATTTGTTCTTGACTAGATATATTTCATTTACACATTACTTTTAGACGGGACAGGCGCTTGCTCAGACAAAAAAACCAATGGCACCGTTAAAACTCAGTTAATAGCTCATGATAAACCGGTGCATGATATTAAATTTTCACGAATAAATCGTGGACGGGATAATTTCGCTACTGTTGGTATGCAGTTAAAATCAGCTTTTAGATTTTGTTTAAAAATAATTTCATTTTTGTGTATATATTTTAAGGTTTTAAATTGTTATATTTTCACATTTTCTATATTGTTGCTTATTTCGACTCTGAAAGATTTCGTATATGTTTGACGATAGACAGAAAATAGCAAGAAACTGTTATTATAAAAAACTGTAGCAGATCAGGAAAATCAAATATTTACTAAATTAAATATTTATAAAGGAAAAATGAATATTAATAATTTCAAGAAAATGTTACATTAAAAAAAATGGCAGGTGCGGATGGAAGTGCTCGATTGTTTGATTTACGAAATTTACAACATTCTACAATAGTTTATGAAGATCCTTTACGATCACCATTGATGAGACTAGCATGGAACAAACAAGAAAGTCATTACTTGGCTACTTTTGCACAGGATTCTGCTGAGGTGCAAAGATCAATTTCTTCTGATTTAGTTGTATCGATTTTTTTGATCGAGAGCCAGAATAGTTGTGGGATGGAAGGGAAATCAGTATGACTTAACTTTTAATTATCATTATCCGAAAAATGGCGACCAGTATTGTTTGATATTTCAAGGCACTGTGCAATTTAAGTCTTAGCATATTTATCAATTACGGAATGTCTTCAAAATGTCATTTTAGGTGATATTTATTGTGCGATATATTTTATAGGTAGTAGTAGTAGATATAAGAGTACCTTGTAATCCCCTTGCTCGGCTTCACAATCATCGCGCTTGCGTAAATGGTGTTGCTTGGGCTCCACATTCTTCATGTCATATATGCACAGCCGGTAATTTCAACAGATTTTAAATATATAAATTTTTAAGATTTCTCTTCTAAATTATTATTGCAATTATATAAGAATATTATTCATAAGTTCTGATTCTTTTCTGAAGTTCATTATTCTTATTTTTAATCTTGAACTCAGATGCCAAATATTGATGCTGGATTATTAGGACGAATTTGTCTCATTTCTTAATTTTAAAAGTTTTCAAATAAGCTTCAATACTTTTTCACTTTTTTTTTTCAATTTAGGGGATGATCGTCAAGCTCTAATTTGGGACATTTCACCAATGCCAAGACCAGTTGAAGATCCAATACTAGCCTATCAAGCCGAAGGAGAGGTAATTTTTGATGTACGCAATAAATAGATTTTAAAGCTTCAGTTATAGAATCGAGTAAGCGCTTTAATCCAATAATCTAAAGTATTTTTAGTTTATTGCTTTGATTTAAATTTCTTAAAATTTCTTTTAAATTTTCCAACAATAGTAACTAATTCATTATCTGTTAAGATCTTCAAATTTACTGGCTAATAAATCTTAGTTATCGCTCTGAGAAAACCCTATGTAAGGATTCAGTTGCAAAACCTCCCATCAAGGTTAATGCTTTCTTATTACATGTTCTCTTATTACATGGAGACAAAATTTCCTATGACATAATAATTTTCTTAGAAGAATTTCGCATATTTGTGGTTTTAAATTTTTGATTAAATATATGTTTTCGAAATTTCATTAAATATATTTTTTGTCATGTTTTTTAGCGTAACCTGCTCAGGAGATTTTTTCTTAATTCAGTAACATCATAACTTAATTTATTGATTATTAGTAGGGATATATTGCTTAAATCTATATTCTGCAATGATTATAGAGGTAATTTGCATCTTTATTTTTATATCGAAATTGATTGCTTTTTTCAGGTGAATCAAGTACATTGGTCAGCTTCTCAAATAGATTGGATTTGCATTTGTTTTGGGAAATGTTTGGAAATTCTTCGAGTTTGAAAAAATTTTGCCATTATTTTTATCTCCCATAACTTTATAATAGACTTTCTTAAAAACATTGATGATATTCTTCTCATCAATGTTTTGACCATCTAGTATCCTATAACATTCCTGTTTGATTTTACTTCTAATATTATTGAGATTTGCATCTCTCCATTTCGCTTGATATTATTGGATTACTCATTAAAAGGAAACAAATGATATTGCTGAGGAATAATTTTTAGACCATATTTATTTCTTTACAGTATTTTAATTTATAGTTGTTATTGGACTGTTTCAAGTGCTGTTTCAGTTTATTATTATATTACTAATGATTGAATTCACTGTGTTATCGTTTTATTTTACATATAATTTTTGATAATTGATAAAGTTATGTTTTAATATGTTATTATTCTGATCTATGATATTTAAATCGAAGCATGTCTAAAGTGTAATGGATGGTATTGGATGGAGAAGAAAAACAACCTTTGTTTAATCGAAGGCATGATTAACTACAGGTGTGTGTCTTAGGACAAACTGAGAATAACATTGATCATAAAAATAATTTCCTATAAAATAAAATGCATGTGATTATTACTGCTGACTCAGTACAATTTTGGCTAATTTATTGTTTTCTATCTTATCTTTCATTGTGAAAAGTATTGTACGTACTCCTTTTTTTAAGGTGCATGTGTTGCATCTTTGCCTTATACCATTTCATTCATTGATATTCCTCAATGCTTAGTATTTCAGGGTTTTTGAGTTCAAGTATTTCTATAAATTTGAAATATTTACTATGACTTATATTGGAAAATAAAGCTTTGTTTACTTTTTTGTTTGTTCATTATTCTGATGGTTCTATAAGCCATCTGAACCAATTAAGTTGTTTAAGTTTTTTCAATTTGTTGTTTTTCATAATTTCTAATAATATTCAAGCATTCATGGGTAAACTGAGATATTTGTGATGACCAGAAGAAGTTAGACTACGTGCTCTGATTTCGTACTTAATCCCTACTAAATTCTAAATTCTGGCTTATCTTTCATTTTCGAATTCCTTCAAGCTTACTGTTCTTTTTCTTGAAGGATAATCAAAATAGGACTGTTGTCAATTTGGATTGAAATTCAATGGCAATCACGCGGCAGTTATCTCACGTTATGCAACAATTCATGGGTAGCGAGATTGCTCAAATGGGACCCAGTCAGCCTAGTAAGCTGGATTTTTTATTTCGGACATAAGATGTATTTGTTTGGTGATATTCATATCATCTCATTAATATATTATTGAAATTTTGACATTTATGTCAGTAGCAAGTAATTTGTTGACGAATAAATATAAGTACTCATATTGATAGATGTTTTCGCATGCCTAAAAAACAATGACTGAAATGTTTGTGTGAAGCAATAATGTTGTGATTGTTACATTTATCGATTATAGGTTGCATATCAAGTTCGAGTTCTAAACATAAGGAGGTTTACAAGTATGAAGCACCTCACACACTATATTCCACGGGCTGGTCTCAGCATCCTGATCCAGTGAAAAAATTTCGCTTGGCATTAGCTAGCTTCATTGAAGAATACAACAATAAGGTATTCGATTGTTACTTCATTTCATCGTCAGTGGGAAATACAGATATTTCTGCATAGATGGCTAAGGATATGATGGAGTATTTTGATTTAGCAACAAAGATAAAAATGCGTGTTGAAATGCTCGAATTAAAATTAAACTTAAATCATACTGGATAAAAGTGTTGCTTTATATAACCGCAATCAAAAAATAGGCTGTTTGATTGCATTGTAAATATTGATTTTCATTTGATTTTTCTTATTATTATGAATCCATTAAAAGATGAAAGATTAGATGAAGACTAGAAATATTTTTAATCAGTTAAGATTTCAATAGTCAAACTTGATGAAGATGCTGGTGAATTTATCGATTATGGTAGTTTCGATCATCCATATCCAGCTACAAAAGTCATGTGGATTCCAGATCAGGTTTGTTTCTAAACATTTTCAGAATAACAAGTTTTGTTTCTTTGGCATATTATAAAAAAAATTATTGTCAATTCAAATATTAGTAGTCACGCATAGTCACGTGCGCTTGATTTCAATAATTTTTGTTAGTTCTGATACAAGCTGAAAAATTATTTTATATATACATGTATTTATTTCACGGATTTTTAGAAGGGTATGTATCCAGACCTTATTGCTACAACCGGAGACTATTTACGACTATGGCGCGTAGGTGGAACTGATGGCGCTCAGATTGAAGTTTTTCTTAACAACGTATGTTTAAATGTTGATCTTTCATCTTTCCCGTCCTATATTTCATCTTTCCAGTCTTATTATTTTGACTCTCAATGGAAATTATGAATTATTTGTGATTACAATTAAAACAAGCAAAAATCCAACGCACTCTTTTCTCAAAGTCCATACTAATAATCAACTTCATATTTCGCCATGAACAATTTGCCATATATCCTATCTGTGTTTCGGATATATGAAAAACTTATGCTTTGGAATCTGCATTATAGACCTATTGAAGTCTCACTTTAAACTAAGTGTTTTATATCACTTGAAGTGTCAATGAATTTTTCCGACACGAATATAAGATTGAAACAAATTTTTTTTCATTTCATTTCAGAATCGAAGCAGTGAATACTGTGCACCATTGACATCATTTGATTGGAATGATATAGATGTTAGTCTGATTGGCACTTCAAGTATCGATACAACATGCACCATTTGGCAAGTCGAGGTTAATTTCTATGAATATAAATTTGAAATTTAATTTTATTACGAAGTAAATCGGTGAGAAATAAGATCAAAAGGAAAAATAGACAAAAGATTAATTTTTTTCTATCTTTTAGACTGGTCAAGCGATCAGTGTTGCACGATCAACAGAAGGTACCGTAAAGACGCAACTGATTGCTCATGATAAGGAAGTATTTGATATTGCTTTTACGAGGATGGCAAGCGGTCGCGAAATATTTGCTAGTGTTGGCATGTTTTTTTTTTTACTGTTTTTGCATTGTTTTTTTTTTCATATATTACTTCCATTCGTTTTTGTAAAAGAATAGGAATAATAAAAGCTTCTGAATTGTTTGAGAGAATTCTTTTTTTCATATTATTACCGGAATATTATCCATTCATAGAAGCAGCTGTTGGAAAAGATATAGTTTTACCTTCGAGGTAGCTTGCAATTTGCGGATACATTAGCATTATGGTTAGATTCACCATTAAATTCCACAATTATGATGACATAAAAAATACATACTTAAACAAGAAGTGAAACTAGATCAGTTACTTTTTCAGCACACTATCAAGTTTTCAGGAGCTGATGGAAGTCTAAGAATGTTTGATTTACGCCATCTTGAGCACTCAACAATTATGTTTGAAGAACCATCACATGCTCCATTACTACGCTTAGAATGTAATAAGCAGGACTGCAATTATATCGCTACATTTGCTCAAGATTCTGCAGAAGTTTGCTTTATTCATTTCCCGTATTTTTTTTATGAACAGTTATATTAAAATTCTTAATATTTGCCTTTTTCATTTAACTCTATCTATAATTATAATTTAATTTATTTTACTTGTAATGAATTTAATATGTGTGTTACTATGTATCAGCATTTCGAATTTGATATTTCGATATCATTAGCATTATTGTTATAATAAAAAGGATCAGAACAAATGACTTTAATACGGAGAAATTTATTCTATTTTGGTTAAGTGAATACACATTTCAAATGTTTAAATTAGTTTTTATTAAGGTAATAATTCTCGATGTACGTATACCTTGCACACCTGTCGCAAAATTAGACAATCATCGTGGACGCGTAAATGGCATAGCTTGGGCACCGCATTCTTCATGTCATATTTGTACAGCAGGTAAACTATGTTTCTAGTTAAATTAGAAATTTCGAATTTGAAATACTATAATTGAACATTTATTTACTTGTATATTTGTTATTTATTTGTTTTTTGTTAATTTCGATTTAGGTGGTGATAGTCAGGCATTAATTTGGGATATTCACACGATGCCTCGACCTGTTGATGATCCTATTTTGGCTTATCAAGCTGGTGATGAGGTAAACCATTTCATTTCTTAAAAGGCAATTTAGTTTGCTGTTTCAGAATGATGATAAAATTATGTTAATTTGTATTAAAAAATGAGGCCCCACGCGTCACTTAACATTGTTCAGTTAGTGTTTTAAATATGGTTTGTATCATTTCCCACTATCTTCTGCAGATTTTTTCATCCTTGATAATAAAAGAATATCCATTTTCAAAAAAAGGATATTTTTAATGAAATAATTCAGACGGTACTGCAATCAGTGTAATTTTATGAGTTTTTTTTTAAAGATATTTTATTCTGGATGTTTCAAAAATCAAATTTTTCAGATTAATCAGGTGCATTGGGCAGCTGCCTTTCCTGACTGGATATCAATTTGTTATAAAAACATGCTAGAAATATTACGAGTATAAATAATGCTTTATTGTATAATAATCTAATTATTTTTCTGTAATTATTTTTCAATCGATAAATGCCCTTCTAAGATCTAAATCAGCACTTGTCTAATCAGCACTCTTAGGAAAAAAAATCCGGAAGGAATGTTTCAATTGCAGTTCTAAATTAAGTGTTCTTAAACTTGATTTACTTCCATTCTTTTTCCAATTTACTTTCTCAGTTGATTATCCATTTCGGATTGAGTGTTGTAGGAGAATTTTTTGATGTTCATTATAAATTTATTAATCATTAGTTATTTAAAGTTTGATTTTTCTGGTTGAGTTCTTGGCTTTGAAAAATTTTCGAGATTTTGATATTAATAATAAACTTTTAATTTAAAATGAAAGTTTGATGACCAATTCATATCAGCATACCTGTTTCGAATTTTCGTCATCGGAAAATTTATTTTATAGGGCAATATTATTTGCCTAAATTTTTTTAAAATTATTTTTAGTTATGAATTATACTTTATGTAAATATTTTTTCTTCGTCGCATTTCGGTCTGAAATAAATGTTATTAAAATATTCGTTAGGTGCAAAACGACGAAAAACTGAAAAAAGAATCCAGAAATATTGAAATCCATTTCAATTTTTTTAAAGTGATTCAAATTTTGTTTCATGTTCCATACCGCGATACAATTCCAACACATCAGTCAGTAAGTTCTTTCTTGAGAAGTTGGCTATATCATTGTTTTTGCAAATCATTTTTTTTTCTTGTGGATGAATTCAAAGATCATTATGAGATTTCACGATAAAATGTAGACCTGTAATAGTTTGAATTTAAATTGATTTGTTTCAGGTGAGCAGAATACATAATCAAATGCAAGTCGGTCTTTTTCAACTAATTGTTCGACAAATTTATCCATCTTCTGTAAAAATATAGGAGTTGCTATATAATCTTATATAATTTAATTAATAAAGACGAAGGAGGTATGATAGTTTTTCATAAATATTTCGTTACTTTCAAAATAATGTGCTCCTGGCTGATAATTCTGTAGAGATGTCATTTACAAGATAAGTTATTTATTAATTTCTTCAGTGAGATTTTGATCTTTTCTCCAAACCAGTACTATAATGGTAATGTTACCTTAATAGTAACTGCAATATCACATTTTTGTTTAGGTGGTAATATACCACATGGTGGTGTTACTAATACACGTGGTATCGCATTGCTTTTAATGACATATGCAATGTGTTTTGTCGATGTATTACGAATGCGTATGAAATATGTTAGATTTTCGAAATCATATGGAGCATTAAAAACCTAAAAATGAAAAATTTATAGCCGTTCAAATGGATTAGCATTTTTCTGATTTATGGAATCTGAAATTCCTTAAAAAATACGCAACATTTTTCAGATACTTCGCTCTGGTGATTGATTTTCAAGGCTGGAATTAAAGCCATAATGTGGTGGTAAAAAATCGATTATTCAAAAAAATTTTAAATGGACCAAATATTTCGTTGGCTCAAATGTCAAGTCATGCGGGCTATAATTTGTACTTAAGCTTTCTGCATTTGGGAAATCTTGCTCTTTTATTGCGAATTCGGTGTTAAATAACATCGGATTCATACTTTCTGGAACTGAAAAAAAAAAAAAGAAATTTCGAGCGGAATTTCAATTTCTCATTGAATTTTATTCCTATTTCTCGAATTGTAGTTATTAATAGAGAAGCATATAATATTAAGTAATAGTACTTTCATTTTTCATTTGAGTAATAATTATTTCTTCAATAAATATTGAATTTAAACTAAAAAAGAGGAATAGGTGATTGTAATAAATATTATTATCGTAAAGATTACTGATTGCTACATCGGTTAATTCTGTCATCTGAAAAGACATCTGCATTGGAGACATATCTGTGGATTACAGATATGTGATCATTTGAAGAGTAATTGCTTGAATTAGCCAAACATTAGTCGATCTATAAGTAAGAAGCCAATAAATAAGATTGGAAGTGAATACTCACTTCTTTTATCAATTTCTTATGAATTATCATTATCTTTTTATCTTAAATCCCATATATAGGTTTAAAAAATTCTATAGAATAGTTACTTCGGGTGCTCCAGATGGCAATGATTGTTTGTCCTTAATCTTCTGATCCATTTTTGATAATTCCTGTTTGATAAATGGAATTATAGTTGGCTTTAAACTGTGATTTTCAAAAATTTTAAATTTAAATATTTTATGTATGTTCACTTTTATTTCAAATTGTGTTTCTTGTTGGGAAGGACATAGAAGTAGCGAAAACAAAATCGTTTCTCGGAATAAATAAAAATTAATAAAAGCATTATTTTTTAAATATTATGAGTAAGTAATGAAAGTCTTTCCAAAGTAATAGCAAATCGTGCTAATTGGATATCAAATAAATGAAATCAGAAATTTGAAGCTCAGTTTTATAAAAATTTGAAAAAATATTAAATTAAAATAAATTTTGATGTCGAACTTTATCTGTGATACTATCACCACGAATTAATTGTATGTACCAAAGGATTCGATCAGCGCCATCAAATGGATGCAAAAAAAGAAGTGCAAGTAGAATTACTTTAATAAAATAATAACCACTTCGAGGTTCGAAATGAGGATCTAGTATGGTTAATAGACCAAAGGCGCTCCTGAAAACTTCCTTTTCGCTTTAAAAAAGTATAAATAAATTTTATATGATGGAATTATATCATTATTCAATTAAAAAGTATGCAGTAGCACATTAGTGAATGATCTACTCGTCCATTTCGATAGAATGTGGGAATAATTGGAAAGTTCCTTGATTAATCATGATGGTAAGAATTTAATTTGACTTGAACAATCAATTAGATTTTAAAATGCCGACATTGAAAGGTGTAAAATGAAAAATGATAAATAATATGTGATGATGGATGTGTGTATTATATTAATATTGTATGTATATATGATGTATGTATATATATTAATAATAATATGTGATCCATGTATATATTAATATTAAAATATTTTTGGTTTTCTGAAAGGTTTTCAAAATTTTAATCAAAATATTTGCTGATTCATAAAGCGATGCATTTAACAATAAATAATTATACCAATATATAAGGAGATGTGATATAGGTGGTTTTTCGGCCGGAAAAACATAAGTAAGTAAGATTGGTATCACTGTAAGAATGGCATTTGACAACATTTGAGCATCTTGTCCCGTTATTAAATAGATGGATGTGACACCACCAATAAAAATTGCTAAATTGAGCTCGTCTAAACCTGTCTTTCCATGTAAAAATCGTAAACCCCGGCTTGTCATATGTCTCTGTAATTTAATTGAAAATGCATTTAATATACAACTTGCTTCCTAAATAAAATAATTTCTTACGTTACTAATAACTCTTCAAAATTATCAAATATTTATCCTATAAAATTATCATAACATTCTTATTTTCTTATTGATTAACTTTATGCCTCAGAAAAGAGTGCTCTCATTTTCATTTGACAGAACATAAGCATCAAATATCATGTGAGCAGACAATGCTTATTTATTCAATGCATTTATCGATTATCGATCACAACCTGATCAAAAATAAGTGATCGTAAATGATTGAGCAATTCATCTGAGTTGCTTGCATCTGTCATTCGTTTAAGCAAAAAGTGACAATGAAATAAAAAAGTTTGCAATTTATTTTTATGTCTTATACCAATGGATATGCCCTTTATCTATACCAATTATTCAGAATTCCAATCTATACATAAATTAAACAGCTCTTTTTTCTAAGCTAAGTTTACCCATCTTTTCTTCTTACTTTCTGATCGTTACTGATAAGAGTCATCTCGTTTTTTACATCATTGTATTCCTAATCGGTTTATTGCGAATTTATAAAACATTAAATTTCCAAAAAATTTGAATTCATTTCTGCATTAGTTGGTTTGAAAAAATTTACAGTAAATTTTGTTTCATTGTAAAGAGCCAATCTAATTAACGCAATATCAATTATCTCCCGGAAAACAGGAATTCATTATCAGTTGAAATCAAATCATTAAATATGAGTGAAAAAAGCATTCTTTTATGCACAAACATGTCCACGATATGATACTCTGATTATCGATAGCAGGCCGCCATTTAGGGCCTTCAAATACTTTTATTATTTAAAGAAATTAAAATGATTCATTTAACATATAAATACGTAACGTAAAATATTAAATACAGTTTTATTTTTTCATTGTAATTCGTCAGGCTGAAATAAAATTAAAAAGTATTAGAACAGAATTTGAGTTGAATAGTTCCAAAAAGCCTTAAGTCTTAATTTTAACTGCTATTTTACTAAACTCAGTTTTGAATCATATTGTCAATATGAAAAGCACTAAGAAATATTTATATATATTATGATATTACTACATCATGCAACTGCCATTAATTCCGTATTACGGAATGCAGTAGTTTATTGAAATCAAATTTTATGAAACTTTGATTTTGGTGATCCGTTCCAATTAAATCTATTTTGTCAATTCGCCTTATATTCTAATTCTCGAAGTCACGAAGTTTGTTTCGATTCTTTCAGCTAAGCAATACAATTTAATTTCAACTTCTATTCCGCTGCAGTTCTTAGATCTCACAGATTTTATGAAATTTTAGAAATTTATAAATTTTGTAAAAAAATCGAAACAAATTAACCTGCTTATTCCGCGCATTTTGCGTTGTAACGACAGTTTGCCCAACTGCAATCCACGTAATAGCGTTGTCCGACTTTTTTCCCTCAGAAGTATCTTGAGCAATCTTCGTCTCAACATTCACATTTTCTTTGCGATCAATGCAAATATCAGGGATGGATAGAGATTGCTGCTCAGGATTAATTTGGGTTCCTACTTTTTTGACTGTACCAGATTCTTTCAGAGAAACCTGAAGCTCTGTAGCAGAAGAATTCCGCATTACCGAATCAGTCTCAAACATTTGAGCGGCTTGGGATTCCTTTCCGTGAGAAATATTACTAACAGGAATTGCAGAGACTTGTAATTCTTTTGTAAGAAAGATATGCGGTTCTTTTACAAGAGCTGCTTTTAATTCATACTTTGGAACAAGATGAGATTCCTCAGTTCTTTTGCATGGAATATTTTGAGATTCCTTAGTAGAAATAGTTGTGGAAATCCTCAACGGTGCAAATTGGGTTTCATTTGTAGAGATAATTCCGTTGGGTAAAATAGTTTGAGATACGTTCATCGGGAAATCTTGTAGTTCCTGCAAATAAATGACTTGGGATCTTTCGTTTGAAGAAATTTTAAACTTCTGCAAAAAGTTAGTTGAACCAGCATTTTAATATTGTTTAGACTGCTTAAATAAAGGTAGATAAAAAAATAATAAATTAGTCGCTTGAAACAATATCGAAATCCTGATTTTTTCATTGGAACAATTGCAGAATGATATATGCTAAGATGGAAGCATTTGAATTTTATCAAAACAATGTGGAACTTTTTTCAAGGAATCTTTCATGATGAAATCGAGTTAAAATGCTTTATGAAAATGTCTTAATATTTCTTGGAAGTAAACTGCAATTCGTTTGCCGAAACACTTGAAAATACTTTTGCAGAAAGAATTTGAGATTCTGGCAAAGGAATCATTTGAACTTTATTCTTAACAAAAATTAAAATCCTTTCATGAAATTATAAAAGATTCATTTACGGAACAAATTCTCTTTTTATAAAATAGCTGAAGCCTCTTCGGAATCATTCACTTTTTATTTCTTCATTGCCATTGGAAAAGATAAAAGATTCTACGCAAAAGTTTTTGAAATTTCTCTTGCAACAAATTTTTACAGAAGTAATTTGAGACTTTCTTGATTTTAAATTCAGTTTGAAATTCATTTACAAAACTTCCTAAAAGAATGATCTAAATTTTTTCGCAGTAATGAGTTGACAGCCTTTAGCAGAAGCATTTTGACTTTCTTTTTCAAACTAACTTAGGTTTTGTCACTTTAAAGGTTTCCAGTTGCTTTGAACAAATATCTTCAGATTTCTTAACAGAGGTAGTTTGAATTTCCTTATCTAGGTCGATCTTAGATTCCTTTATTCTAGAGCCTCCTGATTCTTTCAGATGAGTAATTTGATGCTCCTTCGCAGAAATTCCTGCCAATTCATTATAGCGGCACGATATTCTTCTGTTTCCTTTTTATTCTTTACTGGGATAATTTTAACAATCTTGAAATGTGTAGTTTCAGGTTTTCTCAAAGAAGGAAACTGAGTTTCCCGAATGACAGTGGTTTGAGGTTCATTTGATGAGATAACTTGAGATTTTTTTTTGGGGACAGTTTGTGCAATCTCCGAATATGTAGTATCATGTTCTTTGGAACATATAGTCCGAATCTCTCTTGCAGGGAAAATTTGTGATGCTGTTGTAAAAGTGGTATTATCCTCTCTTGATTGAAAAATCTTCAATGGTGTAAGCTGCGGTATCTCTTCATCAGCAGTCTGCAGTTCACTTGCAGGTAAGTTTTGAAATTTTTCGCTAAAAGCAATCAATGGCTCTTGTTTAGGGATAATTTCAGATTTCTGAATTGAAGTATCTGAAAAATTTTCTGGTTGAAGCACTTGAGATTTTTTCAAAGATCGAATGATTTGACGTTTTGTCGCTCTAATTAATTCGGCTTTCTTTGGTAAATCAATTTGGGATTCTTTCATGTAAACAAAGGGTTTACTTTCAGGAATAATAGAAGATTTTTGTTCCAGAATAGTCTGAGATTCATCCTTATGAATGGGAGATTCAGTTTCAGAATCGAGCTGTAGTTTCATTTCTGGAACAAGCAGAAGAACTTGCCCTTTTTCAGAAGGAATTTGGTTTTGCTGGGTGGTAGGCAGAGATTTCTCTTCTAAAATGGTTGGAATATTTTCCACATTGGTAACTGAAATCATTTTAATTTTTGTTGGTGAAGCTGAGGACTTGGCTGGTTTTGTTCCTAAGGAATCAGTTTCTTTGGCAGAATGTCGCTGCTCGGAAGTTTCCTCTTTCCTTAACTCACCGTTTGAACTAGCTATCATTTTTTCTTCATTACTGTTTCTGTTTTTCTGGAATAAAGTTTTTAAAATCAGGAGATTAAATCTGCAACTATCATATTGCACTTGAATTTACATTCACTTTGTTAATTTGAATATATTGTGATAATTGGTGCTCTATTTGACTGTTATAATATGAAAAAGACTTCAAGCGAATTTATGTCAAATTATCGAATTGAAAGCTAAGGTTACCTTGAAGATTGCTGTTGTTAAGATAAATAGGATATTATTACAGTACAAAAGATTTTGTTAAGTATAAAGTAACATATAGTATTGTGGGGAAAATATATCGAGAAGCTCATTAAATTTTTCATAATGTAAGAAATAAAGGCCAAAATGAAAATTAGCCTGGGATGGATGCTGACATGCTGCTTCGATATCGTAATATTAGCTTCTCCAGGAAATACTATTAATAATATTAACAGAAGCATTTTTATCCAATAATAGTTTCCTTTGTCCTCTGGTTTCGGATCACAAAACAATGTTGTAACAATGTATATAGACCTGAAATGTTTATAATTATTTGCCTTTCAAATCAAATAGTTAAAAAACTAAAAAGTTCTTACAATAAGCAAAACACAACTTGTGCAAAATTGAAAGAACATATAAAAGGCTATTTTAAAATTAAAGCAAATCCTGATTACTAGTGAAAAAATAAAAATAAGAAAATGGAAAAAAAAACTAATGGATGAAGTGGCTGCATTATTTGAAAAAAATTTATTTTTTAAAATTTAAACTATTTAGAATCATTCTCGGAATATTCTCTTAATCAATAAGAGGATTTGCCTTAACTCATATGTATTAAGCCATATAGATATTCCAAATTCAGAATCATTAATACAAGTTGATAAAATGGTTGTAAATATTTACATTAAGTTTTAAACTATTAGCACTTATGGTACTGCTCACCAGTAATATAAAAGATTATTGATTGGTGGTTTCTCGTCCGGATAAACATAGGTAAGTAAAATCGGTACGGCGATGAGGATTGTATTGGCGACAAATCGGGCATAATCACCAATGATGAGATAAATCAAAATGCCGGATATAATGAAAATCGCTAAATGGCATTCATCTGCTCCTGATTTCTCATGCAAATATCGTAAACTTCTTGCAGACATATGCCACTAAAAATTTCAAGTGTTTTTTATTCAATTGTCCATCTTCGAATTTCAATATATTTCTCTTGTGACGAAAGATGTCACTGAAGCATATTTGATCTTAATAGTTTGTAAAATTAATTGAAAGTAGTCTCTTGAAATAAGTGAATTGGTTCAATTCTATGAAACTTTATTTATATTTCTTGCATGTTTCTTTGGACATTTCTTAATTTATTTGCAAAAATTTAGCATCAGTGCGATGAATGTTTAAAATTTAATTGAAATAGAGCCACACAGGAGGATATTTAAACAAAAGTTTATTTCTGGTCGATTATACTTCTTTCAAGTTGACTTCTTGTAGGTTGCAAATCAAAAGCGTAATTGACTGAACTTCAGCAATCATAATTGACTGAACTTTTTAGCAGTGACCACCTGATCGTAAATAAGAGCGTATAGATGATTTTGTAATTTTTGCGGCAAGTCGTGAACCAGTGCAACCAGCATTAAATTTATGTAAGTTGACCATTAAATTATTTGCAAATTGAATACATATATTTTATGTAAAAATTTCTAAATTCAACTAAATATTCAAATTAGTGAAAATATCATGCCAAATATACGCAGCAGCATTATCGATGAATCGTTTGGATGCAAAAAATGATCATTTTACTAGTCTAGCACATACAAATTGAATTTTTGTAAATTAAAATAATATTATATTAAAAATGAAGAAAAGTAAAAATTCAGAAAATAAATGCTTTTGCTTTCGTACACTAAAAAATCATCCAAATGATGCCAAATACTACATATTGGAATAGAATGGAAAGTACAATGAACATATTTACCTGAGAATAGAGCATAGAGATAAGAAATGGCTTGCAAATAAAAAGGCTTCATAGTAAATTTCACGTCGACATCTCTAACGTTTGGAAAAAAATGATTGTCTGATAGAATCACTAATATATAAATGACAATTTTGGCCCATTGAATGATTCATTTTTTAGTTTCAAATCAATTTATTAATAACTTATTTTAAAAGTTCTATTTCAAAAGACTCTTAGAATATGACAAAAACCAATAGAGATTTTTGAGAAACTTCTAGTTCCATAATTTGGAAATTTATAAATGCACAAAGTTTATAATTGAGGTTTAAGTATCATAACAGCAAAGCTAGTTTTCTTATGCTGAAGAATTGGAAGGTATGTTCAGGTTATTTGATGACTGACAACTGCTATCTTCACTAAACCACTGCTTCGTTTTAAATCGCAAACTTCTCGATATTGTTGCTAAACCAAGATTGTGTCGCGCTGTGACACATACTATATACCTGCAAAACATACATATATCATATAGCTATTCAAATTTTTCAGATAAATTATCTGTTTATTATTGACAATCAAATTTTCGAATCTAAAAAGTGAACATTATAATTACGACTGCAATATAATTACGACTTGTCTTCAATTATAATTAAAACTGTTAAAATTTGACGTATTTTTTTGCACGTAGTTTTTCCAATTACTTTTTAAGTTTCCTTCATATCTTTTCAGAAAATCGATTCAGTTCATTCAGCTCACTTATTTCGCTTACAGAATTCTACAAATTACTGTTTACACTTTAAGCATTATATTAAAAGAAGATGAATTATTAAGCTTATCTGGTATTTGGTAAAAGTTTGGTAACTGTAAAACGCTTATTTTTACCACAACCATAACTTTGCCAATAAGAAAATTGTGGTGCCGGTTCTTGACTGAGTAGAACTGTGTAATTCTAAAGGATTTATTAAAAGTATATATATTCTTTAATTTATTCTTATGCACTACTTATTGAACGATATTAGCTAAAAGTGAGAAGTAAATTACATTAATGATCTTTCCTCTCTCCTTTTTTTATTAAATAAGAAATTTGCAAATTGTTGAACAAAATGATAGAAATATTTTGGAAAAATGAAGCAATATAATTTTAAACCTTTGAAAAGCAAGAACTATAATTTCATAACTAACAATTTTACCTCAGGTCCAATATTTTTACGTGGAGCATTCCAAACTAATGTCGCTGTTTCAGAACTTAGTTTTTCCAGTGATAGAGATTGTGGAACAGTGCATGGTTCTAAAATTTTCGATGTAATTTAAAATTACTCTTAGAAAATGAACTACATCAATGAACTGATAAATTTTATATTATCTACTGAATGATATAATGTAATGATACTAAAATAGCATCAGTCATTCCTTCGAGGCTTACAAATATCGAAAATAAAAGAGCCAATTTAGACCGAAATAGATTCTTTTGAATTCAAATATGGAAAAAACATAAAAAAGGTATCAGTATGGTACTGGTATACTGCTATGCCAGTATACCAGCGTGCCAGTACCAGTATACCAGTATATTCTAAAGTACCAGTATATTCATAACATGTGATCGGTTTGCTACTTCCGAATTGGTTGTTGTTGCAACAGAGAATCCGTAGAGTGTGAAGGAACGTAAACCGGTGATAATATATTGCTCAGTACAAACATATTCAATTACTGTTGTTGGATTATTTCGGCTTCGAGGTGTTCTAAAATCAAATAAAAAATAATTCCAAAATTATATGCAAGCATCTGAATGATATCAATGCAAATAATTAAATTTTTAGTAATTTTTGAGAAATAATAAGAACAAAATACAAACCTTATTTTATAAGCGACGGTATACCAGAAACCTTTCCTTTCGTTATCGTATAATGGAGGATCCCATTTAAGGACTATAGAATTCGATGTCGAATCAGTTACTCTTAAGTTTCGTGGAGGATTAAGAGAATCTATAAAAATATTTACAACATAGAAACGGAGAATAAAGATCAAAGTACATTACCAAATAATTTCTAATGCAATCTGTTGGAATATTAGTGCGTTCATTACAGTATCTTCATTATCTTTTGTCCTTATCATCAATTTGCAAAAGATGTTCGAAAGATATTAGACATATAACTATTCAACTCGTTCAATCATTTGCTGTCAATGAAAATAATTTTAATTGATAAATTTATCAGATAAACAAATATGTTAATATATGTTAATGTAACATACTTATCAACAAATTGTTTTTTATTTCATTTCGGCTTTGTTTTAACCCGAAGTCTGCAAGTATTTCTTCTATCAATATTAGTGCAACAACATTTTTTCACATATATTATTGTAGAGTAGAGAATAATTCATTTATTGCATTTGCAAGAATTCATAACATACATTTGTAATTAGCAATCCATAGTCTTTTCCGGAATTAACACATGTGAAATCGAAAATAATCAAAGGTCAATAATAAATGATCAATGATAAAATTATCAGCTTTTCTAATTAGTCTAACAAGTATTTCATAGTTTTTTGAACAATTCTTACCGATTTCCATATACTGTAGAGCAGCGGCGGTTTCAAATAATTTACGCATCGCTTCACGTTTCATTGTGATCAAGCGTAGCTGTTGTACTTTTTTAACCATTCAAGAGAATTCTATGATCAATTTGCATGTTAATGCTTTTTTTGAATTTGTGTCCAATCAATTTCACAGATGACTATGGTCTTTATAATGTGGCTTATATATTGGTACTTTGCATAAAATTACTTGAAAAATTTAAGAAAACAGATACCTCGAGATCAAGATTACGGCCGAAGAAATGCAATCGATCTATGTAATAGGAGCCTACTATATCAATAAATGATGTAGCTAAGATTAACCCGAACAACACGATAAATAATGTGAGCAATATAAATGATTGGTTTCGAGGTATTAAGTCTGAAATAGTGCAAACTTATCAAGAAGTCATATCATGGTGTTCAAGTTAAGTTTAATAACCAGCCTGCTGATTGATTTGCAGTTTTTCTTGAATAGTTTCAACCAAAATTTTATTAAATCATATTTTCATCTTTTTCAACATGGAAATAATTTTCAAACCAAATAATTGCGAGAAAATAACCTCCGAAACCAATAGTAAGCATAGAAATGATAATGAAATAAAGACCATCATAAATACTCCATCCTTCAATCCATGAAATGAGGTAGCTTGCAGCGATTACATATACAAATAATAAAGTATAAATTGTAACGAAAGGTACTTCAACAAAATGCGCATTTTCTAAATGAGTCCATAGAAATTCTGCCACCTATAAAGCAACATCTGATTCTCTAATTAATATTTAATGAAAATTTGGAAATACTGCAATGGTTATAAAAAAAAATTGGATTTTATCTCTTCAGCAGTTATTCTGTAAATATTTGTATTGAAATATTAATCAAAATATTGATTTTAATTAACTAGCATTATTTTGTCACGCATTTTCCTCTAGAATATTATTGTCTAGATTGGGAGGATTGCTGTTTAAATGAATAAGATACTTCCTCGTCAGCACCGGAAATGATAATTTCATCGACTGGTACTTCGAAATGACTTTTAAGTTTACGACTTGTAATTCTACGCTTCAGCACTTCTGCATATAACCGATTTATAAATTCGTTTAAAAATTTGGCCTGAAATAACCAGTTAATATTTTATTTATCTTAACAATTGACATAACCAGAAATTTTTGGTGATTTGATCGTTTGAATGGTATCAGCAATGCTGAAAATTCTTCATTCATTTGATTTATAATAGCAAATATAATTTTTCCTTTTATTTTTGTGTGGTATCTTAAATCATAAAATTTTCAATTTTAATCATTTCAACTGCTTAATAAAATGTTTTTCTACAATTTTTTAAACTGTAACTGGTAACAAATTTAAAATAGTAGTAATTTTATTCCTCAATAATATCTGAGTGGTGGATTAAGAAATAATAAAAAGTATCTTAAATCTCAATTACATATTTTTGATTAAGATAGCATGACATGCAAATCTTATTGAACTACTAGTCTGATAAATCTAATAATATAACTATAATTAGTAAAGACATACTAAATCAGTAAGTGTAATAATAAACAATGGCACACCAATAAATATATAAACAATAATAAATAAGCGGGCGAAATATGCATCCGAAATACTATTACCATATCCTGAAAATAATCATTATATTCCAAAAAAAAAAAAAGAAAAAATTATTATTTCTTTTCAAAAAGATATCAATTTTGAGAAGTAGTTTGAACTCTAGGGAATTAATGAATCTTTCTATTTTTGGCTTTTACTATTCCAAAAGCAAATTTTAATTCTTGAAACAAAGTTTTTATTGAGCTTATCATGATGCATCAATTTTGAGAGACAAATTCATGAGGATAGTTTAACATATTTATAAAAATAAGTCACACCTATAGATGTCAAAGCAGTTGTTGCGAAGAACAAATTCCATATTAATTTCGATTGCTCTTTTTCATGCAATCTTTCTACCTTTAAAACATAAGTAAATGGAAAATCAAGTATTGCAATAACTTTCCACTAATGTTATAAAATAAATTATACTTTGACATTTCATAAAATATCATAAGTTTCTTTTTTACATGACTGTAATATCTTCTAAATTTCTAATAATGTCCAATGTAGTTCTAATGCTTTCAATTTTTACGAACATCATTTTCACTCAATTAAAAAACATGATACTATTGTAGGCTTTCTTAGATATGATTGACTGATGTATTTTTGGAAGACTGTATGAAGTTTGAAAACATAATTATCCAGTGATTTTTCCAGATTTGCTTTTCGCCTTTTCATTGAACGCGGTCGAACTGTTTCAGCAATTAAACTTTCCTTCATTCTAAAATCCATCACAATTTTCAGTCTTTCAAATTATAATTTTTGAAAGTTCGGGAAATCGTAATTTTACATATCGTATTTCTTATGTTAAAACTGAATGCAGCATGCACTGTTTCTTCCACGATAAATTGTTAAGGATTTTAGAAGTGGATAATTTCAACTGTCCAATTATTCGTTTTAATTAAAATTGGAAGCATCAGATGAATTGATTCAGATGAGTGAAGAAATTTGTTTTACTTACTCAACCAATATATTGCCATTTATCTCCTTGCGATCATCAATATAGCAAAATGCTGTAAAGCATAAACTACCCACAATGATATAGCATATGGCAGCAAGCAAGAGACTGATATGTGGTAGAGCCGTATGATGAACCTGAAATATCAAACTTCCATTTGTCTTTTATTATCGTAATATAGAAAAAAATGTACCAAATATCTAGCTTATATTTGATTAATCAATATAAACTGATCTTAAAATATCACATGTTTCATCTCCATATTCCTTTATCGAGTATCCGATCTCGATTATCCTGTAATGTTATGAGAAATACTGAAATTTAGCCTATATTTGTAATCGATACTGTATCGAAATGATTAAATTCTTCAGGCCATATCACTATAAATCTCATTTTTCTAGGCCAAACTTCTGTTCATATCTGCACTCTTATGTAAGTGTAAAAATTCAGAAATACAGAATCAGAAATTTATCAATGATTAACAATTATGATCGTTTCTTGACCATTTCGATAAAAAACAATATAAAGAAAGCATACCAATCGTCTAGTATAACCTAGATCTGTTGAAGCTAGGTCATTCAATCTGCATGAGCCAGATTCTGAACCAACGCACATTTTGTTCATACACTTTTCCGAAGGAAATATTCAGTGTTGACAATCACCACATCCACAGTACTGCTCAATTTTTTTCGACATTTTGATGGAGTCTTCTGATACTATAAAATAATAGAATCTTTTTTACGATAAGTCTTAATTTCAAAGTAAAAATTATCCGAAGTTCCTATAGAATATATGTTCATTCTTTTTATGGCAGAATGCTTCGATAATTTTTTAGATAACAAAACTTAGATAATTTTATTTAAAAGTATTTCTTGGAATATTGCATTCCTATTAAATTATAATATTCTTAACTATGAGAATCTAAGAAAAGAGAAACAAAGAAGAATTACAGGAGGAAAATTGAAGCATCCGAAAAGCAAAAAATCAATTCAGTGCATAATTCAATTGATAATGTTTGTAAGGTCAAATAAAGAAATTTTTGATAAAAACAGAGTATTTGTATTCACCATTAATCGATATTTACTGATTAGATTTGTGAGAATTGTTTTTTGATTTATGCAAAAGTTATTATATTGATGATTTCGAAAAATTTCTTATTTCTCATATTTTTCAAGTGCATCTATTACTTATCAATCTCATTGTTACATTTCCTATCACAAGATGATTCTGAAGTAATATGAAAACGTACTGAGAATCTCCTGAATTTTCCACTATAGGTGAGAGATGCATAATGTTAACATAATGCTGCTTAACTTTTAATTTTAGTTAAGTGTTTGCTTTGAAAAAATGATTTATGTGATAGAGAGATCAAGCAAAATCCAAATTTTCAGTATTCAGATTCATTGAAATTCTTTTTATCAGTAATTGAATTTCAACACAGATGTATGAAATGATTCAGATGATTAACAATATGGAATAATTCATTTGTTAAATCCCGATTGAAATGAGTCAATAGAATGATATTCTTCATGAATAGAACTGTTTATAAATTATAAAAAGTTGGAATTTCCAGATGGCACAAGTTTATTTACAAAAAAAATTGCTTTTCTCGACAATTTGTTGAATTTCATAATGAATTTAAAGACATTTTCTTTATGAATTTTTGATTTTAGCTCTTGAGAGATCACAGTTTTTTTTTTTATATTTAACTTTTCGAAACTAACAAAATAAAATTTTATAAATAAAACTAAGATTTCCCTACTGCGACAAAATGTTAAATTATTGAAAATGAATAAATTTAATAAAAGTTCCTTAATTGAAACCTTGGCGATATTCTATAAGCTTCATATTCTTACTCATATATTTCGAGTATACTGAATTCTTTACGAATAAATAACAATAAAATACAACGGACAAGTATAATGAAATAATCAATGGCAATGATATATGAAATAAATCAATGAAAAAATAATTCATCTCACTTAGCTTATTTCATGTTTCATAGGTTAACCAAATTTTAAATCGTTGATTTTTTGGTAATCTAAAATTTTATCGTTTCTTAACTGATGTGATTTGATGAAACGTTTGGAATCAATAAAATTTATGGCATCAGAATCATAGAGGTAGCTGCATTGAAGCCTTTCGCTAATAAATGATATGATCGATAAACACAAATAATAGCAATAAATAAATAATATATCGAATGATAGAAAAAGGAGGCATTAAACTGAGGAAATGAAAATTGCTTGGCAGAAAATAAGTTATCTTAAAGATTAGCTCGAAGCAAAATTTGATGAATTACATCGATATCAAATAAATTAATATGAAAATGAGGAAATAGAAATACGCCTGATTAAGTTTTAAAAGAAGTTTAGTAAGCATTCCATTGATTCAGTAGTTGGAGTTGTTTGTGCATCAGAATGAAGAGGTATTAATAAGATCTGGCGTAGAACCAAACCATTCAACGATGTCTCCTAAAATCCGTAAATTAAATGGCTATATTTTAACTCTTCTTCCTGAATTTGCCTTCTTGCCTATTTTTACAGTATTCCCTGGAGTAGTAGCTACCAATTCAAATAAAACTTTGAAAATTTCCTTCATACACATCATGTAGTAATTCACACACAAATTATCGGTTTTTCTTTTCTCTCTCCAAATGACTATTTGCAATATAATTTGTTCTCATTACTTTTAAAATGATTCATCAATTTCCAAAAAAAAGCCAAAGCAATGGTAACAGATGGTCCATTTCTATCATCGTAGAAGGTTCTTTCTGTTGAATGGTTATCCATCTCACAAAAGGTAGTACGAATCGATCCGAGAGCAGATTAATGATAACCTTTCTGCTGCCTCACTTCTCTTACCTTAAAAACTATTGATATGCAATGATAAGCATTGAGAAATGAAGGAACTTATAAACACCAGCACTTTTATATAACAAAGTCAAACCTATACAGTGGTATTTTCTTTCAATAATAACTGAATCTTCAAGTAATTTTAATTTTTTAAACATAGTCTTTGTAATTAAATGCAATAAGTAAAGTATAATTCAAAACTAATATTAATATCCATTGCTTATTTGCTTCAAAAAATGTGGAAAACTGAAAAATGAATCGTTCGTTCTTTGTGCATTAAGGATTTTAATTTATGATAAGTTAATGACAATTGAAAAATTGGGATTAATTCAATTGAACTTTTTTATTTCCAATAATGTAAGGTGGTATAATAATTTAAAATTATGAACAGACCGGTAGAGATTAGCTGCGTTGTCTTATTCTTAATATATGATGAGAGATGTTTGAAATACGAATCATCTCGAGAAATAGACTACATTTCTAAATTATCTTTATCAATAAAAATGAAATAAATGCTAAGGAATAAATTTTTCATAAAAGTATAACAATTGCTAACAGAAAATGATTAGATGAATATGAATGAGGAAGCTAGCTATTTCAAGCATAGTCTAAATTTACAATATTTGGAAAGACAGATAAAGTGAATGACAACAAATTTTAGAATAAATTCTCTAGAGTGTATTTAAAAGCATATCATCAGACGAACATTGAAAAAGTTTTTGTGAATTTCACCGATTTTTTGCTTCCGATTTAAATCATTCATTCAAGAAATGATTATTGCATTGATATGACATTACGGTAGAATTTCGAACTATAGCATCATACGGCAGAAACACTCTTTTCAACAAGTACCTCTCATGATTTTCATTTCTTTTTGCTTCATCTTGAAAGGATTCAAAGTTCGAGAACTTATATTACTTATATGTTTTTGCTAAAATTTACGATATAAATATTCATTTTATGAAATTATTAAACTACTACTTCAAAATTTAGGTTATTTGCATAATTTGAGCTAACCTAAATGTAATAAAAATTGCTCTGTTTGAAGAAGATATGATATGATATAATTTGCTGAATATCTCTTATCATAAATCAGCATGATCTTAGCAACTTTTCACTTTTCAAACTAGTAAATTTTGATATGATTTTATAATTTTAAATTCTACACAGAATGATTTTTCGCAGCTAAATACCATTTTTTGTATATATAGTATCGATAATATGTTCATTATAACTGATCCAATTAACGGTAATAAATTTATGATTTTTATATTCAAAAAAATAAAAGAAAAAAGAAACATCTGAACAATATATATAATGAAATAGAAACGAGTACTTCTAAATGATTTTTGATGTATGGAAAAAGTATTGAACGAATCATGAAGACTATTTGCAATAACTTTATTTTAAAAACAAAGAGAGGAATATATCCAGTATGAATTATCAATTTAACTATTCATCGATTGCTTCTGTAAGCATCGAATTAAGTACGATCGAAATTATAAGAAGTCATATGAAAAATATTGATACAATTAAGAGAAAAATGACATTCAAAATTAAAATAAAAATGAATTGAAAAGTTTTGTTTTAGTTTTTTAGTTTAGAACATTTGAGAAAAAAATGATATTTCTAGAATTTTCCTTAAATGATTTAAAAATTGATCTTCTAAATGTATTGCATAATTCAAACTATTAATTTTAAGTAATAGAAGATAGCAAAATAGATTTTATGTCATTTTTTTCAATCACTGTCCTAATCCTTAATTTTATTTCTTTCTATATCATTTTGAATGGAGTGAATGAATCCAGTTTTCGAGTGAAATTTAAAATAAGGACTTCTCTAATTTAATGAATTTTATTTCACATTGTTATTTAATGAATCTCTTGTTCGTTCTCGCTCTTATTTAATGAATTTTCGTGTTCACGTTTGCCGAAGACACGTCATTAAAATCGCTATAAATTTCAAGATTTCGAGAATCTAGAAATTGAGAATGAAAATTGGATTAAAATAATGAATCTTCAATTTTCAACATAATGTTCAGTGGAATCCTGAAGATTATAAAAAGCGATCCTGTTATAAATAATAAACTCATTCCCAATTGGTCTCAAAAAAATTTTGTATTTCTCAAACAAAAAAAGAAAAAATGAAACAATTTTAGAACTGCTTCACGAAATGAATACATTTATCATTCATTTTATTTCTGATAGTTTGAAAAATCAAGAGTTTCAAATAGTTGAATCATCAAAAATTCTTCATTTTTCAGAAAATCTGATAATTGCGGAAATCAAAAAAGACGATCATTTAATAAATAGTTTTCAAAAAAGTGAAATATTTTTTCCTGCAAAGATTCTAGATAATAAAATATGGATTTAAAACTAATTTGAAATTAAAATTTCAAAAATTCTCTACTGTTTAAGTGAACGTCCAGTCACCAACATGCTATATGACGTAAACACGTGATATTTTGCTGTTTCACGTGATATCATAAAAAATAATTGCGCCTATAAATTAAAAAAATTAAAAAATTGAATGACCAAAATTTGAACCTTGACCGTGAATGAATGCGAAGAATATACGCCTGAATCCGGTTAGAAGAACTTTTCAAATCAAATTTCTGAGATGGATAATAAACTGTTGAATATAGCTAATCTGTTTTGTTGCCTTAAATGAATCTAATTTTTTTATTAAAATAAAGAATCATTTTGTTAAGCTATTAATAAAAGCTAATCATCGTTTTCTTATTTCAAAAAAATGATAGAGAAAATTTCTGAAGTTGAAATTAAATCAAAGCATCATCATTAACTGTTTCAACATGTTTTTCTGGCTCATAAATAGATCTATGGAAGATAAATATGAAAGATGAACTGCGCATTTAGCATTTCAAAATGAAAGAAAGCATTCCTCAATCTAAAAGATAAGCTATCATTCGAAGCATATGTAATGGCAATTATACTGCACGCTTTCCTTCCTTTTACGTTATTTTTTATAGCCAATTTGTCCAATTATTGGGAGTTCATGAAGAGCAATTTCATGATGATAAACTGGCTAGCAGCATTACCAGAAATTGGTATTACTAAAGTGATGTTATCAAAAAAAACTTTCAACTGAATAGAAATAATAAACCTAGAAGTCGGGTAGATTCATAAAGTGTATAGCATCAGATTTGGAAATCTATAATTAGAAATTTCATTTGAGTTGTCTGATTTTTTTCAAATCCAGAATTTGATTATAATTTTTGCTAATCTGATGATCAAAAATTAGGCTTTAGTTTATTCTACACTGGAAACCTTTTTTTTTGCCTATTTTAACTAAGATGGCCGACACAGATAAAGAAACTTAGCAAAACATTTATGAACCAGCATAGGATTGTTTTATAGCTTAGTATTAAATTGAAGGATAGACTTCATTCCGAATAAAACCAAACAGCTTTAATAATTTGTTCTTCACTAAAACAAATTAGAAAAGAAAATGCCATCTTTCGGAGATGTAGAAACAATTATTTCACTTTGCGCTTGGATATATGGCTCGTCATTGAAATCGACTCGACAAAATTGACTTGTCGAATTATACAAACTTCTAAAATAATGAAAGAGCTATATTCACATCTTTGAATAACGTTTCAATATATTCTTGAAATTGGTTTGGAAAAATAAATCGAAGGAAATTCACTACCATTAAAAGATCATAAGCCGCAAAGATTAGATATGCAATTTTCGAAGAAATAAATTTTCAACGTTTCATTCAAAATGACTTTTTTATGCATGAGAAATTATTGAAAGAACAGAAATAAAGTTAAGGAAATTATTATAGAAATTAAAAGATAGATTGGTATTCATTATTAGATTAATTAGCCATCAAGTTATTTAAAAGTTGAATTTGCACAATTTTTAAAATTTTCGTTTAAACTCATACAATCTTTAGTAAAACTATTAAGGAATAAGAAATTCGAAACATTCACCTCTTCGACATTCAATTTCCTATTAAAATTTATCAATTATAACTGATATTACAACTGATAATCATAAACCAACCATTAAAAAGCTGATATTAGCAACAATTAAATTTAGTCATTACATTAGCTAATATCTTCTCTATCATGTTTTATTCTCTTCTGTTTTTAATATTTGGAATCAAAGAGTTTCAAGATCTTACTATTAACCCTGGACGATTAGAAATTAAAGAGAATTTGGTCATTCTCTTGAGCATGAAGTGATTAAATATTCATCATAGCCGAACCAAAACCAAGTATTAATGAGTAAAGTGTTGTTCAAAGCGAATTATTCTTTGAAAAACAATTGATTTGCAGTACGCAAATTTTTAATTTTTTTTTTAAAGCAAATATCAATCAGTAGTTAATCAATCAATACTTTAATTAATTTAGTTCAACAGTTGATTGGCTATTAACAATCTGAAATTTTGATCCATTGGCAAACTTTAAATCGACTGTTTAGAGTCAAATTTTGACTGTATAAATTATTTGGCATAAAAAATTTTCGGCTATTTTGATTTCTATTTTAAATTCGATAAAGCATAAATTAATATTTCTACTTCCGATATAACGATAAACTTAAGTATTATTATGAATTATTGATTTTTGACTTTCAATATCGATGACGTAACAGCCCAGAAAAAGTTGGAAAGAGAGTAATGATGAGTATATTTTTCAGTACATTTTATTATAAAGGAAATGAATTGTTGAACAGTAATGAAACTCTACTGGCCTATTATCTTATCACATGCCTAGGAAATTAGAAATATTCTATTTGGCTACTTCCTTTTATGTTATAAAAGTTATTGTTTCTAAAAAGAAGAAATTAAAGTGAATATTTTGAGTTGAATGGAATTTGTTTTTGTGATTTTTCATTATTTAATTTTTTTTTCATTATTTTAATTTAATTTTTTTTCAGATTTTTATTATTTTAATTTAATTTTAGTTCAACAATTCATTTGTGATATTTTTTGTGGTATTTCTATTTCAAATTCTGTTATCTTATACAAATTTTCTTTTTTTTCTGTTTTTCTAACTTTCATTTTTTCTGTTAATGTTTTTGTTCATATCAGAAAAAGATTATTGATAAGAAATTATGCAAATTTTTAAATTTTCTATTACATAACGCATAGTTTTCGTTTATTGCACCGAATGAGTATTTCATTTCTTAAATTCTATTCCATTTCGGATTTACACAATTTCACAAATTCTTTTCTTTGTTCCTCTTAGTACTATCCTACTATTCAATCCATTCATTTATCTATCATCTCCTGTTTTATTCCACCCATTTATCTGTCTGTTCTGAATAACATAATTTATCATATATATTAGACATTGTCCAGTAATCGCTGGTAGATTTGCATATATTAATGCATACACTATTGAAGAAAGAGTGCATGATCATACTGAATTACTAATTAATCGACTTCTCGATCAATGGACTTGTTATCAATATTTTCTGTTGACTCATCAATCTATCAGTCATCTTCTGATTAATATTCTATTCTGCATTCTATTCTAATTCAGGCTTTTACAATCACGAAAACTTTTCTCTTTTGTTTTACATTACAAATTGCATCGAAAACTTCAATAAACAATTAAATTTATTAGAGATACGCTTAATCGACATCCGTGTAAAGTATCGTATCGCTATTGTATTATTGTGTTTTAACATATCTCAATGAATGAAATTATTAACATTTCAGAATAATTCTAGATCAGTATTTTTTTTTATCATTACATCTCGACATAATAGCAATGTTTTCGAGAGCACATGGTAGAGCCTTATGGATTGAAGAATTTATGGAAGATAGCATCTATTATCAAGTGAGTTCAGTAGCATCTATTATCAAGTGAGTTCAGTAGCATCTATTATCAAGTGAGTTCAGTAGCATCTATTATCAAGTGAGTTCAGTAGCATCTATTATCAAGTGATTCAGTAGCATCTATTATCAAGTGAGTTCAGTAGCATCTATTATCAAGTGAGTTCAGTAGTATCTATTATCAAGTGAGTTCAGTAGCATCTATTATCAAGTGAGTTCAGTATCATAGTTGTGCTCACTTTCCTAAATCTCACAATTAAACACTTTGGCTTTTATAATATCTCAAAATTATTAAAATTAGTGAAGAAAATTTGATTTTTTCTTGAGTGTGGAATATGCCAACAAAACACTATGAGAAGACGTACGTGAAGGATATCTGATGTTGAACAAGTGATTTAATTCGTTCGTTAATTTCACTTGGTTCTAAGTAATTTGAAATCTGCATTGTTGTTCTAAAACATCAGCAATCGGAAATTTGATTTATTAATAGATAAATATTGAAATGAACGTTTCTATAAATTATTTCAAGGATCATCAGCATACTTCGATGAATTCATGCATAGAACGATTAGGCTGCTTGAATTGCAAATCGGAAGGTCACGAAACCATAGATTGCATTTTATCTTCGAACTTTGTCTTTCAGCGTGATAATAACAGATACCCAAGAAAAATGGGTATGTTCTAAATCATTCTGGTTATGAATTTTTTTCCTTAACAATATTTTACTACGGATAATTAGCAAAACACCTAGTTGTAGTAAAAAAAAATGATTGAAAATTTTATGAGAAAAATTATCAAATATAAAATTTCAATCATGATAAAGGAAAATACTATTGAGTATTGACGATATAATACAATGTCTGGCCAAAGCTGCTCTCCAATAGGTGAATTTAAAAATTAATTTGATGGTTAGGGCGGTATTGATCACTGCAAATAAATTCATCTTATTTGTTGAGTTGTAAAAAATAAAAAAAATTTTTTTTGTATTTACACTTAGCATTGGGCTGACCACATAAATTATGCAAATTAGAAAGACAAATTTGTTACATTATTTGTTTATCTACAGTGCTGCTAAGGTTACGTTGTAATACTGTTTGCAATCCACGTTATATGTTACCATACGATTATCCCTTGAAAGGTACCATTCTAAATGTAAACCAGAAAGAGAACTGTCTGTATGTAAGGCCACAAAATCTGGATGAAATATGCTGTACATTGGAAAATTTTTTGTTCGAAAATAGACACATGATGTTTTGTCCTGCAATACCAAATAAAATTAATATCGGTAAGCAATGCTCATTTAATACTAAATTTCAAACTAATTTTAACTATTTGATTGAAATTTATTTCAGTACTTTTAGTAATCTTTTAAAAAATTCAAATTTTCACTGAACAAATGTTCAATTATCCGCTTTCTTTGTCTGATCATATCATCATCAACTGAAAGTACAATAGTATATCATTTTATATTGCAACAATCCTGAAAATTTCAAATATTTTCTAATTTTCCTTTTTTATCAAATTGCATAGATCATTCCAAGTTTAATTTTTTAATTTCTGAGAAGTATTCGTATGTAGAATTCCATAAAAATTTTGATCTGTATATGGAAAGAAATAAGTATTAGAAATTGATCCAAAATATTTGTTAAAGGAGAAGTCTATTTAATACGTCGACAAGGCACTAATGTTTTGGCTCGTGCTGTATGTGCTCATATGTATTTTAATTGGCAAATGGCTATACAATGGCAGGTTGATACTATTTTTGCTTTTTGAAATTCTGATGTTTCATTTTGAAAATATTTGAATGGGATGTTTGAATGAATGGTATTTTTTCCTGTGGAATTTAATCCAACATTAACATTTTTTTCTATTTAGAGATTTTATTCACATCACTCAGTTTATTCGAAACTTTTAAGCGTATAACATCTCCAACTATCTTCTTTGTCTCCACCTTCCCATTATATTTTTTTAATATCATTTGACACTTTGGCATAGGCAATTTTCTACTTTCATTTTCAGCCTTCTCTATTCCTTATATCATTAATTTCAAGATTCAACCCAATTAATAGATCTATTCGAATTTTGAACGGAGAACAGTATATATGTTCTAGGAGGTTTTTATTTTAAAAGCTAAAGTTTGTTGGTTGCAAAATAAGTACTTCTTTCACAAAATAAATCTATTTTCCTAATATTAAGAATATAAACTATATATCGTTGCTAAAGAATCGAGAAAAAGCCAAGAAGTTCGATTTCGCGGCCTGCTTTTATTGCTATATCCTAACAATTGATAGCGTTTAATATTCGTTGCTTTCCTTGTCTCTTTAAATCTTCCCCTTGTTGTCATTTTCCTTTCAAAACCTTGATATCGATTATATATTACTTTTGAATGATCACTTTTGACATTTTGAAGTGCTATCGAACTTCTGGCAGACTTTTTTCATTTGTCTCAGCTGGCATATACATCGAATTGAACTTCCGTCTTCGAAATATATTTCAAATATTCTTATTTATAGATTCAAATCTTTAAAAAATGGCAAATGTATCAAATCTTGACTATCCTATGTTGCTTCAGATGTAAATATTTCATTCTTCCTTTCCTTTCACGATAATGACTTAAGAGTTCATAGGTTTGCTACAAAAGATCTATTGTACAAGTTATCAAAGGATTCCGCTCAGTTGATTCCTTAAATAAGTATTAAGAGCTGTAGGTCTTGAAAATCAACGTATTCCAATGTTCTTATTCTTATTCGACTTTAGAACTTTCAGGAAAGTATTTTGTTACATTTTGAATTACCTAATTTAGTAATTCGAGATTAAAATCGGAATTTGAATTCTGGAAGATAGCAAATCATATTCTATTTAATCTAAATATCAGTTATATAATTCATTACACTATATTTACTCATATTACTTACAATGAGACATTTATCTTGACAAATTAATGAAAGAAAAAGTAAAACAATGATCAGTTGAGCGATTAACTTACAGTAATTTATCATTTTTCAGATGTATCTAATCGATATTGGAGAAATTGAATTCGTTGATCAAAGATCGATTTATAAACTTCCTACACAGCTTCATACAATTCCACCAATGGCAGTACCTTTAGTACTGACGGAGTGTCGCATAGGTTATGAAGGTGCAATTGTTGTAATATGAATCATTTCTCGATGCTTAACATCGGTTCGACATGCATATTTGCATTATCATCTTCTTATCAAGGTAATTCATTCTTTCATGACTTTTGCATTGGTACCATCATTTAAAGATTATTTACTGCATTGTGAACGTCAATTGAAATTACAAGTCAGTATAAGATGCTAGATTTATTTCTTCCTAGAATAATTCAGAATACTTGTAATAAAGATAAAATAAGAAAACAGCTCAAAATAAGTTTTAAAGCAAAATAACTGATTGTCTTATGAATTCAAAATTGGAATTTTGTTTGCTAGCAACTTGTTGCTGAGGATTACTTATTTGAGAAAGATCTAAATTTAATATTTTATTGCAGGCCAACTTCTATCATTATCAAAGGATGGCTATTATCCGAGTTTTGTGAATTTGTTATATCCACCACCTCTTCTGGCTCGAATATTTTATGGTACATCATTACGCAATGAAATATTTTGTAAATGGGTAACGCAATTTTTCATACAAAAATTTATGACCAGAAGAAATTTTACAAAAAAGATCTCTTTTATGCGTCGGATTCTATCTAATATAAATTTTGATGATAGATCCTTGATCATATGAAATATAAAGCATAAAGTTTCTGCTTTTGGACGATCTGAATCTTGCTTTTGAAAAATTTTTTTTGAACTAATAGATTAGTTTAAAAACTATCGTGAAATCTTTTATTATATTTTAACACTCAGCATCTAAAATGCGACGAAATATCCAAATCCAATTTCTTGGATATATTAATAATATTTCCTTCATTATTTCCTCGTAATGGCAGTGATATTTGATAATTCATGCTAATCAATTATGATTCTTACTAACTAGATATAAAACTAAGTGGCAAGCCATAATTAATAAGATAATAATGGACGAAAATGTCATTAAGTGCAAGCAAAAAATATTTTTAGAAGCATCTTTCTTTTTCAGATGAATAGATTTTCTTAAATAAAATTTATTCATCGGTAACTTAATATTTGAATGGAGTGACTTGCAATAATTGATATCAGAAGATATTTCAAAAATTTATTGATAATTCCTCATCTCTCTCTCATTTATCATAATAAAGATATCCTGAAATGAATAACAATCAAAGGTTTACATTTACCGTTAATTTATCTCTTGCCTTGCAGGGATTACCGGAAGCTACTTCCCTGAATCATTCAGTTTGTCCACTATATTGTCCATCACTGTTCGCATTTAGAAGCTTTACTCTAGAATATCCACCACCAGTTACACTAATTGTAGAAGTGACCGAAAAGGTCAGCCAAAGCCTCTATTGGCTTCGTGATGCTTCTCTTTGTTCCATTATTAGAAAGGTTATTTTTATCAAATTCAGAAAAGATAAATATTCTTTAGAAACTGATAAAGCTGGCATTTGCATATATCAGAAATATACGAATTTTCAAATATTTAATGCAAATCGTTTGTTAATAGTACAATGCCTCTATAAAACGCTTGAGTGTCATGATCATCATCTTCTCCTTGTCCTCAAATAAGGCTCACAAAATAAATTCAAGAGTTTCTGATTTCTGAATATATTTCTCCTAATATACAAGGATTCCTTCTATATTATTTATTTTATTTAATTTGTTTGAGTAAATGATATACATTTGAATCGGTTAAAAAGCGACGTAAAAATATTTAACTAAATTCGCAGCAAAATTTTCAAATATCTGATTAGCTGTTGTCAATCATCAGAGATTATCAGCCAACCTTTTGTAATCTCCGATGGCGCTTTTTCATATTCAGGGACAACTTTGCAGCATTCCAGCCTTATCAGTAACATCTTAAAATCTGTCTCATTCTTATCTCTTTTAGTTATTTAGCACGAAAGCAATAATTAAAACAAATTTTTAGATTTTTTAAATTTAATATTAGAAAACTAAAAGTTATATTTTAAGCAAATTGCATTACCATCCAATAGTTTGTGGCCGTATATTGAAAACAAGCGTTCGCTAGCCTGCATTGCTTATATTCAACGTCCATTACAGAAGCAACCTGGTTATTATCGGTTGGTTAAGTATCTAACACTCTGAGGAAAGTAAGAAAAAAGAATAATTTACACTGCATGTTAAGTTTGGAATTCAAAATTCGAAATCCTCCTTTGTAAACTAAAGTTTATTTTATAGAATGCTTTCAAAAAGTTTATAAAATATTTCCATAAAGCATCGCCTGTTTTATTCAAATATAAAATTTTTTTAACAATCTTCTATGTTTACAACATTCATTTCACAAGATATCTAGAAGATGAGGTTATACTTCTTTCCCGACTGACTTATCCAAATTTTATTTTTTGAATATCTCCATTTTTTATTCTCTCTGAAACTGACTACTTTCTGCTTCGTTTGTTGATTGACATATAAAATTGGACTGTTTTAGTGCAATAGCTAGCAATTTTGATAATCAGAAAGGTTGCTGCACGATATTTCTAATTGATTATGGTCAGACAATGTATTGCGATGTTCATCATCTCTTCGATCTTTCTGATCAGGTAATCATCCTATATTTCGAAAAGTTGCAGAACACTGCAAGAAATAAGCGAAATGAGTAAATATATTTTTTTGATTGGTATTGTTTTAGCCTCCTGCAATTTTGTACACATTTGCTGCAGCATTTAAGTGCACCGTAAACCGAAGGAATACAAATGAATGTGGAATTCATGCTGCAAAGGTTTCATTATCCTTTTGGTGACATTAATTATTTCTTTTAGGTAAGCATAAGTGACTTGTTTCCTGCATTTCTTCATTTGCAATTATAATCTAAAATGCAATAATATTACTGCACAGAATATTGAAGTTGCGTTAACAATTTTAGTTCAGAATATCAAATCTACAATCGATATTAGATGACTAAGCAAGAAGCGTCAGATTAATCTAAGAAACTTTAGAAATAACTTAAGTCAACAAGAAACGATTATACGGATGGAGTCAAAGGGAAGATTGTCGTCTTTTGCAATTTAATGTTTAGCTTAATAGAAGTCTCGTAAAATTACTTCCTATTTAATTGAAGTTGCAGAAGTGTTCCACGCCTTATGCTAATGCGATAATAATAACTTGAACATGCGATTCATATCAAAAGATAATTTAGACCTCACTGCTGCAAGAATATTCCTCGTCCAAACCTTAATACACATACACATCATTACTTTTGGATTTTCTATTTCAATATAATGCCGTTGGAAGAGATCAGTTGTAGGAAATCGTAAGTATGAAAAGCGGAATGTTATTAGTAAGAAGGATTCAGAATTGAAAGCATATCGATAAGAAGAATTAAAATACTACTCAATAATTGCGTATCGATGATTTATTTGAAATGATATTATTTATTATAGTTAGCAGTAGATGAGCGATACATTATCCAAATAATTGGCAAGGAAGATGAGACGAGCTATACTGCAACTATTAATACACATCTTCAGGCTGATTTTTTTCAGTATCCAAGAGTTTCAGACCTATCAAATAGCATTGCAGCTGATAATTCACAATTTCTAATGTTAGTTATAACAGCTAATTCAATCAAAATAACGAAATTTCGGATATTAATAATAGTATTGATAATACTGAGTCCAATGATAATGAAGATAATTCGGAGAAGATAAAAGTCAATTCCACAGATTTATTGCAATTATTTGGTTCTTTTTTCTCTTTTCAAATTTTAGTCAAATTTTAAAATTTTTTATACAAATAATAAATAAATGCTCTTGATATTTAATGATTATACTGAAGGTATTTGCATAATATGTGCTTGAATTTCATGAGAATCTTAGGAATTGAAATTAGTTGCAGTTTCAAGAGAAATTATCATGTATTACTATAACACAATCATACTTGAATGCAGTAGTGCAAGAAAATGCATGCGGTACATAGAAATATTTAAAGTGTGAATAGTTTCAGAGATATCAAAAATACTTTAAAGGCACTAGATATGAAATTTAGTGCAAAATTAGCACAAATATCCAGTCGTATCGATGAATTGTTCAACATCCTCCGTAATCCACAGGTAAGTGAATTGGATATATCCATTCCATTGTTCCATAAAATAGCCTAGCATGAATGGATAAATCCCGGGAATATCAAAAGCGTTTGTACTAATCTGGCAGTCGTAACAAAACTTGGCTTTTTTTAACAATATGTAAATCTGTTAGGCTTTTGTATTACCGCGGAATTAGTTAATGTAATTTTCTACGATTCTTTTTTAATTTTTTTCATAGCTAAATATATTTATCAAAAATGATATTGCTTTTAGCTAGCCAATGATACCTCGAATTTGCTTCCATTGCTGTATGCATATCAGAACGGTGACGCGCAAAGAACCCTACAGAGCGTAATACGAAATCAAGTACCATCATTTCCTACTGCTGATGGAAAAGATGTAGTTTCTTATGGTACTCATTTCCAGTCACCATTACTTGAACGGACCGCTTTTTCAAGGTATCATTCAACAGTCTGTTGAAAAGATCATTCAAATATAACTTTATTGCGTTTTAAATTCGTTTCAACAATCAGTAATAAAACATGATTAAAGTAGAGAAAGCAGTAAAAAAATGCATTTCCTGTAATGCTTCTTCTAAAAGTATAAGTTGGATTTATTTTAAATTGTGCTATTCCTAACATCTAAGAAGAAAAATTAGATATCAAGCAGTTACGTATCCTCAACAGTATGTTCAACAACATCAAGCAAATACGATGTTACCAAGCGACGTGGCTATTTCCGTGACACTGAAAGTCACAGATGTATAGTTGCAAATCATTTACCTCAATCACATTATCAACCTCACACCTATGCAAATTATATGAATCAACAAGGTTTATTCTTTTAAATCTTCTTTTTCGAATTTTCTACTGAACAGATTGATAACAGTTACATGAATCATATTTAGTTTTGAATCAATGTTAATCGAATAATTTAATTTCATTGACTGAAATGAAAAGCTAGGTTGATTCTGATAAATTGCTCCTATAAAATAAGCTGCACTTAATGTAATCGCAAAGACTAATAGAAAATAGAATAACAATAAGTAAAAGTTTAATATATGATAAATTAAAAATCTTTTATCAGCAATAAATATGCGATCGATATGTATCAATTATTATATAAAGTATCATACTATCTAGTGTAGAGACATATTAAATGATCTAATAAAATATTCATAATTTATTTGTCTCATTTTTCATATTTACTTTGACCTCTTTTTTCTGCAGTTCAAAATCACACTATCGGTAATACTCAAAGGTATCATCAACAGCAACGACAAGTAAGAGTACCAGGATGTGCAATATGCTTACAGCAATGTGATATTGAGAATCAGAAAAATTCAAAATCGTGCTGCTTTTGTGGTGCTTACATGGATACAAGACAAAACTGTTTTACCAATTCATATTATTTTCCAAATTCAACAACATCACGCGTGAATGCCATATATTTGCAACCTTTCACTTGTACAACACCTAAAGATAATTTTTCTCGTGCCTCGGCAACTTTCATGGATTCTTCATCCACTATCCAATCATTATGCAAGGTAATTCCCTTCGGTTTCATCCAAGAATATCAAAAGTGTGTTTTTTGAATTCATTATTCATAAAGCCATGCAAGAATCATTTGAATGAAATATTGTTATAATCTATTCATTTACTGAGTTATTTTGATGATCTTCTATCTTATTTGCATTTTCTGGAAATGTTATTCACCGTCTTTTGATCCTATGGAACCAATTCTTCCTTTAAATTTGATTCTGAAAACTTTTTTTTGAAACCTTTTTTCAAAACTTAACTTTTCAAACTGAAAGATAATTTATGCAGAATTCCAACACTCCTTCAAACGCAGAAAGCCAGTTGTCATCACGGTCCTCTTCTCCTTCTGCTGGTGAGTATATAAATCAAGAATTAGAAGAAAATAAGAAATCGTATGGTAAGAAAACAATCGGGGTGAAAAAAAAACAGATGATTATTGAGGACAAGTTTGTGACTGATGATGATGTTAAACGATGCAACAAGTGGATTAAACAAAACGAAGAATTTGAAATTGCGAATAATTCTCAAGGTAAATCATATGAAAAGTAACTGCAACAATTACAATAGCTAGATAGCCCTGAAATCTTGATGTAATCTTTTCTAATTTAATTTCAAATTCAATATTTTGGAAATTACTGAAGGAAACATGGCTGTAACGAATGTTGCAATCGTAATATGTTATAATTTTGTATTGATAACAATTAATGCAAATAATTATTTGAATCTTCCGCAAAATACGAAACCAATAGAATGAACCAACAGACAAATCAATCTCACAAAATTCAATATTTTAACAGATATCTTAGTTTTGTAAGATAAGATTCATAAATGCAAGCAACGGATTCTTCAAAAATTTATTTTCTTTCTTATTCAGACTTTGAATCTTCGAAGAGAAATGATGTAAAAATCCAGTTATTACTGCCATATTTCGAGAAATCCAGTAAATCTAAGGGAACTATGTTTTCTTTGGTTGTTTCTCACCATTATTACATTGATTTTCTCATTTAATTAGAATGATGCTAGAACTTGACAACAAGGCACTTAAGAGGTCGATCTAAAATCAATTTTTTGATCTATCATAATGTTTCAGAATTATTTAGCCAATTCATTCCGGAGCAACATGTTTTACCTTCTATTTGAAGCTTTTGACAATTTTTCGCTCTGTTTTAATATTCAGTTGTTGTTATTATATACTTTTAAATTAGATATCAAAGAAATAATGAGCTCTCGATATTTAATTATTTAAAAGATATGTGTAATGAAAATTATTTTAGAAAGACGAACGTGAGGAGATGACAAATCAAAAGCCAAATTCAACATTTATTCCAGCCTTAAATCAAGGTAAGTATGACATTTTTTTTTGCTTCGTCCTTGTAAATTCTTTGAAATCATATTCTCATGCATTTAAATTCATTTTCTACTTTACACAATGATTGATAATGAATGTTTGATCATTTCTAGTAAACCTTAACGATTATTCAATACAATTCTAATCGTTTTTCTGTAACATTATAATATATTATTTCAGAAAAGAAAGATGTTCTCACATTATATCCGAATATTATCAGTCAAGGAGGAAAAGATTCTAATAGTTTTGCATTTGATAAGATTTCTAATGGAGTACAAGATCAGGTGAATTGTTGATGTTTATGTTTTATAATCTTAATTTTTATAAATTCAAATTTACTTCTATTAATTTTCCATATTTTTTCCAGAGCTTCCCATATCCAGAATCCTGCTGGATTTGTGGAAAAGTTGAACATCTGACAAGATATTGCCAGTCAACACCACCAGCTGTTTGGTTTTTAGCTCAGGAAATGAAGAAGGCGCAGGTGTCTTATAATCATTCTTTTTTTTTCAGGAATTTGCGGATTCTAAAATTTTTATTGAGTGTTGACAACTTCCCAATGTTTTTAGTTTAAGTATTCTGTGGAAATTTCGCTTTACGAATTTGCTGCTATTTTAAAAATTTACTGCTATCTTAAAAAAAAAAATTTTTTTAAAATTTCATCATTTTTTTTTCATTTATCAATTTATCCAAAACGAATCTAGCATAAACGAGTGACAAGAAATGTTATATACTGTAATCCGCTTCAGGAATTCTAAGCATAGTGTGCAAACATATGCAAACGTACGATCGCATTCGCGCTGTTTGAGAAAGAAACATGTTGTTCTGAACGATTAAACAATGCTTGTTGTTCGGTCATTCGGTCATTCATTATAAACACACATGTTAAAAAAATTCTGAAGCATTACATTTAGAAGATCTGTTTACATGTCTAGTAATTACTTATGAGCATCTCAGATGGTCGATGATTCTCGCTGTTGCAGCAAAAGAAAAGAGTTGAGAAGCCACGTGATGAGAAAGGCAGGGTACTGTATACAAGTGATGAATCGTCTGATGACGAATGGGATTGTAATAGTGATTCTGATGAAGGCATCAAACAAGTAAGCAATTTACAATGGACTGATTTTAATAACTGAATGAATTTTTCATGCAAACACTTAGGTTTAGTAAGATAGTGAAATTTTCACATATAATGAAAATTTGATCTCAAATTTTTAAATTGAAATAAATGTGAACTGTCATAGAATTCATGATGAAATTTGATAAGCTTTAACGTTTATTAACAAATTTTCATCAATCTGTGAATGGCAAAATAAATTATCAATCTTAGAATAATATTTTTTTGTTTTATTAGCCATATGATATACTTTGTTGTAATATGAAAATGTTTTTGTTTTAATCAAAATAAAAATATAGTTGAAGCTAAATATTCATAACAAAGGTCGAGCCATCAGCGAGCGAAGCCAAGAATTATTAGTACAAGTCTAGTTCCACAAATTTTCTTTTTCAAATTTAGATGAAAAATAACTCAAGTTTGGATTATGATATTAAACTGATATCGGACGATGATGAAAAAGACGAGTTTGCAATTACATTGAAATATAAGGTATTTTAAAGATTAGCTGCTCTGTAATATAATATATTAAAGATTGTGTTTGTGCTATTTAGAAAAATTTTTTATTTCAATTTTCATTTCACTAATTATCTATTTCAAAAAAGACTCAAAATTTTCGTATAGTTGTTAAACAAATTAGTAAAATGAAATAATCTTCAGGCTTTTTCGCTCATATAAATATGGAATTTGGACATAAATATCCAGTTTCACGCTCAGACGATGATATATCATGTTCATTATGGCCACTATTTTTTGTACAAATACAATCAAATGAATGTCAACTAATGTTGGAGACACACTTGGATTCATTAGTTGCTAATACTCCTCTACCTAATACGGAAATGGTATGGAAGCTTTTTATTTTAATTGTAAATGAGCTCGGTATACCTGATAGCATGACAATTTATATCATTTTATAAGAAGCATGTAGAGAAATGATTCGTTTTGACTGATTCTTTTTATGATTTAGTATCGGAGAAATCTTTGACTTTATTATTTTAACATTTTGATAGTTAAGTTGTCGGTATTTAACGTGAAAAAGTGATTATTTTCTTGTATATTTTAGTAATTGAGAGCATAACTGTCGCAATCTAAGCTATTGATTATGAATTAATCATATCTTTTTCTTCTCGTACTTATCAATTTTCTATGCAGGTCATCGGTGCATTGTGTATCGCATATTGTGAGCGTTTCGATGCCAAATTTCGTGCGATAATAACAGCGATATGTTCAGATGTTGTTGAAGTATTTTACGTTGATTACGGTAATTACGAATGGGTTGAGCATAATACATTATGGTCAATTGCTGACCAAGTAACATTATTCTTTCCTTTATCGATATTTTTTACCGATCTATTCAAATTTAAATTATTAAGAGTTTGAATTCATAGTTCAAGCAGTGGTACTGTAAAATATCTTGACAAAAATAATGTTATAACATTGCCGATAAATATTTAAAATAAAAAAAGAAGCAAGACTGATTCAAAAATTTCTCAATTTTAGGATAAAACAATAATAATTCAGCCAGGAATGGCTATTCCATGTATTCTAAATGCTTATGATCAGGAGAGAATAACTTCGAGCTTGTCAAAAAGCGATGTTGTTAAAATGAAATTAGCGGTCGGTTGCGGCCGGTGGGGTTTTTATCTCAATTTTCGAAAGCAACGTTCTGATGGCGTATGCGTTGTAGAATTAGATGAGGGAACAAGAATGGATTGAAATTTTTTAACTTTATGAATGTTTTTTAAGATAGCTTTTGTTTCTTTAATATTTTTATTCTCGTTAATTTAGTCTCATATCCCATAAAGTTTTATCCATTTACTTTCCTGCACTCCGTTACAGCTAAACAAATGTGAAATATTAAAAAATATCGCAATTTCATTTTTCTTCTTAATAATTTTTGCCATTTAATAGAAAACGATAGAATATTAAGATTTCATTAAATATTTCATAAAGGAACGTCAAATCTTATTGTTCATATCTTCAGTATTCAATTTCAAAAATATTAGATATGTTCCATTTCAGATATAAAATATTCCATTTCACGTAATATATCAAATTTTATAACGTTTATGTCGATTTTAGAATACTCTTATGAATATGTCATTATTCTGGAATAAGCTTTAAAAGAAAATATGTCTTACCCACCTTTTTAAATATATCAATTTCCAATTTCTCAGTAATTTAATTATTGAGAATTTCAACATTTGCTTTTTACTTATTTTTGAAAGTGTAATTATTTATAACTGACTTCTTTTAAGAAAATGATATAAATTTTGGATAGCATAAAATTAAAGTGCTAGTTAGTATTTTCAATTTTTTTTTAATAGTTAGATGAACTTCATGCATTTTTCATTTTTCATTCGTTTTTCCATTAAAAAAAAGGAAGAATTCAGCTTATTTTGAGTGATGGATATTATTGCTTAAATTTCATGCATTTTATATTGAGCCAACTGTTAATTTTTTCCCATTAATTGATTTTGAATATTTTTTCTTATAATTTTATGTATATTTTATGTATGTAATTTGTATTTCTACTTCAATTTCATCGTATGTAATTTGCATTTCCATTTAAATTTTCATCGATTGATTTATCGGAAATCTTTTTGAAGTTGAATTTTAGTAAGTTGGGCAAACTCTTGCAGATTCATATAAGTACAATTTTCGAATAAGTCATTATTTTGATGAATAATATTTTTGCCAGTTTTAAGTTGATAGATCTTGTTGATCATGGAAAACTCCAAGTTTTAGAATTACTAGAATAGGCAATTTTTACAAAGTGATATTTACAGTTAAACTTGATTTTTGAGCTCCATGACACTTGTTCAAGATTCATGTTTGCTCTAAAGTGAACATTATTGTTGTTTAGATGATTAATTTTATTATTATTTATTGTTCCAATCACAAATCAAGTGAAAGGACTGGAATATCCGTACAGTGTACTTTAATTTTCACTTATCACTATTCTTTCATATTTGTATTTTATGATATAAACTTTATACAATGCATGTGTTTCGAAAATGTATTACGTTTTCACTTCATTTATCATTATTGCACAGGCCTGAAAATTTACATTAATGAAACTTATCACGCATTATTTATGTACGTAATTTAAAAAAGTCCAGAATGCATTGAAAATTATTCAAAAAAACGAAACTTTTTTCTTCAGAACTAAAATTAGGGCTGAAAAGAGATTTTTTTTTGCTTCGTTGTAATGTATTTAAAAAGAAAAAATATTGTCGGGAGAAAAAAATGGAATCATGAGTTCCTTTTTATGGTCTTTATTATGGGTCAAAGTTCCTATTTTCCACTTCTAAATTACTCTTTCAGAACTCGCTGAAACCCAAATGAAAAAGAATTGATCAGAATTAGGTTTATAAGGTAGAATGAAAAACAATTTAAGCTAAGTTCAAATGAGAAAAATAAACAAGATGTATGAAAAAATAACGGAAGTAATTAAACTTGCTTTAGTTCGTTTTTTGTAATGGAAGATTCCGTAATAACCAATAAAATTGCGAAAAATCAATAATTACTTAACTAGCAGGTGTGATAACATTTAAGAGAGACCGATTTCAACGCTTTTTTTTTGAACTAATATATTGCTGCTATGAGATCATACTCTGAGCTTATCGTACAGAAATGTAGTTAACTGCCTACTCCGTTTTGATCTGGAATACGTTTAATTTTAGGACACTTCAATGATCCTTATCTTTTTCTACTTCGTTGGGCTCATGATTGAACTATCTCATTTTTGACAGAAGAGAAAATATTCATTATTCTGGTGACAAAAAAATTGGAATTTCAAATTACTTAGTAAGAACCCGGAAATAAATTTCATAGGTTAGAATATTGTAACAGCTCTAATAAACAATATATACAATATATATGCTTAAGCAATCATAAAGATATGGTAGTATCAGTTATGATATTTATGATATCATAGACAAAACAGGCAGCATCGTTAAATATTTAGACATTTTTAATGCAAATAAGAAATGTATTAAAAAAATATTTACGATGTTTGAAATAAAATCCTGGCACCGTTGAGTATCACTGTAATAAATATTATTGGAAAAACGTGATAATAATATTATCACTGGCTAGTAACACTTGTCGATGTTGAAGAGGACGAAGAAAATAAAGTTGCTACAACAGAAGATTGCTGTTGTGATAATGAGGATGTTACAGAAGATGTTGCTGGAAGGATTTGCTGTTGCTGTTGCGACTGTCGCTGTCCAGGATGAGGAGTACGTAAAACAGTTGTCGGAGTTGAGATAATTGTCGGTGAAGTGGGTAAAATAGTAGGAGAAAGGACTAATACTCGAAGTTGATCCACTTCTGCTCGAAGATGTTCCACTTCCAGTCGTAAACGAATATTTTCTTGTTCAAGCATTGCTGCCCGAAGTGTCATTTCATCTTCCTGGACGAATTAAAGTGATTAGTTTTGGTCGACTTGCTTATACATTAAATATTTGAAATCGGAAATATTACAAAAATAAATGAAAACGAAAAAATGCTGAAAATCCAAAAATCACACAAAATTGATCTTAGCTTACCTCAGCTCGACATCTATTTAGTATTTTCATCAAATGAACTCATTTAGCACTCATTCCTATTATTGGGATCCCTATTCAAAGCATTTTTTTTATTGCTTTTATGAAAACAATTTGACTTTATGTTTATTTTGAATTTTCAGTCGATTTCAAAACTTCGATAAAGTTACAAAAAAGAGAACATGGGAATTGGTAACAGAATCTATTTGTAAAACAACGAAATGCATTCCATCTGGAAATTCTAAATTCTGCAAAAACTTTCTTCAAAACAACCTTCTGCCGTCTGGAATCCCGGCTTCTTTTGGCAGCATCATTGTTTTTCCTACGTCGTTCCCAATATGCTTCATCTTTTACTAATTCTTTTTTCTTCCGGATTGTTTCATTGCGGACGATTACTCTACGTTGTGTAGGTATCACATCGATATCAGATGTTGATGATGTGACCTGAAGCGCAAATTTTTCTTCATTTCAGTTTGAATTGAATTCGTATGAATTAAGAATAAATCTCAAGATTAACTAAATGAAAAAGAGATCTAAATTTCTTCAAAACGGTCCACTTTCATCAGAATCATTCATTGAGTCGCAAACTATTAAATGATGATATTCCATAAATTCTCCTCGGTATAAAAAAGCAAATATTCGTTGATAATTTATAAATTGAATTCCAACCTTCTTTCATTTTTCAATATTTTCTTTTTAAAAATTTGGCATTTGAAAATAGAATAAATGAGACTGAACAAAAAAAAAGGACAGAAAGAACAAAAAATTAATCTTGTCAAATTGATCTTCAATTTTATTTCAAATTTTCTGTAGAACTTTTGAATTGAAGCAATCTCTACTTATATATTATTCTAAATAATATGGACTATGAGAGGAGGTAACAAGTGTACTTAGGGGTAATTAAATGTGAAATTATTGTTCAATCATATAGTAAAGGATCAAAATTAATTTTGAAATGATAATAATAAAGACAGATGAGGAAGAATCAATTTCAGGAAGCTGGTGGTGAAAGGAATTGACCTACTGACACCAATGTGCACAATCTGATTTCGGAACTCATGCAGTGAGTTCCGAAGTCAAATTTCAAAATTTCAACTTAAAATACGGGATCTAAAAACATATGGGATCTAAAAAACATTGTTAAATAAATTTGGCTCTATCTTTTTTCTCCTTGAATACTCTTGTCTTTTTTCCTTCATATTTTTGTCTTGATTTAGATCTAAAAATTTTTAAAACCAAACTTCAACGTTTCAATTCATGGCAATCTATTGAGTCATGTAAATGTGATCTTTTGCAATGATATGCTGTAGTGAAATCAGCTGAATGAAATTATATAATATTAAATCTCCGGATCATACATGTGCAATCTACCAATAGACAAAAAAGAGATATCTTTATGTTCTTGATTGAAAACTGATTCAATCGTCAACTATTATATCTTGCCTAGGTCAGAGAAGATACCTGTAGAGAAATTCTGAAATTCATGATTTCTATGAGTGATTATTTGAAAATATTAATAACAGCAATAATCAATCTTACAAGATCGTATATATGATGAAAAAGGTGAAAACGAAAAAAAAAAGAGATATCGAACGATTTAGACCTTTTAAAGTGATATGATCAATTAGATCATTAGATCAATTAGAGTATAAGAAAATAGAAATATGTAGATTTTAGTGCAGGGAGAAAGATATAGAAAAAGAAATGATGCAAATAATGCCGTTTGAAATTTAAATTCAAACGAAATTCAAATGACAATGAATTTAGAGAGAAAAACTAAGAAATTGTCCTGCCGAATTAAATATTCATCAAAATAAATTAAACTTAATTTGATTTGAAAAATTATCGAACTGTTAAATATTGGATTAAGTTTCAATTCATATTCGATTAGATTCAATTCGATTTTACATTAATATTTAATGCAAGTTCCGCATATCAATATTTTCAAACTAATATGAAAAATTAAATGAATTGGAAATGCAAAAAAATAGTGCAAACCTGAGTAGAAGGTGATTGTTCACTGATGGCTTTATCGCTTTTTAAATAATTAAAATCTGTCGTAGGAAGGGGTACAGAAAGAGCGCTAATTGGATCAGTTGGATCATAAATGTGAAATGGTCGCAGGGCAGATACGGTAGTGCCAGATGATGATTTCGCAGAGGACTGCTTTGAATCTTCTTGAAACAAGTTGAGGATATTTGAGGGTACGAATGGATTGACCAGTGGACTCATCAAAGATGTGTGGGATAGATGCGGCATATTACTGTATGTCGACAAATCGTACGGCAAAAAATTCTGGAAAGTATGATAAAACTGTCAGTAAAAAAATATGAGGAATAGGTTGAATTTTAATTAAGCTTGATATTAAAAAAAAGAACTATGGTGATTTAATAAAAAGATGTAAATGTGTAGAAAAATGAAAGACAAGTCATTACGATAAATAATAATTAAATAATTATTGATATGAAGATTGTGCCTAACTTTATCACTAGATTTAAAAAAGAATTTTACTAAGTGAAAAAAGAATTGGTTCATCTTCGCATTTATGTCATCAGATAAGCCTAAGAAATCATTAGAATAAAAAAAAATTAGTCAACTAAACTGGACAAAATCCAGTCAATATTTAATTACTCTCTTCTCCTTATAGAATAGTTTCAATAAATGATATATACAAAAACAGGATACTTTTCAATAAATTAAATCAGCTTCACAAAATTAACTTTTCGAAAATATGCATTTGTAATCTCAATAGATTTTAGCGTTTTAATGTACAGGATGATTATGTTAACAATATTATAAATCACTCTTTAGAATTACTAAAATATCAACGATATGAAAAAAAGTTCCAAAAGTCCGTTTAAAAGAAATTTAGTACTTAAAAAATTGACGAAAGAAAAATAGAAATGAAACTATTAGTAACAAAATGAATTGATTACATCAAAATCAGTTCCATTTAGCATAGTGTTTTATCACTGTCCTTGTTCAAAAATATTAATTTTCTTTTTAATTTAAAAAAGAAAAATCAAACAATCATTCATGAGATGTTCGGAGAGATTTGATTTCCTTAGAGCCATGGGAATGGAATGTTGTTGGATTAAATCCAGTAGGAAAGATGACACCAAATATTACGAAAATGAATCAGTTTCTCCTTTTCTTCAACTTCTTTTTCATTAACGTTTGATGTTACGTTGATTCACTTTCATCTCGTCAACTCGCCGACGAGATGTAATGCGTTTTAAGCAAATTTCACTACCGGCGTAATTATCAGGCATGATCTGATCTTCATTTTCTTTTCACATTTGCTCATTGGTATATTTTCAATGAAATATAAAAACGATGCGGAGTAATAAAATTTCATGGTAGTTCAGTATTTGAAAGTTAATTCTATTTGTTTCTATCTGGAAACTAAACTATTGATCACAAGGATTCTTGCACGGATAATTATCTAAAATTGATAATTAAAAAAGCATGAAAAAATAAATTAGAATTTTTTGATGTACTTACTAACAAATATGAATTTCGATAAATGTTTAAATACTCAATATATTATCATTGGATTTGCACATTTCATTTTGATTTTGAAAAGAATTTCGGGAAAAAGTCAATTTTTTTCAAATTTTGACAATTTAAGGCGATAGAAAAACAAATCAGAAAGTTTTCATAATGATAATAAAAATTAGAATAATAAAAATTTAACAATATTAGTCATCAAATACAATCCAAAATGAACAATAAGTGTAAGCCATCAATAGACCACTCCATGCAAATTTCCGTTTTTGCAATAAATTTTACACATCGAAAATGAGTTACTTGTTCTTTAAATTCTCGAAATTTTAAATTACTGATGTCAAAAATGGGGACGATACTTCTAACAAAAAGGTTAGTCTTTCATTTCAGATATTTTTTGTCTGATCCATACATTATTAATTTTAAACGGAAATAATCCAATCAACTGAATATTTAATTACTCTTCATATAGTTACTAGTTACACAGAACTTAGTTTGAATAACTGTAGGACGATATTTCATCTTGTCCGAAATTAGTGATAAAAAAAAGAAATGTTGATTGAATTATGAACGTTTGATTCAAATGAAGGATATTAACAATTTGAAATTCAGTGAAAAGACTTTGTTATGATTGCGTAGCGGGGAAAGTGAAGGATATCCTAAATGATAAACACATATTCGTGTATACATACATACATACATACCTTGATGGGAAAATGCGGCAGCGAATGCGATAAGGACGTCATTGCTGGAATCGGTTCGACGCTTCGAAATGAAATGCAAAATGAAAGGGAAAATATATTCGCAATTCGGTCACCTACTTCCCCAGATTTTCACTTTTATCTTCCCCATCCATACACCACAAATGCGTACACATACATTTACATACACATTCATATCTATGTAAATCGACAGATACAGACCGATCGCTCTTTTTCGACATTAATAAAACCCCATTGCTATAAGTTGTTGCTGATGATGTTCACTTTCAATTTCATTCATCGGATAGCAACAACTTAAGGTGACAGACGTCTCTTCTGCATTTAGCCTTTTTCGAACGGTCAATTAATCATTTTTAGTGCAGCAGACATGAACTGGCCTCAATTTCAAATCATGATTGCTATTACTGAAACAAAAAATTTTCAAATTTCAAATGGTACTTCCAAATTTACAGAAGCAATTTTCCAAACATCAAGTAGGTCAAATGATTTATATCCTTCCATTTTCAAGAAATTTTTAATGCCAAAATTAATTCCGGAAAATAAAGTGTAAAACTACCAGAAATTTTTATTGTCGGAAATGAAAGAACAAAATTTGACAAAATCATTGTAGCAATTTTCGGATGAAAAAATCCGCAGCAATAAATGCAAAAATTACGTCAAGCTGGTAAACCGCGTTAAGAAATAATTGTACCTCATCATTCACAATTAATTTATTATTGGTAATAATATTCTTCAGCATCTTATAGGTTAACTTTAAAATATTATGAAAATTGAAGAGAACTGGAAAAAAAAAATATTAGTGAAAAATTTTTTTGTTATAATTACTGCCCCAAATATTCCGAAATAATTAGCTCTTATATTTTTGACCTGTAAAGTTCAACCTATATTATTTTGTTTTCAATTAAACTGCATAATTTATTTGTTGTCAAATACTACTCTAAACCTAACTACCAAAGCATTAATGTAAAACGATTATTCGAAGGTTTAAATCCACTTCAAACTATGCAATATAGAAGCTGTTGATAATAAAATTAAAATTTACAAGCAACTTTTATCACTTCAAACTTTCAGCAGTTTATTTTTATTATTTATGGTTCTTTTTCCACATCTTCTTGCCTATTTTCTTGCGAATTTTTATTTTGTTCCGTTTATTTATTTTTGACTCATTAAATTAAAAATTCAATGCGTTCATACAATTTCATATTAACTATATGTCAAGTTTGCAGCAATTTATTTAAAATAAATTGAAAATGTTATCTATTAAAGACATGAATACTTGTATAATTAATATCGTTATGTGTCGAACTAAATATAATTTACTGATTCTTTTAAAGTTTAAAATATGAATAGACATTTTATATTAACAATGCAAGAAGTACCTTTTGGAAAAAATTTCGAATCATTCGTATTGGTTTTGATTTGAAAGTCTTCAATATTTTTTCAGAAGGTCCAGAAGGCTATTTTTTCTCGTTGCAAAGATTGCTCATCGTATCATAAAAAACTTACTAAATCAACAGAATATGTCATGGATAAAGACTCCAGCTATTGAGAAATACTATATTAGTCATTCGCTTTTAAATTATGTCGAACAAATTTGTCTTCATGCAACTTATATGAAGACAATGAATTGAATATAGTAAATTTTCATATAATAGATTTCAATGCTTTTAATTTAAACAGTATATATCATTTTTAGTATTATGTTTTTGGAAACTGAATGAGTTAATATTTCTAGTTTAATTCAGCAATATTGCTATATAACAGTGCTAGCCATCATTGTTGTTGATATTTGAATAATGGTGTTACGGGTTTTAGAGATGCTCATAACCCTGGGGGCACTGGAATGAAGTCACAAATCCGCATCGAGATAGCTATCATTCAATAAAGTTAAACAACACTGAGAGATGAAGAGGAATGGACAATACGGAATTGTATATATGGACATGTATACCTATATGCATGATTAGAGAAAATCACCATCCAACCTGATAATTTTAATTCTGGAAATCAGGTCACTGGGTCATCATCATCATCTCTTCCTTTCTCTGTCTTTCACTCTCATACAGACTACATCATTTATTTTTGGTTGAAAAATTTCTTATCAAACCGATCCCTTCATGTCGTCTCATTCTCTCCGTCCAAATATTCCATCACCATAACCCAGCTATCGTATCTTCTTATATCTCATTAAGATCATTATTTACTGGAACTATACCATGGCAACAACTTTTCTAGCTTTTGCACAATCAGTGTTACTTCGGAAAAAGAAAAATGTGCACCACTACATCCTCATATCTGATTATTGTATACGGTTGGTGCGCAATATATAAAATACCATCCGTCGTAGTATTTATGCCTGATGCCCCAATACCTCAACACTTCAGATGTTATACGACAAAATAACTATGTGCTTCCACATCCATATGAGTCAGTTACTACTACATTATGCTTTTTCTTCTGGAACTAAAGATGATATCAAAGTATAACATACGGCGCAATACGATTAATTCTTATACTTAGCCATGCAGAAATATGCGACCAATATGACCAAACTGCTCAAATCTTAATACTTTTTTTGCATAAATTGTACATTTAGCATTATCTGCCTTTTGCTGCAAGAACTTTCGCAAAATTATGGAAAATATTTACAAGTTTAGAAAGGTAAGGAGTAAAGTGATGGTATGTTACATGATAAATGTGTTAGCTATTTTTATAGTCATTATACCCAACGGCTCTTTAGAATTGAGGGTTCTCCTGTCATCTACCAGAAATTCTACAAGTACTATCATCTGTTTCAAATTCAACATTTAACGCTGAAAGATTTAATGGGTAAGCCTGACTAAATTTCAGACTTTAATTTCTAGTAATAGATATTAAAAAACTCGCTTGCAATTCTTCCTTTGGCGAATATTTGCAGCTAATTTTTTTTTTACTGGCAGGAACTTTTGCAAATTTCTTCCAGAATGCTCGAGACATGGTCTTTCTGATCATATTTGAAACCGAAGTAACAAGAACATCTTTCAGTAATGTCCTTTGTGGGATGTTGCTATTAATTTAAGAGATTTCTTCATTTGATTTTTTGCTAACAATAAATGAACGAATTTAAGAAAATGACCGAATGATTGCATCGATATCATATCAAACGTGTACCAAGTTTCACTTCTTGATGTTTCCTATCTTCCTTTTCTTTAATTCGTAACCTCCTTTTCAATTTTCTTCTTCGTTTCTTTTCTTCTGGTATCGATAGCATATTCCTTTTCTGCAAACTCTTCAGGCGTTCCGTTAAAATACTGCCCTGTAACATTTGACTCTGTGATTAATCGAAGAAAGGGATGACTGAGAAAGACAAAAAAAAAAAATTTCTATAAAAAATTATATGTGTAGTATTATCAACAAAACGCAAAATCTTGTGTTTCAGATTAATGTAAAGTATTCATTAGGACCGTTAGCTTAATTCAAGGAGGAATATCTAAAACTTCCATTCATCTGTGCTTGAATATAATTTAGCTGACGATGAAAAGTTTATCAAAGAAAAAAAACTACACACAAAAAAATACAGTATTTCTGTAACATTTGGATGAAATGAACCTGTGCTTTTAGTTCTCGCAAAGAACCTGGTAATTCCTCCGTTAATAAAATAGATTTTTCGCATGGTTCAAACTTTCCATGACCCAAACGTTGTGTACCAATAAATTTTTTCATCAGCTGAAAAATACTGAGGAGAATCAATATGGCAACTGATGTCAATCGTCTAGTCGAACGACCCAGCATTTTTCTTTCAATCAAGCACTTCAGAAATGAGTCCGATGTCAAACAAAAATGAAAAACTATTAAACTATAACCAACCTTGTGCTTTTTCCGTTTTTCAGCAAGTTCCTTTTGTTTTTGTATTTCCTCATTGATTTCTTTATTCAGTTTCCGAGTTCTATAACAAAATTTATGAATAAAAAAGGGATTCGATTTCAAAAAAAAATGAAAAAATTTCTCTAAAGATTTGATTAGCATAATTTTTATACATAGATTTTCGAAATACTCACGAGTAAATAAGATGCATTTGTTCTTTCTGGAATGTGGATATATTTTCAATTTCTTTTCGCTTTCGTTCTGCGTGTTCCAAATATCGAGTTTTTTTTTTTTTGTTTACTTATTGGCTTTTTTTCTTAAAATGAAGTGATATAAGAAATATAAATTCATAAATGTTTAAATTTAAATCCAGGGAAACCTTTACTCACCTCTGTCATTCTGTCCTATTTCACTCTCATCTTCCAGAATTTTGGCGTCTTCATCATCGCTCTCATTAAAACCTGCTGTTAATTCTAATTCTATTTCTTTCTGAAATATTGTTTAACAAACAATAAAAATAAAAACCACAATTACTACCGATGAAAACGCGATAAATAAAGAATAATTTAAACCTGAGTGGCGCAGTTTTGTTCAAACAGTGCGAGTTGATGCTTTAACTTTTCATTTTCTCTTATTTTTTTCTTTTTTTCTTCGGCCACCTCAGTAATATACTTCTAGAATGCAACATATCAACACTTTCAGTAACCAGCTTGATTTCTGATAGTCTTACAACTCCTCTTATGTGATCATCTAACACTCGTCTCTTACATGTCTCCCAGAGTTGTTGACGTAACATTAAGTTAGGATCGTTCCATTAGATTATTGTAGATCTATTTTTAGGAATCATTATTATTCATACAGCAGAAAGTAGAAGTATGACGCCGTAAAAATAGAGAAAAGAAGGGAAAAATTAAAAGGACGGAAAATAAAATCTGGTAAAGGACTACCAGATTTCGTAAAAAGAAGCAAAAGAAATTTAAAGCATACTGAAATTTTAAGACAAAAATGGCTTAAAATCCAATTCTAAATTTAGGTAAAATTAATTAGCGATCATGGAAAATACAAAAATTATTACTCAGTAAGTTTTGCTAAAACATTTTTCTTTCTATACCAAAATGCATATCGTCTACACTTCAAATTCTTGATAGAATTTCAAATTTATATACCAAATATTTGGACACAGGAGGATTATATGAGGCACCCACTGGAACAATTTCCACATGCTGTAATATACTAGGTACATGATTCAAAGTTTTCGGTTTGCATGGCAACTTCTTTTTGGTAGCTCGAAGATAATGTTCCTCTGCTACCGAAACTTCCTTTTGTGAATGTTGGTCTTTTAAATCTAAAAAAAAAAAAGCGAAACACAAATATTAAAAATCAAATGAAGTTAAAATTAATAAGCGATAAATAATTTCAAGAATTTAAAGTTGAAGACAACAGTTAAACAATCTAAATTGCTAAAATTCTCCACATTATAGAGCAGAAAGCTCAGAATGTACATACACACATACACAATGTTGATATTTTCATAAATTTCAACAACCTTCATTTTTTGTAAGATATCAATATGATGCATGCTTTTAAAGATGTTTTCTCTGCCAAAAGTTTATCATTCGTTATGGATAAAGAAAGTTCTCCAATGAAGACAGAGTATGGAAATCACATTTAAAAATATCTCGAACTATATTATTTATGATAAACGGCAGTTAACTTCTTGAGAAGTTCTGCGCATGAAAAATCATACCCCAAAGATCATAAGGTTTTCGAGTCTGAGTTGCCGTACTTTCTGAAAAACTAGCTTTGGCTGTGACTTGTTTTTTCGATATTCCCAGAAGCGTCTTTTTCAGCTGCCGCTTAGACATATTCTTCTCTTCATCCATAGGTCTAAAATCAAATTCCTAAAAAATTTGAAGAAAAAATTTCCTTTTAGATAACATAGTAAGGAGAAAAACTTAATTACCTTATGCTATCGCTTGGAGACGGTCTTTTAGAACGTTTGAAAGCAAAAGTAGCTCGTTGGTTTCAGGAATTAAACTTTAGCCATCCACAAATTGAATTATATTAAGGTTGCTGGTAAAAATCATATATGAGATTCAACTAACTCTGTCTTTTTCAATTTCTTCATCAAAGCTGCCATTTGCCGTCTTGTTAATTTAATATTATTGTGATCAGGTTTTGTGTCGAAAGTAAACAGGCTGTAATTATTTTGCTTCCATGAAGAAACATCTGAAATAAAGCAAGATTCAATACAATACAGTTAATTGTAAAACTAATGATCTATTACAGAACTATTCAATGAAACATGCCTAATTACAGAGATGTCCTTTTTTGAATTTTTTTAAACTATGCACATTATTCAAAATTAGCAGATATTTCCCACATACTTTCAGTAACATCAGTCTTGAATTTAGAAAGAAAGTCCTCCGCATCTTGCACTTCTACACCCTTTTTCCAATACCGTTTTTTGTTCCGTGAAATTCGACATTTGCGCACTTTATCAGATGATTTCGCATCTGCTTTAATCATTGTTTTTTCGTTATGGTCTTTACCTTCAATAATATGAGCGAAATTCATCAAAAAAAATTTTGAGCATTTCTGATTCTCAGAGATCCTAATCAGAGACGGAAATATCTATTTATGTATTTCCATTTAATACTTATTTTCTCTTACTCATATTCAACCATCAGATATTCACATTAAATATGAAATCATGTGGTCATTGTTATTCCAATGATTGTCACCAAAGTAAATCTCACATATACTGATACCATTCCATATGATCTAGAAATATCAGGGAAGGGGAAATTTTAGATAAAGAAATTAGCTTCACTATAGACAACAATGTAACTTCGGGTTTTTATTCACGCCAATAGCTACCTTATCAACTGAGAATAAAGCAAAAACGAAAGAATATCCCACCGTTCTACGATTCCAGACACATGAACAAACAAAAAATGATCAAAGGAAAAACCCCAGCATCTATTACAACTATCCCAGCATCAGTTATAAAATTTCGTTGTAATATGTCCATATTTAACGGACCCCGGTGTGTAAAATAAAGCTTCTGGTTGATACCATTCCATATGATCTAGAAATATCAGGGAAGGGAAAAGGGGATACCGGTAGATATCCTTCATGTGTTTAGCGGTTCACCGGAGGATGCTCGAATAGGATAATGTCTGTTGTATCTACAAACTATTTTCTTCATCTATACGATTATTTTAATCGTCGCAAGTTGTATTATACATTATTACTTTAATCCTGAAATGTTTAGAAATGCCTATTTAAGACAAGAAATACAATGAGAATCTTTTCTCTTCTTCACTTGTCCTGCATAGTCGACACTGCTGATGATTATGTTAATATTTCAAATATATGTTAATATTTCAAATACTTTGATTTATGCTGACAGGGTGGGGAAGTAAAACTGTTGAATATTATATATATACGTATAGATGTGAGGATATTATATATGTATATGTATAGATGTGACAATTTGCTGTAATATTAATGCAAATTTTGCGTAAACTCTCCCTATCTACTCGTATGATCAAATTGCTTGAGGCTATTTTGTCAGAAATTCTGGGACAGGTCCTTAAGCTTCTTGAAATTATCGCTCGCGATCAACTCTCTTCCTTGAGAAAATATGAACGAAATGAAAAAATAAAGATTCTAGAAATTTGTATTTTGAATATATAAATGTGATAAACTATTCTCATAATGAACGGAATCATTTGTTCGTCTCTGCAATTCTCTCACTGGTTAATTATGATGTTATTACTCTATAGCGTATGATCTACTCAAACTTTTACTATATCCAAGTTCATGAGATAGATCTGTCCGGGAGGAAATCGACCTATAAGATTTTAATGATTGACCTGGAATCTTCATCCGAATCTATCTATTCCCTATAGCAGTAGTGTGTATATTTGAGGATGGTTTGTATATGATGTGCCATCTATCCTATTACCGACGCCAGAGGGCATCTATCGATTCCATGTGTATGTGTGTTTAGTGTATATGTGTATGTGTGTATATGTATGTGTTTATGTGCATTTGTGTATATATATTTCATAGTCACATTAATGGTTTGATAGCTCTCATTTTCTTTTCCATGCGTATTAAGTATATGCATATGTGTATGTATGTGTGTATGTGTGTTTGCGTATGTGTATATGTGTGTATGTGTATGAGCATAAATGTATGTGTATGTGTGTGTATGTGTATATGTGTGTTTCTGTATTTGGCGCAGTATACATTTAGTTTAATAGTATAATGAGGGATTTACTATTACTGTTCGGTTGACCAGTGTGTATGGATGCAGATGGCAAGTGATTGGCTTTTCTCTAAAGTAAGCGATGCTTACGATGCTTCAGACTTCCCTTACCATTTATTCAATATAATTCGCAAGGAGCTTAGCAAATCTACGAATTCTTTCGCTTTTAAAAAGCTGACACGGTAAGTGTCATCTGCCTGAATGCGACGACATTCATCGTCGTTCCATTTAATCATTCCATGTTTGGCGGTGTAGTTGTCCAAGGAAATTTCTTTTTATTCTTTTTTTTCATCTAAACTCGTATGAAAATCTTCCATATATCGTACGATTCATTCACTTCGTCTGACCCATCCATTCATCCATACGATTGGATTTTTTCAGAATTTGGACGATTGTTCTACAATGCAGTTGTCTTCCTCGTAGATCATGTCACTGTCATTTATGGACTTTATATTCGATTTTCATCGTTTACTCTAGAGCCTTTCCTCACTTATTGATAGTCCGCCTTTTTTCGTGCATTACTATTTTCTTTCGATGTTACATTTCCAATCAGTATACTTCCAAGTGGATATCATAAGTTAGAATATGTAGCTGAGCGAGAAGTGATTTGTAGACATACTGCTCTAAACAATTCATAATTGATCTGGATTGAATAGTTCATTTTTTGCGGTCCACCAAAGCAGAAAAAATTTGCAGCATTTATGTCGTTATCAGGAATAATATTTTTATCAGGAAAATAAAATAGGACTAAATATTATTTCATTATTTTGTCGATAAATTCGATGTTTGAAGAAGGAAGTTTTAGAAAACTTTTGTTTTGATAAATATTTATGGATAATATATTTGTGGTGTTCCATATATTGATGTTATTTTGGCGATAAAAATGATTGCCTTATCTTTGAATGATCTCAGTCCTGTGCATTGAAAATGGTGCCATCGATAGTTAAGGCATGCAACCATCCAATGACAATCGATAAGAACCCGTTATCAGAAAACTACTAATAAATCTCAGAATACGTAAGGAACACTCACAGTATGTTTCTTATCATTACCATTGGTTGGTTCATAAATTAAGAAGCTTATATCATTTCATCCGTTTTCTTTTTTTATTTTCACCTCTTTCCTTCCCTCTATTCCTACTCCTCTACCTTCAAAAATTCGAAAATCTCAAAAGAAAAGAGATAATTGAGAGAAAGAAATTTATTGAGTTAGATCATCTCTCAAAGTGTTCATAAAAAGGTTATTAACTGAAATGTGTGCCGACCACTCAGCTACTTTTTTTTTCCCTCTTTTCATGTGTGGTGTATCTTTTAACTTTTTTTTTGACTGGGATTACGCTGTTGCATAGGATTAGATTGGATCAACATGACATGAGACATTTCCATAAAAATTGCCAAGTCATTCATCTTATCATTTTCTCATTGCTCTTATTAAGATACATTTCGAAGATAGTATGAGTAGTAGCTGTCCTTCAAATCTTTTTTTTTGCTTAGATGTAAATTGGACTTTAAAATATCCGGAAAGCCAAAAATGGCAAACCGTGATTAAACAATATGTATTTTAAAATTATAGATTCCATGACATGTCAGGAATCTGAGCTTGACATTTCAGATAATTGAAAAAACAATAGTTGAATAGTCAAGATTTGATCTGTTGAATGCAGTAAAACTTATAGTCTTAAAGTACATATAATTTTTAGTTGTTCAACAACGCTTTTTTTTCTTCACACATTACAGAATTAAGGTAGTTACTTATGGTATATGGCGGATGGAGAAGACGATTCAAGTCCGAATCTGTCGACCAACCTTGCTCGACAAACCTTAATTCGCGGAAAAAAGCGAAAGATCACTTTACATAGCATGGGTATAATTTTATGAATTTTTAAAAAATGCAGCGGTTTGGCTGTTATTGGATGGGTTGCATCAGCGGTGTTGGCTACCATTAGACGGAATTTTCTCTAATAAGTTATGTGATTGAGAAAGAGCTTGGTGTTTGATTTTGAGGTCGTTAAAGTTACTACAGGTTTTGATTTCATCACGTAATCAACGCATTTGAATTTTCACAGATTATAGTGCTACGACGTCGTAATAGTGGACAAGCAGATCCTGCAGAACCGCCGACAGTACAAACTTCAACGCCAGTGAGTAGTTCGGTTTCGTATCTCCAGTCAGTACCTATACAAACGGATATCACTGATATGGCCGCTAGAAAAAGGTAATTTGAGTCAGACAAAAATAAGCTAGGAATATATTAATGTGATGAAATGATTCATTTTTATAATTCCACGAAAAAAAACCAAACGTTTTAAAAAAATCTGAAAAATATTTTTTCTGCTAAAGTAAAGCCGATTCAGCAAGAATCATTGCAATCAGTGAAATCTAGAAAGCTTTGCGGCTTTAATAGTTGATATCGTGAAGCAGCATATTGTTTGCATCCTGATCCATGATACATCAGTATATTTTCACGATGCTGAAAATAGCTTTAAATTTATCGCTCATGCTCCTGAAAACTTTTGATCATAAGTTATAGCACATTTCAGTATTGCTTGAATAACTAGAAACCGCCAAAGTTACTGTCATTAAATTTTGCTTTGAAATTATCCCATTTGATGAAGTCAAAACTCTATATTGTATAGGTATGAATTACGTCGTCGCCGATCTCTTCAACAGAGTGAAGGAGATAGCTGCAATTACGAGTAGCATGGCTGCAACAGCCGATGAGGTAATAAACTTTATTTGCATCGAAAATAAGATATGTATTTAAAGGACTGCAATAGGAGCAAGAAACATTCTCGATTTACTGTTGCTGTAAGTGAGTGCTGTGTGATATCAAATGAGTTTCTGACAAACATAAAACTAGAAGACAGAAAAAACAATTTAGTTAATAAACTAACTAATACTACCGATAATACACTAGATAAATCCTGTGAAATTAGATCATTGTTTCATAGATTAACTCGGGAATTTTTTTTCTTGGAAAAAAATTTTTTGACTATAAGCCTGACACAAGTATTCCAATGATCTGTTGATCTTAGAATAATGTTTTTTTAAAACGATGGAAGAAGGAGCTGGAACAAAAGAATAATGTTTCCAAAACGTTTTGTCCCCACCTGTTCTCATGTAAATACTTGATAATGTTTATTGGTTAGTTCCACCAAAAATTTAGAACACATATGTTTCATATTTCTCATAGATCGGATAATTACAAGCTACTATTTTAATCTTTTTTTTAGGAAACATACTCGATGTTAAAAATAGAATTAAAAGGGATGTGTTAATAAGTTTTTTAGGAAAGAAATTTCAAGTATAGAAATCTCCATTTCATGTGAAATTGGTATCATTTCATCATGTGAGATTGTTATATGTATTTTTCAGCTGCGTGTGACGAACATGATACTGACTTATTACTTAGCTTTGTCGTTTCATCTGATTAATACGACTAATTTGAAAGTAATATTTGTCATCGGCTTCATATTGGAAGCGCAATGGCAAAAATTATAAGTTTGTTTAAGCTTGGACGATATCTGCTAGGTCGAAGCGGAAATTCTAGTTTTTAATCGAATAAAATGATTGATATCTAACTCCCTTTGTTGAAGCAGTAACTGATGAAATAGTTGAAGCAGAACTTTTGAATAGATGATGACATTGCGCTTACTGGTTTTCACTGTTAGACATACGGAATTCAACTGTGAAATCAGTTTTTTGTTCTTTGAATAGATTTGGAAACTTTCGGTAGTTAGTACTGCTGGTATGTACATTTGTCATTTTCTAAAAAGGCGTAGTCTATCTTGTTTGAAATATTTCATTCCCTACAAGTTTGAGAACTCTATATTCCGTTTTAGCATAAGTTTTCAGAAAATTTGGAGCCTAATTTTCTACTTTAGGTCCATGAATTTTTACCTTCAGCTGTTGTGGAATGGAAACGATAATTTTCTTTTTGTTCAGTACTTCTTTAAAAATAATGTCTTCTTTATTTCCGTTCATTTTGTTTAAAAGTGCATCTTAATATTGGACTTTACACCAAATTCATAAATAAGTTCGAATGATCACTATATAGCATTTTTCTGGATATCGATAATGCACACTTGATAGAGAAATTAGATGATATAGTTTGATCTATTAGTAAAAGGGTGAACAGTAATGAAACTGATCCTAAAAGATGAAGCTTGATTATTTCTAATCTTCCTTTAGATTATCGCATTATATATATGAATAATTCTTTTGCAAAATTAAAAATAATGGTAAATTGATTGCATGTTTTCATGTATTGCAAAGCATGAAATTCTTTTTTATGGTCAAAACGGGAGATATGGCATTTAGTAGAGAAATCACCATTGGAAGAAACAGTGTCAGTCTTTTGTTCATTTTGTTGTATGTTGCTCCATTTACCCACTGTTCCAATATTGGAAATAGGTTTGTATGGCTGATTATTTTTACTTGAACAGAACACTTCTATTCTCTACAAATTGAAATCTTCGATTAATGAGATATTCTACAAACAATTTTAAAAGTTTTAATATTAATCCAAAAGAATGGTTGGGTTACTAGATGAATGTAATCATTCAGTTATTCAATTGCATTTGTTTTGATTGATTATTGCGAGAAATTATTTCCAGTTAGTCAATTTTTTCTAAACGTTTGGACGAAAATAAATACCTAATCTTAAACCGTTTTTTCTTTTGCTTAGATCCGTTTTTTCGAAATGATATTTAAAAAAGAAAAACAGAAAAACAAACAGAATATTATTAAAAAAACTGGTTTTTTATCCGCTTCCAACAGATATGTTCAAAATATATATTTGCGAAGGAATAATTCATTTCTTTTTTAGAAATCAGTGGGACCGTTACGTAAACGAGTAAAGGGTGATCCATTGACTGAAGCGCAAAGCAGGTACATTTCGATTGTTGTAATTTTAAAAAATAAGTTGATATTAAATGAACGATTGATTACATGCTATGTGAGAATGATTGGAAAGCGGTATTGATTTGAGATGCTTTGGTAGAATGAAACTGGAATTGCAATTAAATATTTATCATTTATAAGTGATATGTAAAATTAGTTCCACAGTTTTTCTCAGCTACTGGGAAAATGAATTTTAATATGCTGTGTAAAGTCTTATGTGCAAAAATATTTTGAATCCAAGTTTTGATATATATTTATGTTTTGATAAATATGCTTTTCTTAATATTGAAATAGCTATTTTCGAAATTCGATGTTATATTATTTAGAATAAAAGCGAGAAATTTGGAAATTTTCGTGCTCATATAAGCTAAATTCATAATTTTCCAGATGTGTGAAAATCAAAATGCATGTACATTGAATATATGAAATATTTTATTCATTTCATTTTAATTTTCTTTTTTATCATTAATCACATTTTTTTTTAGTCTGGACCCATCTTCAGAGCATTATTCATCTGAGTCTTCAATTGATATTTTACCAGATGAAATTTTTATGAAGGTTTGTGAAATATTATAAGTATTGTTCCTAAATTCACTACAAAAATCCGACATTTCTTGTAATAAGATATTCCATTTTTAAGATGAAATGAAGTTTGATTTTTTTTTAGATTTATTCATTTCTTTACGAAGGCGATCTCCTGACATGTTCTGCGGTATCACGCCGTTTTTACCGCTTATCAAATGATTTAAATTTATGGTAAGTTTTAATTTATTTTCGAAGAAATTTTTCATCGTTTTTTTTTACTTTATTGAAAAGAATTTTATGTCCAACGTTTTCACATAATCATTTTTCAGTTTGTTCAACAACTTTATCTATATATTGCTCTTATTAAAATAAGATATAGTTTATTAAAATGAGAAACTATAAAGTCATATATAAAACTGTCATGAACATCTTCAACTGTCAGTCATTTGAATACGAGAAAATGTATAATGTGTCTGCTAGAATCGTGAACTGTTTTGAGGAATGTTTGAATCATAAAATTATATCACTGTGATGAGATTATATATTTAAAAAAATTGATAATGCATCTTCTAATTAAGAGAATGGTAATCTGAACAACAGAATGGTAACTAGATCTCGGTGTCATTGCTTATTACTTTCTATTTAGTTATTTAAAAGTTCCCTTCTTTCTGTGACGGTAATCGTTCTAGACAATCTCATTCTTGTGCTTCAATGAAATTTTTTAATTCCATTATGAAGACATTTATAAAGAGAGTTTTTAAATTTCCTACAATATATTTCATTTTATACTGTACATTTTCTTAGGAAAATATTATATCAAGAAGCTTTTGAATATCGAATACCTCTTTACCATTCTGAACCACGCAAATTTGAATTTCGTGAAGTAGGTCGATGGAGAGATATTGTAAATCCATGGAAAGAAAGTTTTCGTCAGTTGGTGAGTATTCAGTGGAAGTTGCAGAATATTTTAAATTACTTCATTCGAATTCTGTCATTAAAAACATTGAAACATTTGCTACTCAATTTTTTTGAAGTCTCTGAGGATATTTAATATTTTCGTGCCATCAAATAATTAGCGTATTAGAATAATTTCTTAGTTGGAATCTATAAAAGTGAGAAAATATAGTTAATTGGTGCTTTTTTTACTGTAAGCACTGTCGTATTTTTTTAGTATCGAGGTGTTCATGTAAGATTCGGTTTTGCTCATATTTATGAAGGTCACAGCGGACGCAACATATTGCATTTTAAAAATCTCAGTGATGCAATCGAACACTGTGAACAACTTCCAAATGAGGTAGAAAAGCTAATTTTCCTACATGAAGGAATATATACTTCAACGCAGTTTGTGGTCGACACGCCACTACAGATTATTGGAGCAGGTTTGATTCCTTTTTATCGAGAACATTTATTACTAGCATTTTTGAAAACCGAAACTATGGTTTTTTTGTCGTATAAAAATTAATTGGAACAATTTCATTCTTAATATATTCCATAAATCATTTTCTTATTGATCCTAAATTACGACGTCGATCTCTGATCTTATTTTAAAAAAATAATCAATTCAACAGAAGTTTCACGGACATCTTAACATGATGGATTTTGACGATGCTAAGTTTTTCTTCTTTTTCTTCAAATCTTTTTGCCTTTACATTTAGTTGCTTAATAAAAAATTTAGTGGCTGAAATCGTTGATAACTATTCATTTTCGTATGAATTTACGAAATATGCTTTTATGATATACGTTAAATATTACAGGTCCATCGCGCAATTTTCAAGATTCAGTTGTTATTGATAGCAACAATGGGACAACGGTGACATTTGTAGAAGGTTCAGAATATGCATATCTTGGTTTTTGTACAGTGAGGTATATCGAACCACCTTTGGATCCAATGCGTGTAGGAAACGCGCAACATCTTTGTTCTGCTCTCGTTGTTAATGCTTATGCTAGCCCACTGATTGAGCATTGCAGCTTTTCATCGACTTGCTCTGGTTGACATTCATTTTTTTAGATTTATTAATAAATAATTTTTAAATTTTTTAATGCTTTGGCTTAAAATCGAAATAAATTGCAACAAACTGTCACTGTTTTGTGATTAGAAAGAATAGAATCCTTCAAAATAGAAAGACTATCTATATCATGCTAAATTTGTGAATTTCACTCATCTAGAAATAAAATAATGATAGATCAAAATTAATGGCAGATTCTACAAAAATTTAAAGCAATTTTTCGAATAATTCGTCAAATTATTTACAAAAATCGTCACGATTTACAAAATTTATGTTAGAATTATTGAGTGATATTTTAAATCTCTCAAGTTCTCATGAAAATATTTCAATGAGACAAGTAAATAAATTGAGTTAAGAACTAAATTATAAATTTATTCAAAAAATCTGAGCATGAGAAAAAGTTCTAGGTATTGTACTATAAACATATGTATCATCATGATGCGTAATTAGAATCATTTTACAAATTTCAGTCTTTTATTCGCTTTTTAGAAATAGAGTTTGATTCGTCTTATTATGTGATTCGGTGATGCCACATTAAAATTTATATGGTCATTCAAGAATAAACATTCTATTACAGGGGGTGCCACAGTTTGTGTAAAACATGAGGGAGCGAACCCGTATATCAAGAACTGCCTCCATATGTGGCTCAGATAATGTTTGGAATTTACATTACTGACAGTGCCACTGGAACATATGAGGACTGTGAAATTGCACGCAACACATTAGCTGGTGTTTGGGTGAAAATAAAGCGAATCCATATTTTCGACGCTGCCATATTCATGATGGTCGAGATGTTGGTGTTTTCACTTTTGAACATGGAATGGTCAGTTTATCCATGTTAAAATCGTTTTAGATTCTCCACCAAACTGTTAATCAAAAATTGTTATCTTGTCCTGTAACGTATGTAGCTGGGAGTTTTCAGTCTCATTATTGACTGATTACGCATATATTCATAAAATAACTTTTTAATAAATAGTTTCTAATATCGGCGGATTCATTTGATAATTTCAACATTATTTTGTAGTAATTTTTATTTTGTTTAATCATGTAATTCATTTAGGGTTACTTTGAGAAATGCGATATTCATAGTAATCGCATCTCAGGAATTGAAGTAAAAAACCAAGCGAATCCAACTGTTGTTCGTTGTGATATTCATCACGGACAAACTGGTGGAATTTATATACACGAAAAAGGTTAGTTTGCTTTGTGCTTTCTTTTTAAATTTGATAAATTTTTGTTCGAAGAATTTGATATGAGACAAATCATTCTATGTTCATTCGGGGGAAAACTTTTGTAACGTATATGTTCAAACCGTTTTGAGTAAAAGGATAATTCTTGTATAATTCAGAAAAAAGTTGGATTTATATATTTTGCATTAGTAATGTTTAATGAATTTTTCTTATTTGTTCGATTTTTTTTTTATTTTTTTCTGGTCTTATTAAATTTTCTTTGGTATGCTTCATGATTTTAAAGCTTATATATTAATATTATAGGACGCGGTCAGTTCATCGAAAATCGAATATTTTCGAATCAGTTCGCTGGCATTTGGATCACATCACAATCTGATCCCACTGTGCGGAAAAATGAAATTTTTTCTGGTCAGCAGGGTGGTGTTTACGTATTTGGCGAAGGACGTGGTCTCATTGAACAGAACAATATTTATCAAAATAATTTGGCTGGCATTCAAATACGTACTGGTTCCGATCCGATTGTTAGGCTTAACAAAATACACAGTGGATATCACGGAGGCATATATGTGGTAACTTTTCTTATTTGTTGTGACTAATTTTTCCAAGAGGGAACTATTCAAATTATAAGAAATTTTAGCTAATTTAGAAATGCTTATATAAACTCTGCTTATATAAATTTTTAAAATTATTATAAGCATAACTATAATCACTGATTTCTCGAGAATAATTATATCATAGTTACAGTAATACATTCATAAATTGAATTCTATTTCTCGTTTTAATCATTAGTGTTAAAAAATTGGACAACCTACATTTTATGCGCATCATATTTTATACTAAAAAATATTTTGAAGGGAACGACAAACTGTGGATGAGATTTAAATATTTATTTTTTCAGAATTTTCTTCAATGTTGTTTTCAAAAATTCGAAAATAATCAGATCTTCGAATATTTTACAATTTTCGCATCTTAAAATTTCATTAATTTCAAGTATTTATTTTAACACGGTTAACTGTGCTGCTACATTGAGTCGTAATAGGACTTTAGAACTTTCCTTTTCTTTTTTCACAGCGTAAATAAAACCTTAGCTAGCCGGCCAATTAAATCAATTAAAATATGCTAACTTGATTTGGAATCAGGGTAATGATTGTACGATATTTCAATAATTAGCAAAATCAAAACGAAACTGATTGTAGAATGAGAGTTGCATACTCAGTGTTAGTCAATTGTTTTCTCATCAAGGATTCATTTTCTTTTACAGATTTGTAAATTTTTTGAGTAATTTGTCTTTGACCTATTTCATCGATGACACGATGTTATCAAAATTACCCTGCTATTACAATGTTTTGCAGCACGAAAAAGGACGAGGATTAATTGAAGAAAATGAAGTTTACGGGAATGCACTTGCGGGTATTTGGGTGACAACCGGATCCTGCCCGATATTGCGGAAAAATCGTATACATTCTGGAAAACAAGTCTGTATTTTTCAATTCTGCAAGCAACAACAATAATCTTCCGAAACATTGTAAATGCCAAAGATAAAGTCTGAAATATGCATGAAGTAGAATTTAATTCCTTTGTTCTTGTATTCTTTTGCTTTCGCTTATATCTGACTATCATTCTTTCATGAAACCCGCTAAAATTTGCAGGTTGGCGTTTATTTTTATGATAATGGACATGGTTTGTTAGAAGAGAATGATATCTTCAATCACTTATACTCCGGTGTACAAATAAGGTATTTATTCCTTTCATTTTTCGTTCTAATAGTTGTTATTAGAGAAAGTTACCACGAGATTTATTTTAACTGCCTTCAACAACTTATTGGCATTTAATGAAAATATCTAATGATCATCATTCACTTGTTATTCTAAAACTTTTGGTGCATTTTTTTTTTTGATATTCACATTTTTTTAATTAAAATAAGTAATAATTTTTCAAGTATAACTTTTTGTATTAATTTGCTGACATGCTTAGAATTAAAAATAAAGAACATATATAACCAATTATCTGCGATATTTTTAGATTTGATTTAGGAGTAAAAATAGAATAATTTGTTTTATGATACTGATATATTTTCTTGCAGAACAGGCTCAAATCCCAAAATTACTCGAAATAAAATTTGGGGTGGTCAAAATGGAGGTGTATTGGTATATAATTGTGGAAAAGGTGTTCTGGAAGATAACGAGATTTTTGATAATGCAATGGCAGGTGTTTGGATTAAAACGGAAAGTAATCCAGTCCTTCGACGTAATAAAATTTACGATGGACGTGATGGAGGAATATGTATATTCAACAAGGTAAATATTAAATTAAAGTTTTCGCAAACAAACAAAATAGATATTAAATTAAAGTCTTCGCAGGTTTTGTTTTTCGATGATTTTATCCGATTTTCTGCATATCAATTTGAATTCCTCAGAATTTAAATCGAGGTTCTCCAATATTTCATGTCATAATGTTTGCAATAATGGTATTAAATTACCGAGAGACTTACAGGTTAAAATTGGCAGATAATTTATTATTAAAATAGTAACCAAATTTTATTGTGAATTAATTATTAAATAGAGATACATTATCTTTTTTGTGATTGATCCATATAATTTTTTCTTTTCAAATGGATTAGCTTTTAATTATTTATGTTCAGCTGGTATTTCATCTGATAGTTCACGACTATTTTCTGCAGTAATATGCTAGTAATTTATTCAGAAAAACGGATCTTTTATTTCAGGGCCGTGGTTTATTAGAAGACAACGAAATTTATCGTAATGCACAGGCAGGTGTTTTAATATCTACGGATTCGAATCCTATTCTTCGACGAAATCGAATTTATAAAGGACGTGCTGCGGGCGTTGAAATCACAAATGGTGCTACGGCAACACTAGAAGGAAATCATCTGTTTCAAAATGAATTTGGAGGTATTTTTGCATAAAGCAAATAATGAGCTTTTCGTTCTTTATACCATTTCAACAATCTTTCTATTTCCAAATAGCTTTATCATTTCGATTGCTCATTTACTATAATCGATTATCTAGTAATCATAATTTTTTACATCACTTGGTATATTCACAACAATCATTCTTTTTGTTTTAGGTTTGTGTTTGGCAAGTGATGTTCGTCCAGTAATGCGTGATAATCTTATTTATGATAATCATAACGCTGTTGATCGAACGATTGCGAAGGGGCATTGCCTGTTCAAAATAAGCTCGTGCACTTCATTTCCAATGCATGACTTCTATCGGTCTTTTTTATTCTTTAAATTTGGACTTTATCTTATAGGAATTATGGCATCGGAAAAATTTAGAAAAATTCAGGAAATTCAAACAATTCATTTGTTATAAATCGTGATTTGTGTTAATTTTTTTAACTTTATGACTTCCTTTTTACTCTGTGGCATATATAATATAAGGTTGCAACATTTGCATAAATTTACAGATGCATAAGTTGTAATACAACAGATCGTAATGCAATTTGTGTTAATTGCATCAAATCATGTCACAAAGGACATAATGTGGAATTTGTTCGCCATGATCGGTTAGCGTTTCTTTATATCTTGATTATAATTTTTCGCAACATCTACGTTATAAAAAGTCACTCTATCTGACCCATTCAAATGTTACTTTATTATTTCATTTCTCTGCATGCCCAAATTATTTATTAATTTTTACTTAAGATTTATTATTTTGCTATTTGAAAGGTTCCATAATTTTTTATTGTATGAATGTTTTTGGAATAAGGATTACTCTTCATATATTTGATCTTTGCCCAGAATCTTTCTGTAATTGCAATCATAAAATTAATTTATGAAAATGTAAGTGAGATGTTGTAGGATATAATCCTTATGAAATTTTTCATACAGATTCAGACGATATTTTGAGAGATTACTGAATTCAGCGTTACAGGATTTCATATTTAGTTCTGGCATATTTTCTACTTTTAAGTCATTATTGTGAATTTAATTCCATTTTTTTAGTTTCTTTTGTGATTGTGGTGCTGGATCGTTGGATAGGCAATGTACATTGCAGTCCGAAACTCGCGATAATGATACGGTATATGATTCAGCTACACCTACAGAATCTGAAACCACATAATCTTCACGCCAGTGGTACCAAATATCGGATGCCACGGGTAATTTCTCTGATGACCGGGTATTTATAAACGGATAATTATTTCTGTTTGGTGTTTTTTCAATTTCTGTTTACATTTCTCTAAATGATAACATATGGTTAGGGAGGAAGAAAAATCAAGTAGAAGTTCGGGAAGAAACAGTTGTTAGAAAAAAAAGGAAAAAATCAATGACTGAAATTTAAGATAGAGATATTTTGCGTAAGATATTTTTATCTGGAAAATATCAATTCAAGTATTTCGAATCATTTTTTATTTTTATAGCTAAGCCTCGGTTTAAGCAAGATTATTATAAAAATTCTATAATTATTCACTTTTAATTTACCCAATCTTTGTCATTAATATAGCTTATAGAGAATGCTTCTTATTACTTGTTAAGTTCCTTGAAATTTTGACTTATTACATTTTCTGAATTCCCCATTATACTTCCATCTATATATTGATATTTAATGTGTTGGTATTTTCTTTGTTTCTTATAGTCCATTTTTGTAACACTCTGGCATTTTAACCTATCCATAAATTCTTGATAGACAAGCTAAACTTTGTCACATTCAGTGCTGAGAAATAAATATTTTTAAATGTACGAGTTTATTTATTTATTAGTTTTAGAACGAATCAGGATTTTCTAGGTAGTTTTCTGAATTTTAAAGAATAAATTTTGTTTTTACCGGGAATTCAACTAACTAGATTCCTTTGGTTTGCAAGTTAAGATGAACCCTCGAATAGCTACAAACAAGCAGTGCAAGCACTGCTAACAAGCAAACTCTTTATTTTATCGTCTTTTTTTATCGCATTGAAACGATTGTATTGTAAGTATTTGCCCTTATATTGTTTACTCTAAAATGCTTTTATATTTGATGTGTATTTTTTTCAGTATTATTTGAAAATCTGGTCTTTGAATCTCTTTGCATATGCATTAATCTATTTGTCCTCGCATATTCATACCACAATAATTTGTCACTTTGTTTTAATTTCATTTTTCAAATCTGAACTTGAATTTGAAAGCAATTGTTAGCTGATATAAAATTGTTCTGCCTGTACATGTCCTATATTTTTGTGTTTGCAAGATCTTTTGCCAATTTTCCATCTTCTTCAATCTTTCTGTAGTGAGGGTAGCAATTTTTCGATAAATCATTTCCAGAAAAATACTTGCATTACTAATCATTTCAATTGCTGAAATTATGTAGTTATTACATGGTTCATTTCGAATTTTATTTTATTTGAAGAACTAAGAAACTGGTTCTGACTGATGTCAAATTACTAAAAATGATATTTAACGGTAATTGACGGGAATTGATATGGTAAAACTGTTTTAGATTTCAGAGGTTTTTTTCCTTGATTTTAAAATGAATCGATTTTATTTTACATAGGAGAAACGTACGTATGGAATATTTTTCGAAGAAATCAAAGATAAAGGGCTGTACTTATGGGATATTAATTCTACAATAAAGAAAGTTTTTTATTTGCTTGGATTTTTTAAGATTTAATACAGTTGTTTCCTATATGTTTGGACAGTATATGGCGATTAAATTTTCTTTGTTCGAAATTGTACTAAGAAGCATGTAAAGAGAGGATAGTGCAACTTGCTATGTCAGTGAGATAACCATGAGTATAGCGAGATAAAATTCAATAATCAGCAGAGGTCAATAAGGCGTAATTGCTGCCAAATGTTTTACAGATCAGTTATCATTTATGCTCTTTGATTATTAAGAATATTTTAGTTCAGTTAAGCACATCTTAATAGTCACAAATATTAAATTTCCGCTATTACTGGAAGCCACTTTATTTCCTTAATGAATATCTTTGGTTCCATAGATGGAAGTTATCGATTAAATGAGGAGAATAATATTAGCATCGATTAATATTTATGACATGGATAACAATGTATTGTCTGATAAGATTATTAGTTCATTATTAGGTTGCAGTAATTATTTCTACTTGGAATATATGGTTGTGATATAATATCCAATTACCTTTTTTTGAGTTAAGAGATTTGAGATTCTAGCTTTTTTTGTTTTTTAAAAAGATCTCGTCCAAGAAATTTATCCAAATTATTTTAATTATTAAAAGAGAGAATTCAGTTGGTAATTAACTTGATGATAGCTCTCTTCTCTATCATTGGGCTCATCGCTATTTACTTTCGATTTTTATATTAGTTTGAATTTTATATCTTTATTTGGATTGGATGTAATACTTGTAGAATAGAATGGATACAGCTGCGCTTTTATTATAGTTTTTGGTAGTGTTTTGCGTATAAATGCAATCGCTGAAAAATTGGAATAGTAGTAAAGTGAAATGAAATACAAGTGGTGGTGCTAAAATAATTACATAAGTTATCTAATATGATATTTGAACAAAATGATATTGAAATTCACCCGTAACCTCTATAAAATACCAACCGCTAGAGGACAAAAACCAGAGTATTTTAAGTGATTTGAAACATTAATTGAGTAGAAATTAATCAATAATTCTCTACCCTTGATTTGTAAAAAGCATGAAAAAAGTTTCCAATTGTAATGCCTTTTCACTTACTAAACAATCTATCATGGATGTATTGTAGCAAATTACGAAATCTTATCAGTGTTACCGTGTGCAGTATATTGCAGTGATGCAATGATTAAGTCACAACTAAAGGCGAAAGGCGGTCACCATTTGAATCGTTAAAAACTTTTTTCCTTCGCCACATTAACCTCTGAATTTTCAAAACTACAAGCCAGAATTGAACCTGGTCATTCTATTTTTTGTTTTGTTTGTGAATGATTGAGCTTATGGTTCTTTGGTTAATCGATTAAATATCACTGCTCTGTCTAATTTACATTCTTTCCCTATAGTTTTTGTCTATACATTTCAACTTTTCCTTTTCCTCCTTTTCCCTTTTCTGTCACTTTTATTTTCAGTCATTTTGAATATGTTTTTGTTGTTGATGTTACCGCTTGACTAATAGTCCAGTTTAAGACCCTTTTAATCAGAAGGTCTCTAATCAATGTTACCTTTATTTTTTCCTGACATTGATAAAAATCTTCACACTTTATCTCGCTTTACTGATAGCAGTTAAATTTCTCAATGTTTTTATTTTGGCTCTATGTGACATTACATGCTATTACACGCTACTATCATTTTGCTATGAAATTTCAAGATTTAATTGAATTTTTGTAATTTTTGACTAAATAATAGCATTACTCATCCATTACAACTTTTATATCATTTTGGTGTGGTCAGCAGATATTGTTATATTTTGTATCATGTTACGACAAATCGGGAATTCACCGAACTATACAATTACAATCAATTGTCCAGTAATAATCAATAATTTGAAAATCAATCATTTAAACCGTTCGTAAGCATGGCATGTATTTCCTATTCAGTTAACTTGATTATTTTTGTTTATCAGTTGTTATCAGTTTTCGTTTCAAAGTGGTAGATCTGTCTCAAATTCAAAAACTGAACACTGGAAGATAATAATTATTTAATAACTAAAGGTAGATCTGTTTGTATTAATAATTTTTATCTGCTATAAGTGATCAGTTTTAGAATTTTTTAACGAATGCTTTTTGACCTTATGCTGGTTACTTATCACATGTTCAATTTTATCGCAGGCAGATTTTGACTACCGACGAAAGTGTTAAATCGCTTTACCACAAATGACTACAGCTGAGAAATTCAGTGGTACTTGGGTGCTTGTTGAATCTGATAATTTCGATCGATACTTGAAGCAAGTCGGTACGTATCTTCGTGAAAGTTTAGTATGCTTTTGGCAAGATCAAAGAAACAATTATACACTTCCATTCTAATGAGCACCTAATTTAATTCTGCTCAGTTTTTCGAATTTTTCGTTTTCATTTCATAAAATGCAAACTTTCGAAGCTCTCTGTAATGCATTAGAATTGATATTTTCAAATAAAACCATGGAAGTTCTCAAAATAATCCGAACTGTTACTGGAAGAAGATTTTTAAATATCCTTCACTTTCTTATATTTAATATTGGATATTATTGAATCATTAAAATAGTTTTAAATTCACGAAAAGAATATTTTAATTGTTTTCCAAGTTCGATGTATAGTATTTATTTGTACTATTAATTATCGATTTTTTTGGGTGTGGGTTTAATACTGCGAAATATAGCTAAAAATATTAAACCAACACTAACTTATTCCGTGGATAATGATAAATGGAAGATTGTTAGTGAATCATATTTCAAAAAGCACGTTTGGGAATTTGAATTGGGTAAAGAATTCAATGATACAACGCCTGATGGACGACAAGTAAAGGTAGTAATTTATTTAGTTTTTCAGTTACTTAGCTTTTATTTAATTATTTGATTCAATAAATATATGTTGCATCAAAATGTTGAATATTTAGTTCTCTTGTTATCCTTTGGCTCTTAATTGATCATTTAAAAATGATGCAGGATCTTGGACAAAACTTTATGCAACTCAATAATTTAACTTATGTGGATTTCTTTCTGTATGTGACTTCTTCATCTTTCCGTAAAACAACTGTTGTCAGCTATCTGTAACCTACGGCTACAAAAAAGCAAAATGGATCCTATGCTAGTAAAAATATAAAATGAAAATTAAGACTTAACTAACTATTTTTAAAATCATTGAGAACTGAAGAAATTATTGAATATTTTAGAAATCATATATAAGATATTTAATAAATAAATTCAGTCTAAACTAGAAGATCAAAAAAAGCATCAAGTATTTTAATACAATTCTAACGAATGTTTTCTGTTTTTTTTTTCGTGCTTAAGGTAATAGTGTTGCAGAGTAAATTTTTTCTGGAAGGAGACAAATTGATTCAAATTGAAAGTCCCATCAAGGCAGGCGATAAGAGTAGTAGGTTTGAACGTTACATCGATGAACAAGATCAACTAATTATTGTAAGTCTTAACTGTAGTCATATAATTACATTTAAAACATGTTGGTGTAGAAATTTTTTATAATTAACCAGTTAGTTCCTAGCGTGAAAGCTTTGTCTCAAAGATTATTTTATGTAATTAATTAATTAAAATAGAAAGGGATTCTTAGAGTTTCAAAGAAAAGTCAAATCGGTCTCGCAATAATCCTCTTATTCTTATAAATATTATTGTCACTGCTATTGTTACCATTTTTGTTATAATTTTTTTCAGATTTGTGATTGCGAAGGTGTAGTTGCAAAACGTGTATACAGAAAGGCAGAATAAATTAGTGTGATTGAATGAATATCATCAAAAATTCTACTGCAATACTAAAAGCTTAACTTTGATAAATTTGATAAATTTATTATTCGATTTTTTGTTGTAATGCAACGATGAAGTATATACATCTATCGTTTTTAGAATAATTGCCTTCTGCAGTAAAACAATCATTTGTTCTGAATCTTTAATCATAATCCAGATCTATTTTCTAATTTTCGTAATTGCAAAAGGATTTTAGCCTTTAAATGTATTTTTTTTACTTCATAAACCACACGAAATTTCATTAAAGTAACAGTTTGAACTTTCTGACCGGAATTTAAAGACAGTCAGACATACAGTTACACAAGCAAATAGCACACTACATGAAATCTGCAACGTTCATGAAATATATGAATTTCCATTAAAGTAATGGTTAAAAATTTAGCAATCTTATTTTCAAGTTCAAAAACAGCATTAGATTTTGTGAATGGTTTGAAGCCAAGCCATTAAAGTTCGAGATCATTTTAAAATCAAGGCTAAATATTTTTGGTCAGACTGGAAAGGTTGATTAACGAAAATTGCATTTCTGAAACCAGCATCATGATTCTGAAGTACAAATAAAACAAACTGAGCATTTCGTATCAATGATAATCGGTAATTGTTATCTTCATAGAAATGATTCATACGTAAATTAGTAGTAGTCTTATTTTTTTGTAGGGATGGTTCACTGACGCAAGTAATTCATAATACTTTTGTGAAATTGTCCATTCGTTAACTTATAACTCTTACTGAATAACAATAAGCCATTATTCATGCTTCTAAAGTTTGACGCCTCGCTTTTTCTTAATCATTCCCTAGAAAATAACAGTAGAAGAAAAATTGGTGAAGGCAGCATAATTTATGGTACAAGAGCTTGTTTTACTAACGCTTTAAATTTGTTCCTGCCAAAAGGGTAAGAATTTCCCATTTGCAATTCAATTTCGCCATATTTATTTTCCATTCCAAATACTTTGATTATTACAGATTTCCTAAAAGTTGAATATCCATTGAATTGAAGTCACTGACTATTTGAAACTTTCTGGATTTTCTGAAAAGTAGTGCTTGAATTAATCAAAAGCCATCCATTCTAAACACTTTGATTATTACAAATCTCGTTAAAGCTGGATATCCATTCACTCATTGGATGTCAACTGGAAATTTTCTTGATTTGTAAGTTTAGTGCCTGTCGAAAAAAGGGGGCACCCGGATTTGAACCGGGGACCTCTCGATCTGCAGTCGAATGCTCTGCCACTGAGCTATACCCCCTCCGGTAACTTCCCTTCAAACTAAACTAAAATTCTGAGGAATGTAAAAACGAAAAGTATTTTTACACCTGTAAAAAATAGTAAAAAAGTTGTAAAAAATAATTGATGACCCATTCATTCATATGCATAACAAAATCCAAGAAGTCCCGGATGCATAGCTATAATAATCGATCGATGTCAACCCTCAAAAAGATCAAACAGTTCACTGAGTTTATGACAGGATTCAAATAGAACCCAACACATACAGTTAGAAAGCTTGATCGATTTTGATAATTGGTTCCTGGACACTTCCCAAAATAACATTATGGAGTTGTGTAGTAACGGATGCAAGGCAACCTGCAACCTGAATTTATTCAGGAATTTCCACAAAATTGTACAAGACAGTAAATAAGGCAGTGCTATTATGCTCCAAGGTGTTTGTTTATCTCATGAAACAATAATGTCATTAAGGACGCGAAGACAAATGAAAAAGACAAATTTTTGGAATTAAATTCTGAAAAAGAGCAAGGAAATATAATATTCTAAAAAATCAGCTAAAAATTTGATTCTAATAAGATTTAATCAAAAGAGAAGAAAGGATGAGAATTAATCAGAAGAGAAATTATTTTTACTGTTAAATTGAGCAAATCACAGTTTATGTCATAGGAATGAATACTGATACAATACGATATAAATTGAAAAAATGTGAATAAATGACAACGTATAGTTCAGATAGTAAAATCAAGGAAGTGTTATGCTCCTTAAAATGCATTAGTCTTCTGATGAACCAACAAAGTTATATCTATAAGAAACGAAAAATAGCAAATCGGATTAATAGTTATTTAAATGCAATTGTCAATGAATGCCAAGAAGATTCGACACGTTAAATAAAATGCACGATACATCACAGTTTCGCGAAAGCTGAATTTTCATGTACTATTGTGAATTCTAGAATTTATTAGGATGTGTTGCTGTCCTCATCGATATATTTCCATGTGGTCCAATTAACTCCTACTGGCGGCTTTTTAGAAAAATTTTCCGCCACTTCGTTAATTTTATTATAATGCCCTCTGAAGCAGTAAATGATACCAAGAACTACAAAAAATAATATTGTTGTTATAATCAATACACTCATTGCAATCAGCTGCTCCGAACGACGACTATCTTCATTTGTCTGAAATAAGATTCTTTTGATAGGTTCAATTCATGCATTATTAACTGGAAAATTCCGGCCAAAAATAAATGGTAATTAAAATAATTAATTAAAATATTCGAGAGCAGAGTGACACATCCCGCTCTTCTAAAAGCTGTACATAGCTTGATTGTATAATTTATCAATCGATTAATGAATTTTTCAATTTTTATCTTATATAAAAAATCAGTTAATTGTATATATATTTATGATGATAGGATTTTAGAAATCTATGAATTGCTTCGCATTATTTAATTCTTTAATGTACCGGTTGTTTATTTATCCTATCGCGTTTCAAAATAGAACTATCGTAGAAGAAAATCTAAGATAATATTATATTACTGTTAACTTCATTCTATTACATATTATATAATATGACAATATTAAATTTTAATAGAAAAAAAATAATATTCTAATATTAGCACGAACATACTGATTAAAAACCATTTTCTATATTCACGAGAGGAATTATTAGGAAATAATATGCTAACTTTTTGATGATTCCAAACACAGAAGTCACTATTTTTCTGGTACGGATAAATGGGCATTGTGGATCAGCACAAAAGGGTCGTTCCAAAGTGAAATTAAATTTTGCGATCGATCCGGTAATCTCGTTAATATCGCATTCCATATTGCTGTGTGAAGAAGGATAAACCACGAGGTGAAAAAATGTACACAATCATGACCAAGCAAGGATAAGTCTATCCTGTAGAAATGCGATTTCATTTTTGATATGGTTAAATATATGAACCGCAGTTTTGTTAGCAAATTAATTTTCAAAGGTAATCGGATGTACTTAAACAGATCTTTATGATTGTTTTACAACAAAGCAATAATGAGTGATGCTAAAATTACAGACGATCCGTAATTTGGCTCGGTGCTTCCTCATGGGACAAATTAGTTAAAAATAAGGAAACTTACTGATTAGAGCCAGATAAATAAGGCAATGAGGCATCTTTCATGAGCGGTAAAATTTGCACAGTAAATAATGAACTTTGGAAATGTAGTCCACAAATTTTTTCAATCTTAAATAAATTTAATAATATAATAAAAGTTTCTCATAAAACATCACATACAAAATTGAAATTTTACTGTATTTGGTTAAATATATTCAAAAATACATTGTGTATAGAATTTGGCGATGTTAAAATAATTTTTAAATTGTCTATAGATGAAATAAGGTCAAAACAGTAGACGATCTATTATTTCAGTCGAAGAATTATTACTGTAGAAAATAAATCTTTCTAGCTTACTAATATATGGACTTTTTTACTACCCATTTTTAAATAATTCCATCTACCAACTTGATCCCAAATAGAAACTGGATTCAGTTTTTTATAAAGTTTCCAAGGTTCTAGTAGTGTTTGACATGCTCGATGTGCATTAGATGCATCCTGCCATAGTTGTAGTGTGGAAGTTCGTACTACAATCAAAATTGTCCGTTGTGGTACCACTTCATACAATGACTTAATTGACTTCATCACTTCTATTGCTGATTGTTCTGGCTCTCGAAGCTCGCCGTCCTAGAAGGAAATACATAAATTTTAAGATTCTCTTGTGATTGCTGGAAATATTGTAGCAGAAAAGTTAACTTAGTATACAGAACATTCTATTCAATAAAGACGGAATGATTTGAGAATATTAAATAATTTTCATTTGATTACTTAATCCAACTTCTAAACGAACTTCAAAATTCTATGAAAAATGAAACCTCCATATTAGGCATGATAACAATCAATTTCCATTTATTTCGCCAGCTCTTATGTTGCATGAATTTTTTCACCAAATATAGCGTTTGATTTTCAAGTTTCGTCGCGTTAGATGATTCAATCACTGTCAGGTTCCGAATGAATTTCATCAAAAATTTAACAATTGATGGTAGCGAACTGGTGTAACTAGCATGTTGACATAAATCTATTCTACCTGAAATCGGCCAAATTCATTTTATTAGGCCATTTATGGAACTTAATATCCTTAAATTTAAATGAAAAAATTATGATTCATTCAACTTGAAAAGCCAGTTCAATTTGATTGAAAAAAAAAAATTAAAAATCATTCATAAAACATTATTGCACTCTAGTTATAAACTAAACATTAATTAATTCGTCCAGATTTAAGCGAATTGAAGTCTCAATTAAAATTACCTTTGATCAATTCTATGATATTATCATTACAGTATCGTGTCAATTGTCCTAATTCGGCATAGAGCTGTATATCAGTTGGGCATACATAATCTATGTGATTCAATTTAAGATCTAACTTTGGCGCACAGTTTAACACCAAATCTGTTAGTTCTTCCAGTGCACTACCCATGTTTTGTTCATGAAACTGTCGATGCTAAAATTAATCCTATAGTAAAAAAAGACGATCGGAATAATGACATTCCTGAAGATTAAAAAGGAAATTTTTTGAATTTTTAGTTGAAATTCCTGATTACAGCTGAAATTTATAATAATACATCAGTATTATCACATTTGCGTTTATGTCAGCTTTGATGACTAATCATTCTTAAAATATCATCACTATAATAGTCTAAAATTGCTAATCCATACTTGCAGTTCAATAAGATGTACCCACTGATCATAAAATTTCTGATCGGTTCTCAACAAAGTAGTAAGTCTTTGTCTCGTATCATTGCAAAAGATGCCTTCAATAATGAGAATTAATACAGTTTTTGTTATCATAATTCCCACATCTCCTGCAATAAGACGAATTATGGTAACTAATTGAATTTTCAAATTCTCCTTCATACGTTTTATTCGGAATTTCAATAAGAAATTAATTAAACTTCATTTCTAAACGCATGATATACTGTACATTTTTTATTATATACATTTTATAATATTAAATATACCTTATAATACTTTTATAATACTAAAAAAAATGGAACTTCATGGTATTACGTCGTGCTATGCATTACACATGCATTGTGATTCTAGCGATCTCTATTCTCAAACCATGCTTTCACTATTTCATAAATATGAAAATCTCTTAAAATTTCAAACATTAGCAGAAATAAAGAAACTGCAATAGGCAATAAGCATGAATCGAGAAGCAATCGATGACTTAAAATTCCATAATTAGTTGAGATTACCTCAAATGAGGCTTTCCATCAAAAAAGGAACATTTTAAGCCTCACATCTATTTTGTTTTACAACTTCCCCAGAACACTAGATATTGTCTTATCATTCGCTTTATTTCATTTAATAAGTTTTGCTGCTTTACACCTGAAATAATATGCCGAAGTATGACTTCAAATACAGTACTTGAGTAAACATTTATATTTTAAATGATGTAATTAATTCCGAATCCGTAGAAATTCTAAATCAATGGAAAGCTGGGTTTTCTATATAATGAATAGCCCATACCTAGAACTGAATTAAAATTTGTACGTAAATTGTCCATTAGCACTGAAATTGAAAGAATGAGAATACTATCACGCAGAGGAACAAAAGTAATGAGAAAGCTCTTCGTAAATCTGTGATGATGTTACACAAATGCGTAAAATTTGTTTTATTTACCTATCATTACTAAAATCCATATGTACAATTTAGTTCTACAAAAAGAACAGAAGATACCATGACCTCAAAGATTTTTTTGAAAATTCATTAGCTATTAGTAAGAAAAATAAATATTAAAATGATCAATTAAATGATAATATGGTAGCGCTAACGATGTTTCACTAAGCCTTTTGAATTTTTCAGTTCGATGTTTACATATTTTTTGAATTTGATAAAATATTCAGTTAAAAGTGCAATATTTGATAAATTTGAATATGGTATAAGTGAAAGAGAGACCGGTTAAATTGATTCAGAATCCCACTGTTGGATGAATGGAAGAAATGAAGAATTCCATCAAAATCTATGTGTAGAGTCGATGAAATGTGGAAGAGAGAGAATGACGATACAATAATAACACATCACAGCTATTTTCATCAATGCAGAAAACTGGCATTTCTTATGCATCGAAAGCAGTAATCTTGAAGAGACTAGGAAAGCTGTGTGAGGAACATTAAAATTGCCGACGAAAAAATAATGCAAAAAAGCAATGAATGTCTTGAAATTGTCAATTGAGATGTCATTAATAACAGAGGTTGAATTATGTATTTCGATTCACAATTACTCAAATTCGCAAACTGTTCAATGAGATGCTTATCGAAGTAACTTTTTTTTTAAATTATATATAGAGTTAAAATTATTGTACAATACATATGTCGGATATAGCAGACAATTATAAATCAAGTACAGGTAAAGACCTGATTTATTTTTATAAACTTCTATAACACATTCTCGGACAAGGAGCATTTGAAAATCGAGAAATTAATAGACAATTTATTTACAAATATTAATATTCTCAAAAAAACTCGCATATTAGACCACAGGTAAGACATAACTTAAAAAAAAATCTTCACGGATATACTTGTCTTGAAATATATTATATCATGATAACAAAGGCTTTATATAACCTTCCACTGTGTCTATACTACAAAAATATGTGTAAAAGTACCGTCATTAAAAGTATAAATTTGAAATAAGTAAAAATATGATTGAGAAATGAATATAAACACAAGGAATAAAGTGAATGAAATTAAAAAACAATTTGTGAAACTGAAAGCAGCAAAAAGCGGAAATTATCAGGAAAATGCGATGAGAAGAGAAAGGAAGGCTAAATAAATTGATATAGATTTGGAAATCTCATCTTAAAACTTCATTTATAATAACATAATGTGTTCTAATATTCACACGTATTTAAGATGAATTAATCGAAACTCTGCTTCACCAAAAAATTAAAAAAATTTATCCTCTACGAGTCAGAAAAGCTGCATGAAACAAATTAATATTTGTTGACATGTGCGTGGGCGTAGATATTGGTCTACATCAATACGTAAGTGGATGGATATTGCATGTACGTGGCATTTCTCTGCAAGTCGAATCAAATTCTCTCGAAATAGAAATTGTTGCTTGAAATATCGAGATATTTATCGGATTCGAAATTTGCAAGAGCTGGAAGTTTTCTTTCTCAAGTAGTTGTCAGTTTCCATCAGACTAAACTTATCAAACCGAAAATAAGTTTGGAAAAAATTGTAGAAGAACGAAGACAGGCGAAGCGGAAAGAAGGAATGGAAAATAATTATGAAAATGATTTGATTTAGTTGAAATTAGCTACAAAATCTAGAGAGGATTATTTTGTCAGTGTTGAGGAGGAAATCCTTTAAAATTGCGTCATACTAATGCACTAAGGAAATCAATTTGAGAGGAAGATGCAAATTACAAAAATGATTACGGAAAAATATCCAAATAAGATTAGCTTATCAGTTAAGAAAAGAAAAACTATAAAAAAGTTTAAAAAATAACACTATGAAAAATTAATCCATAGAAAAAAACATATGTTTGAATGGATAAATGATAAAAACAATAATATATCAGAAAAGATATTAAATAAGAAAAGTAAAAAAATTAGTAGCGAAGTCAACATAAAGATGAAAAAAATTTTATTAGTAATTGGAGGGATTGTATGAAGGAATTACTAAATGTGTGATTTAATATCAAGTTTCAGAAATGAATCACTTTCCATGCAGATCCAAAGATATTTTAAATTAATGAATTAATTTTCCTGATGTAAATTTCTTACCTGTTGAGTAAATAAATAATTAGTATAGTGTTAAATAAAAGTATCAATTGGATTGTGTCAACAACTGATAAATAGACACGTGATACTTTAAATAAAATTAAAAGGTTTAGAAAATATGAAATGAATGTTTGGCAGAAATTACATAAAAAAACACATGCGAAAGTGATTTCGCGTATGTGTTCACGATGCAAATAATGCAATTAATCATGAGAAAAAAACTCATAGCATGTGGTTTACGAGAATCAGCAAAGATAATGATGATTTGAAAAATATTACTTGATGTATATTGATGTATAGTGATCATGAATCTGATATTTTTCTGCTCTGATATTTAAGATTGCTCTTTGAAAGCAAAAAAAAAAGTTGTAAAATAATTGAATGTTATAGATATATTTATTGGATGCAGGAAGGTCTTAATTATTTAATATTTGAGAATAACAACTATTTTCCTCTGTTCTTATGGCTTCGAGAATACTTGACGCCAATTTTTGCTCATTTTCAAAATTATTCGCAGAAAAATAACACTTTTCTAAATGTTTACTCCCTCTTTATTTAAAAAATAATTTATTTTGACATTAATTTGATGAAATTTTGACATTACTTTCATGACCTTTTGGCCACTATTTATTATTAAGATGCAATAAAAACAAACATAGATAGTTTGTAATTTACAAAATTTCTTAAGGCGATTAGTATGTTATTTACCCAGATAGATAATTAAATTAAGTTTGAAATTAAAAGTCATACTATGCACCGATTAGATAGTCGGAAAATTTAAGAATTCATGAAATCTGATATAGTATAAAGTATACTGAATGTGTTTATAGGGATAAGAGATATCTTTTATTGTTTGATACCTAAAAAATTAATATATTTCAAGAATGAGTCCAGATTTAAAGTTTAATACTTGGCTACAATTAATATGCACGCTCAAAAGTTAATCGAGCCAGGAAATAAATGTGCAAGGATGAAAATTCTGGAAGATGAAATGCTTTAGGAAATGCCATATATTCATGAAGGTAATTTACTCTATGTTCAGTAAGACTTAGCTATGATAAGTTGTGACATCAGTAATCAGTTTTATTGATCAGTTCTGAAATCTTGCCATTTATCAAATCTTATCATTCATTCATTACTCACTTAAATTTGTTCAATTGAAAACAAAAATAATTTTTTTTTCACTTTTCAGCTGAATAATTCCTTCCCAGATCAAGCAATTTCAATTGTAATTTCTCTTTTTCTGCAATAAGTTGAGAAATATCAAATCAAATAAAGCAGGTTGATTCAAAAAACTTCGTCAAGATTCTTCCAGAGTTAACTTTAAAGAAGCACATAATATTGTACATGTCTCATATACATGAAAAAATATACCATTAGTTAAATGCAAAGAAATATCTTAATAAAATAAATCAACCAAGTATTTAAATGATGATAGAATTCATTGAATTATTGAATACGAAATCTGGATCTTTCTAATCCAGAAGTTACTGAAGACAAACTAAGTTATCTTTATTTATTGAACGCTTTTACTTCATAAAGTAAAAATTTTATAGATTATTTTGCAAATTCAGAATAAGAATTTTACTACGGTTTTAATGGAAGTAAAAATCATGATGAATTTCATTTGCTAAATATATTTACAAAAATAATAATAGGAAAACAACTTAAACTTTATTTTTATCACCAAAAAACACGATAAAGTCAAAAATGCATTTTCTCTCGAAAGTTGCATAAATTTAGAAGATTTCAAATATATAAATTTCAATACTGGAATATAAGTAGTTTATCTACAGACTCCACATTCCCAAATAAACTGCATACTCTACATTTCTAAATAAACTGATGGTAAAATAATGAAGTAAATTTGGAAAACATTTAAATAAAACTTTCAACCAAAAATTTCAGTGGTGGAAAGGATAGGTACAGAGGATACGGTATTTATCTCTATTCTCTTTCCTAAATCGTTAAAACAACCTAATAATCGAGGCACGGACATATTAAAAGCATCAACAATAAACTGTAACGATTCAATTTTGAGGGCTATTGCCATCATTTTTATTTTTATCCATTTTCATCCCATCTGTGCGTACCACTAAGTGTTTCCGTATGAATCAATGAGACGGATGCATCGGTATCATATTAAATAATTTCTCACTCAAATTGGCTTTCCTGTTGAATTTAAAAAAAAGGAGAAAATGAATTTCTTTAATTGATTTGTCTATTTTATCTTTTCCGAATCGTATAAGATACTGACCGAAGCCAATCTTTTATTTGTAAAAAAGGATGCAAATTTCTTATTGCACAAAAACTTCAATAAATGTAGAAATAATAATCAGCAGATATAAATGCAAATATAACTAATGAAAAATAGCTGAAAAGTAATTGAATAGGCAAGACTAGAGATGCAATTAAAAAGCCGTAATCTACATGTTTAACGAAAAAGATATTACTAGCTTTTGAGAGAAAATCCAAATAAAAAAATGACTGCGGCATTAATATTTGCCAAACGACTGCATTACAACTTTTCCGAGTATGCTGTGGAACATATTTTTGAACAATTTATACAGTACAGTTCTCTGTTGTTTAATATCATAATATTTCCCCAATCCTTCTCGCAAATTTATCTCTTGACCATTCTTCACATAAGTTCAATGAAAAATATACCAACACTGCTCCGAACAAAATTTACAATATTTCATTACATGGACAAAATTTCAAGACGTGAAAAGAAAAAAATTTAATCCCTGATGATACAAATATACTTTCAAATAAAATCAATTTCTAGACAGTTTGTTCTGCAAAAAATATATGGACATTCAACTATTTCAAGTTAGCTGACTTTCGGAAATCAAGCGGGAGAAACAGAAAACAGAAACCAGAACAAATCGCTGAACTGATTTTTACATTTGCTGTAAAAAATCATGAAGCTGAAAGGGCTTCTATCTTTATTCAAGAAGATATAAAAGAAAAAGAAAGAAACTGATTAAAAGAAAAAGAAAGAAACTGATAAAGCTACCCGTTAAACTTAGTATGAATATAAATTATACTTCAAATAAGATTTATCTTATCACTAGAAAACAGTATAGTAAATGATTATAAAACAGATAAACAAATGGAAAAGGTCCTGACGATTCTCGAACATCTAAGGCTGTTCAGAAAACGAATATTCTAACAAAAATTTCGAGACTGTAAAATATTATATTTCTCTAATTCTACAAATAAGATAGTAATCTTTCTCCATTACGGAATCAACAAAATGATCTCTATACATCAGCTAAATTATAATACTTTACTTTTGAAAATGAAATACACAGATTGGTGGAGAACTAATTAGTATTGCAATTAGGTAATATATAAGAACATGTTAAAATCATTTGAATCACGGGCAATGAATCCATTTTCAATTAACCATTCTATCTGAAAAACTCAATAAATCAAGAAATATTTTTTTGAAAAACTTGATCAGGTCAGCCATTTTTTAAAAGTCCCTTGACAAATAATTACTACATATGTTTTTTTTAACCTACTTATTTATAAACTGAGATTCTGGCTAAATTTCTTGAAATCTTAAAAAATATTTTGAAAAATTACCTGTTCTTTTATCATTTTTTTTGGCGGCAAAAACATATGTTTTAATAATTCGATCAATTCGGTTTGTAGTTGCGCACTTTGACAATGCTTTCGAATTTTCATAATCTATTTAAAAAATGTAAAATTAACCTCCTTGATAATAAAATCAAATAAAAATAACATTTTATAGGAACTAAATAGTTTAGAACAAAATATCATTTTATCCTGCTAATCAGTTCCTGAATTGTTGCAATTCAAATATTGTAATAAATATCGCCTTAAAGGATGGTCATATCATGTTCTAATATATATATTCTTTGAGTTTTGAAGTCGATCATAAAAAATCATGATTTTATAGCATTTTTACTAACTAATATATCTGCTGCAAAATATTCACAGCGTAATCTTTTCAAGTATAGATTGCTTTTACTATTTTCATCAAATAATGTTAAGTTAAAAAGAAAATTGAATCTAAGTATCTCAAATTTCATCTCTCAAGCATTTATATATTTTTTTCCAAAAATTTCAAAAATCAAAAACTATCATTTAACCACTATTTCTTAATTTCATATGCAACACACATAACTGTAAGCGATCATGATCAAGCATGTTCCAATACTAAAAATACATAAAATATTTTCAAAACGCACTTTGACGATAGCTTCTTGTACACGCAGAATACGTAAAGCGATGATATCATCATGTTCCTCTTGTACATTTGTCTCCACTGACAATTGCAAACGACCAATTAAATTGATTCGACCACGGTTCTGTTCTTTACCATTCTGAAAATCATACTGCTCCATATTTTCTCCTTTAATAAAATTCATGCAAAATCAGAATTACTCCCTATTAATTATTAAATTTTTTTTGCAAGCCAAGTAAATTAGCATTCCCAAACACAAAAAGATAATACGAAACTAAAAAATGTTACTGAAATAATTAAAAACAAGTATAGACGAAAATGTTTGGCAAAGTCAGGATTCTACGCTAGACTGCTTAATGCTGGAGAAGCAGATGAAAAGTCTAAATTAACTATAACTAATTGAATGACTATATTTCAAGAATATAAAAAATAAAATACCGACGTACTATTACATCCAATGTAAATGACAAGATTATAAGCAAAAATGAAACTGCATACGTCCAAATAATCAGACTTTACCCAAAATAACTTAAGTGTGAAAATTTTGCTTTCAAATATTTAACGACGAATCATTTGAAAAATAAAAGAGAAATTTCATTTCGTATAAGTAATAAAAGTAAACCTTTATTAATTAGAAAAAAATTCATATAGAACAAATTTCATTAATAAGCAAAAAGACAACAAATGAGTTCTTCGTTTATTCTTCAAGCATTTTAATTTTTAACTACTAAATATTAATAATTACCTATTTTAGTAAGTGTTAGATATTATTAAGTACCTACTTTAACAATAGTAAATTGTTGATTTATCCAAAATAATGTTGAATCATTGAAGTCACGTAAGTTCAAAGTTGAGCAATTTGTACACAGTATTTGATGTCGTATTTTTGGAAATGCCACAAGCGACTAAAAATCAAGTTACTTTTAAACAAGAGTATTATATATATAAATTCAACAAAAGATTATTAAGAAATTATTAGGCTAAATGAACTAATTTAAACTAAATTGAATACTGTGTATAAATACAAATTACACTTAATATCGAAAAATCGAAAAATACTTACATATAATGTCCTTACAAGTTCCGGAATAGAGAGCTGCGTAGCAGTGCGTAAACATTCGAAAGAAAGCTGCTCATGCGGACGATCATTCCAACAATATAGCACAGAAAGTTGTAACGTAGTTACATCCAAATCAAACTTTCCCATTGTATTAGTAAAAACTATCTGAAAAATAAGGAAATTGATATTTTAAAAATGCATCATTCCTTGTACTTTGGAAATGTTTAAAAAATTGAGAACACTCATGAATAAAGTACCGTGCCATGAGACCAGTGATGATGCCATTGCAATTTCCGTCCTGAATGTTGTTTGCGATAAAAATCCTCGACTTCAGGAATGAAATCCTCTAATTCACGAGGCATCTGAACTTGCGTACGATCAGTTGCACCACGTGACCATGCGCCAGCATTCAAAACTTTAATTGAAACTGAATCTAAATTTGAATTCTTAAGCTTTAAAAATAAATGATGATTGTATTGAGCAGTGAAAAAGTCCATAAACAATGTCAGTAATAGTTAAAGAACGATTTATCAGTTCTTTAAATTTCATTAACATTTGACCATGAAATCGTATATTCTTCAATACCTGCAATGCAGTTGTTATTTGATACAAGTGAATTTTTGAAAGCATTATTCAAATCCTTATTCACTTCAATATCTTGTAGCATGCGGAATAATTTTGTCACAAAATCAGCCGGCATTCCCACTTCTCTCATTCTGCAACACTACATGATATCGATTAACATATTAAATTGATACTATTTTTTGCTTCTATTTGTCATATATTCCACTTAGATAAATAAAACTAAGACTAATCTTAATCAAAAAATAACAGTTTTTAGAAGATATGAAGCAATATACAGCTTGATTGCAAAGGAGATCTAAATTCGCAGAACCTTGTAATCATTTGTTCCTCTTTTTCTTGATCCGCACTTAATTCAAGTATTAATCGCCGAGTAAGATGAGCCTTGTAAAATCGCATAAAAACATCCTTATTTTGCACATATTTTAATACAAGCAGCTGAAAAAAGATGAATCAATTTATAAAATGGAAATAATATTTGAATTTGTTTTGGAAAAAATGTAACAAGGAAATTATACCACATCATTTAATTTAGCATCGATTTCCTCAGAAGACAGGCGTTTCGAAAGACTCGTTTTTCTTAAAAGGAGATCTGTGAAATTTGCAAGTAGTTCTGGGCATCTCGATTCTGCTTGCATACGACTAGCACTAAAGAAATTTGAAAATAGTTCTTAAAAATTTTTAAAAATTCAAGGATATAGAGCTAGTTAGATGGAAGATAACTAAGACGAAGAAAAGCAAACAAAACAACAGAGATAAAATGACATACATAAAAATTTCTAGGCTAAACTCTGTAATAAAAAGGCACAGAAGAGAAGGAGCAAGTGATACTACATAAATTTATCGAATCTTCCAAAATTATTGTAAATCGTTCAAATAATTTAAGTATAGCTGGAAATTACCGATAAAGGAATTAAAAATATTTTGGTTTGCAATAGCGAAAATTGTTTCTCTAACCAACATAAGATGATAATAAAAAATTCTGTGACGTAAATTATAAGCATATCAAAAAGGAAAAAAAAAACGAACTATTTTCCTCTGGAGCTCATAACTTCCATTCGGAAAATGCAAGTATCATTTACGACATCCTGAAAAGCCTTATCTCGTGCGGTTAAAAAACGCGGATCATCATAAAATGCATCTGCAACAAGAAGACTGAATTTTGAAAACATCGTTAACAATTGTTCCACATATTTTTCAGGATCCTGAAATAAAAGAATGCTATAAATTCTTTTAATTGAGTGAAACTATATAAAATTTTTATAAAAATTATATAATTTAAAAATATAAATTTTTTTAGAATATTTTAAAATTCTAAATAGCAACAGAAAGAACAAACTGTAGTTATACTGTTTGCATTTGCTCTCATATCATTCAGAGCTTCAGTTCTGATGAAAGTATCCAGGAACTTCAGAACAGTATCAATACCATCTGATGTCCGGTTTATTAATCGGTATAACATTCTCAACTCTAGAATGCAAATCTTTGATTGTTCTATCAGTATCACTTCAATAAGCATATCAAAACAAATTCAGAGAAATTATTCAAACAGGAATTAAAAAAAGCAAACAATCAGTGCACATATCGACTTAATAATCTAGACTGGTTTAATTGTGTTAGAAACATCAGTGCAAGAAAAATATCAGAAAAGTTACACTAACAGAAAAATAAGATGATGCGGGATAAGGTCATACATATCAAACTATAATTTTTCCACCAAATATCAATTGAAATCATTGCATAAACAAATTAACGCTATAAACGACAAAGATGCAACAGAAAATTTTACTCTCAATTTGCCCTTCATTGATGAGTGCTGGACATTCAGCTAGAATTTGTTCTTGAAATTGAACAACGAGCACTTTAACGCATCGTTCCACCAGCTAAATAGCCAACATGATTTAAAAGTGTTTAAAAAGATAAAAAATATAAGAATAAATTGTTCGACTATAATAAAAATTAAAAAAACGAAAAATCACATCGAAAAGAACAAACTTTTTCCATAGAATCTGTCGTGCTTTCCAAATAACGCCTTCCACGAGCTTCTTCTTCACCGAGTTTTGTATCCGCATACACCATATAACTTTGTACGCCTTCCGAAGCCAGAATCTTTTAAAGAGAAAAAAGTTAGCAATCCGATAAACCCAAAAATTTTACCAATTTGTGCTCTTTGAAGATCGCAAAGGCTCTAAAAAATAAGTCATGCAAAACATACCTGAGGAGCACGGGACTTATAAAATCTCTCGGTGTCATCAACGTAAGCTCGTTCAAAATTATCCTTGTACACGACCAAACTATCTTCAGTATTTAAGTTCAGCGATACTGAAATTGAACCTAGTTTAAAATATACTGCACAAATCAACAGTAATCCACACTTATCAATACAGCAACGCAACTCAAGCCAGTTTACCGATCATTTCAACACTTTACAACCATTCATTATAGTGACTGAGTCTTCAAATACAACGATAATTAAATTGCTTTTATAAAAGAAATAATAATGAAAAATTGTTTATTTCACATAAAAAAAAAAGATGAGAAAGTAAGATCACCGTAAGACTGCCGAACACCTATAACAAGTTGAGGATCAAAAGCTTCACCATTTCGTTCCAATTCAACTAAACGCATCGCTGCATTTTGAAGCTTATGTTTTATAGCCGCGAAAATTGTTTTACCCCAATCATTCAACATAATCTGTGAAATAAAAAAGTGTATGAAATATACCTATCATATGATTCATCCCCTCAATGCGATGTGAAACTGTTAATAATTAAGTGGAATAGATACCCCCAAGAGATTTCACAGAATTAAATTATGGAGTAATCATATTAATTTTAGTCGCTAGAAGTTCAAATTCAAAATCCAGCCATACTTTTTTCAAAAGGTGACTATCCAGAAAAACTTATCATCTACCTATTACGTAGACTGCAAAATTAAGATTTAAAATGACTGTATTGTGACCAGAATTTAGATTCTCCATTTTTGTCACCAAGCAATTCTGACAAAATGAAATATTATAAAAATAGAATTGTTACTCATTTTGGATCTTATTTTGCCTCATAGTAAGAGAAACATATAAGGGAAAATTTTGGCAAGAATGCATAGAGGAAATTTTTTGAGAATTTTGAAAAAATTACGCACAATATTTTCTTTCCAAAAAAAAAAATGCTTAATTGGTGTCAGTTAAAGATGAAGATAAAGATAATTTCAATTCTAATTTAAAGACTCATTAAAAAATTTAGTTCTTGCATGAAGAAAAAGAACATACTGACGAAACCATAACACTGGCTTCTTTCACGGAATTTTTTGATTTCAACACCATGTTTTTTTGTTCCGAAATATAGGAAAAAGGTTTTGGAAGATATTCTGTTTGTGTATAGAATTTTGTCCATTCGGAGATATAAACTCTTAGAATTGCATTTTCTTCTTCATGTTGCATTATGCGCTATAAAAGAATTCAATTTACTTCATTTATTTACTGCTCGCATTAAAAAAGAGTTTTTTTGATCTGAGCAGGAAATATTTCATAAATTCAAATCTCGAGAAACTCTTCCTTCTCTCAAAAGTATATAATCTAACTTACTATAAATTAATAATTTACTTTTTCAGCTGTAAGAATATAACGATGCACTTCTGCTTCTAATTCTCTGCGAACCATATCACCTCCACCTTCGATCCATGCGCATATACGATGAACAATGGCAAATAATTCTTGCCATTGTACTTTACTTACGCCCTAAATATTTAATATTTCGGCATATAAATAAGACAATATTAGATGAATGAAAAATGAAATGTGGTCCATCTCATGAGAGATCAAGACTGAATACAAGAAGAAATATATAAAAACATATAACTATGTGGCCATAATACTCCAATATTTATTATTTTTATTATGAGTTTTTATAAATTCACTCATCATGACTTTCTGAACTTTCAAGAAAATATTTAGAGATTGCGAAGCAATAAATATATCAATGACTGGAATTTGACGAAGGAGACTTGCTTAATAATGATTATGGTAAACGGATCTTTTTTATTTCAATTGATAATTATATTCAACAAACTCGATATAATTGAAGTTAACTAGCAATTCCATGACAATGTTCTATAAGTTTAAGTGAAACGTCAGACATAAATAAAATCAAAATAAATATCTAGTGTGAATACTGCTACATAGAATAAGAATTAAAATTACCATATCTATATCACTTTTTTTAGTAAGTCAAAATCTTTTCATTTGAAATAATTTTCATTTCTATAATGATAACATGACAGAATAAAATTAATTTTTTATCATTTATTTTTTCGAAATCGTACTCTTTGATTCAGCAGTGATATCACTGTACTTCTTGCTTCTGTCCATTCTTTATCAAAATCAACAGGGTTAGCTGGGCCCTAAAAAAAACCATATTAGAATTTTCACTAAAAGAGATAAAATTTTCCAAATTGACGTAAGTCATTTCTGCATATGCAACATTAAAACTAGGTACTAGCCACAATTTCATTCGCGACCCAACAAATATAATTATTTTGGACAATCTTATATTATAATTTGCAGCAAGATGAAGATAACCTATATATCTTTATCATTAAACAAAATACCAAATTCTTTATAACATTGAATTACAGTTCGTTATTACATCTCCACGACTACTTTTGAAGATAAAATTTTGAAGCAAAATCCAAGCACTGAAATTTCAAAATAAAATCAACAAAAAAACTTACTCGCAACATTTTCTCCACAAACAGTTGTTGTGCGCAGATAATTTCTTATATTAAATAACGAAGATAATGAAACATCGCTAAAACTTGCTATACGATCTGAAATAATTCCATTATCACTCACTATTACAAATTGAACATTTCGCACATAGTAGCATGGATTTAAGCACACTTCGAAATCGAATATTTAAAATACTCTAATCTGATTTAAGAAGAAATAGAAGCATCAAAGTTCATGCATGTTTCGAATTCGAATATCAAAGCACTCGAAAAGGTTTTCTTCTTGAACAATTTTGTTAACTAAAAAGTGCCGAGGCGATTAAAATATTTCATACGCATACAATATTATTTCCTTCCCTCTTATACTATAATTAATTATTCGAAGTCCTATGTTTAGCTATTACACTGAAGAAGAATTACTGATGTTAAAAACTTATCAACTTATACCAAGAAATCTAGGCAGCCAAATTCAATAGTTAAATATTGCAAGACCTCCAGTGAGATTCTACGTCTCCGATGCTCTCAACGTCGAACCTCTTTCGTGATAAAGCAGAACTATCACCAAATAAATACCTTAATGACATCGCACTATGGATCAATCTTTCAGATAACGATATGAATTCCACCAATTCATTGTATCATCGCCTCGCTGTCTCGCTATTTTCTTCTTCTCTCAATTTCTCTATGTCTGCATTAGGAATTCTTATCAGTCTTGTTCTGTTCTGCCTCTCTTATTTCAATACACATTTTCTATTTAATACTTTCTCTCAATTCTGCATATTCCATTGAGTGAGAGTAATTGATTAAAGTTGATATACATTAAGAAATGCCGGTATGCATTCATACGTGCGTTCACGTACACGTACGTTACAATGAATAGAAGACCATAGTTACGTCTCGGTATTAGTACGTTAGGTGAAGTCTGACTTATTATTAGTATATTGAACTTCCTATAGTAACTCCATAATTAAAAGAAACGAATGCGAAGTAAAGATACTGTTTATGATAAACATTGATCAAGTCTCGATCCCGAAGAAACAGCTGATTATTCATAATTCCACTGGTGGTCGAATATTCCTTGATGACCGATCTAGGCAATAACTTTGAACTGGGAATGTTATAATTTGCCACAAAAATGAAATTAAATATACATTGCAGAATAATATCATTTTACAACAATAAAGAACACAATTTTAAAAAGGAGGAAGAGTACAGAGGTCAAGTTTACGATCTTCATTAAACTGGATGGTTCATGACCTATCTGAATTACATCGTGAATTTAATCATTACTTATCTCGGAAAATAAATGATGAATTCCATAAACCATAATACTGTAACGGTATTTTTTGACTATTTTTTGTCTTGATTACCGATTGAAAAATATTTTCTGTAATTTAATGGTAAATTATTTAGTTCATGTTGATTTGATTTATTAATCTAACTGAAATTTAACCGTCTAGCAATTCCAATTTGACTAATTGTTTTAAATTATTATATCGGAATCGTAACTGAAATAGTTATTCCTCCATTATGCGATACTCAACGTTTGACATCCTAATGCCAATCGATAAATTTATTTGTACACGTTTGTATCCCATGTGAAGTTTGAATCTTCACCTTTGCCCTTGCTACTCTTCACTTCTAGCAAAAAGATATAATAGTAACTAACTGTTCGGTATATTATATAAATCTACAAATAAGAAAAACAACACATTGAACTCAAATTATAAAATCCTTTTCCTGGAGATGATGTGTATAACGGGATTGCCGGAGATTTCATCTGAAGTTAGATTTCTAAACGTTAGCAGAATAAATGAAAAAAAAAACTATTTGGTTTTCGACAGTGTCTTCGATTTCTCTTCTCACGGATTTCTGGAAGCAAAGAGACAAAAATTTGAAATATTATGCTCTTATTATTAAATGTATATTCAGAGATTCTTAAAACCCAAGTACAATTATTGTTATATTTCTGACTATTTGCAGCAATTTTTTGTTGCATGTCGAGGTAAGAGATTGAAGCATGGCAAAGCGATTACTATTTAAAAAAAATAGAACTGATAAAATGCTATTTCAAAAATTAAAACTGATAAAATAAAAAATGAAAGTGAAAAAACGCATCAATATTGAATGAAATTGTGTGGGATGGTGAGGAAAGAATATATTTAAGACAAAAAGTTGCATGCATACAAGAGTTTAGCAAACACTCAAATGCTATGATCTTCTATTGTTTTGTATTATCTTCTAGGACATTACCGCCATAATTCTAGGCAATGATGCTATCAAGTGCAAATTATGTTACATTATCAAACAAATTGTTTTGTGCGGCAGCATGGCATCATAATTTTTAATTTTAATGGTCCATCGAACTTTAATCTTTTACCTGAATTGTATGTCATAAAAAGAGAGGGGGAAGTATCGTGACGATTGGATGTTAAAATAGTTGGAACTATTAAAAGTGAATAATTGTGAAGCAATCAATAGCCTATAGATTCTTCTATTACTATTTTCACGTGCTCTAAAGAAATTTCAGTTGCTACGATGAAATGAAAATACTCAGTATAGCAGTCCGATTCTCCTTACTATTATATTAGTAATTTACAAAGGATGAAAAATTGAAAAAAAAAAAATTAAATTTGCTGATTGTTTTGAGAACTGAGTCTGAGAAAACAAGGATGATAGAATTTTGATGGTATCAAAAGGAATGCTGATGGTATCAAAAGGAGGTCAGGTCATTCAATGAAGGAAAAGATGTTAACTTGAACTATTATAGTGTACACTAATCGTTGAATCAATTTATTTCATTTACTTTCTGATTTACTTTAAGTCTCTTTTGGATACTTATTTATTAAAAGTGGATATAATTACATATTACAGTTTCATGCTGTTCTACCAGCGGTTGTAGTACGCTATTAATTTAAATTTACAGATATAATGAAAAGAGAAGGTAATGAAATCAGATAGAAGAGAAGCTGAATAACAATGAAGATAATTTCAAAGAGGTCAAAAAATGGGTAGATAATGGAAAGCATCTAGAAGATAGAATCGATGAATCCGAAGATGAGAGAAAAAATTGGTGGACCGTCCAGATTTTACATGAATGAAATGAAGAAGATGGTTCGAGAGGGGAAAAATGAGGAAAAAGTGGAGGATATGAACACAAGACTGAGGAGGGAATTGGAGAATAAGGACGGGATGGAATGTTTCGGGAAATTATTACTGATTATGAACGAGAAACAAGTTATTTGTAAGACTCCGCAACATCAATGGTTGAATTAATCGAAACATGCAAATATAGGTTTATGTTATGATTGAAATTTGCATTGAATCACTTGAAAATCTGGACTTCTGTATCTTTCCTTAAACTTTAGACCCTGGGATATGTTTCAGTTAAACAGTGATATTCATGCATGCATAAAAATAAGCTTAATTCAAATTTTATTCTTTTGCAATCTTTATGCAATCACTAATATTTCCTGCTCATTTTGTACATCAATTTGCGCAAAAAGCAAATAATTTTAATTAATCTAACCATCATATATTCTTGGAGTAGGAATTAAAACTGAATTTCTCGAAAATACGAGAGATGATTTGCGCTCAATAAGTCATTTTACAATTTAATAATGAAATGTTGAGGTGTAGCTTTGGTGTAAATGCAAAAAGAAAAGTGGGCAGGAAAAAACCGATCATAACTGAAATAGGTATAGTTTAAATTTTTTTTTGTCACTGCTACTTTTCCATCATAAAGAATCTTGAAGTGGCTGATAATTTTTAGCTAAACAAGAACGAGCAGAAAACAGTTGGAGAATCTCTTCACAAGTTGTGGCACAATAATTGCTATTGAATTTTATAAAGATACAATTAATTTCCGTTTCATCGAATTAGTTCCATTGCTCATATCATCATTATATCTTGAAGAAGTGAATATCACTGCAGCTGATTATTTCATCTATAATCGAGCCATTATTTATGCGTAATAAAGAAAATTGAATATTTCATTTTAACCCACTCAGTGGACTTATTACATAGTTACAAAGTTACTTCATTTTAACCCACTCAGTGGATTCATTACATAGTTACGAAGTCTAGAAGTTTTTGCAAATTCTTGCAAAAAGGTAATTGCTTTCGAAATTTAAATTGGAGTGCTTATGATCGACGATTTTTCCAGAATGAATTTTGCTAAAGATAGAGTTTATAGATATACCTAGTCCAGATCAAAAGCTATGGATCTTACAGGCGCATTTTTTGAATAGCAGTAAAATTGAAGCTGGCTCATTTTTTTCTGCTTATTTGAAAATTAAGCTTAGAATTAGAGATATCAGATGCAGTGAAATAATAGAGAATCTGAAAATTGTTTTTGTTTTTTACCTATTATCGAATTATAGACATGATACTAGCTGAATAATTCTTCATAGGATATTTACATTTTTCGATATTTATTTACAAAAAATTATTTGCATTTAATCTAAATTGCCGAATTAAATATCCCGAGATTATATTTATATTAAAAGCTTCCTTTTTTTGTTTTTTGATAATATATCACTTCTGCTCGACAGTTGATAAGATGCGAGACAAATGATGAATTTGCGTGAATGATATTTGTTGATTTTAATCATAATGAAATCACTATACTTCAATCTTATATTTTTAATGCATATTATATTGCTTAAAAGAATATGAAATACTTACTGCAAAGAACTGCACTATGTTAACTTGCAAAAATGCATGTTGCATGCATGTTCGTTTAATAAAAGCAAAAGTTTCATCTTATAATAAAAATTTGTGTCAAATTAAACAGTTACTTTACAAATTCTGCGAATGCTAGTTTCTCATGCAATTTTGAACATTTGAACTACTATTACTTATTGATTGCTTTCTTCTTCTATTTCAGTATGGAAATTATTAAAATTCTGTAAATTTTTTGCGGATTTCAAGGCTTTAAATCTTCTTACGAATTTCTATTTTAAAATGTGATAATTCCAATTACGGAAATCTCATTAGTAGTGAAGTTTTCTTCACTATTTATTTTTTTAGATTTACTTATCATTTCTCAATTTAATATTTTTGATAGATGGATTTAAAGATAATAATTTCAAATTTGTCTATGCGATTTCAAAGATGAAATTTTAGAACATCTCACTGATCTTGATTTTTTAAATAAAAATTAAAATCTGCATAACTTTGGATCAACAATTTCAGTAAATATTAGAATCAGCAAGTCTGAAAATTTGCCATCTAGCTTCGGTTTGAATTTCTCTTGCATTCTTCATTTTAATATTGTACATATTACTACGTTATCATGTTTATCTATCAGACATTTTTTTGTTGTTTTCGAAATGAAAACATAAGTTTAAATGATATCGTACATTTTCAAATAACAAAGCAATTGCAGCTTAAAAAGATATTTAATTAAAAACAAACTTCCTTATTTTCATTATAATATCTATACTAGCGGCATGATAATAAAAAACCTATTGTGACTATTATTAATAAATAATTCTTTAAATAATTTTCACTCTGTGATTGCTTTTCATTTATGATTTGATAAAAAATAGATGGCAAAATAATTAAGATAAGAAAGTTCATATCATTGAGCCATCTGTACAGCATTCACTGAGTAAAGATCGTAAATGTTTTAAAAAATTTGCCATGAAATAATGCTTTTCTTTTCTGAAGTTGAATTTTCATTTATAACTCTCCTGCAAAAAAAGCAAATCAAAATTTTAGGATTGCAAAATTACTTCCACGGATCGAAAGCCAATTAGCAAATCTTCAAATTGCATGCCATGCATGCAGCGTTATGCTAATATTTCATTTGATTAGATATCAGTCATTATTTCAAAGCCAATTTATTGCTGTGATGATAAATTTTTCTGTCTATAGAATGATTTGACACTGTGGAAAAGCTACGTAAGATATCAGTAGTCAAATCATTTTAAGAATTCTAATTCAGAAGTGCAACTTCTCAAGAAGACCAATCTCACTATAGTTTATTTTTTATTGATAATATAACACAATTTAATTTTAAAAATGATGAGATAATAATTCAGGACTCAATTAACAATTGATAAAAGCGTTCCAGATAAAGTGTAATGAACGACAAGCTCGTTAATTATTAAATCAAATGTCTGTTTATCAAGATAGTTTAGATAAGAATAGGTCTTTTCCTACTGTCATCCTTCTGTTATACAACTGATTTTTTCGGTAAGTCTATGAAGACTGAAACTTTCAGCGCAAATATTGGCATAGATGAAATATTTTTTCCAAAAATAAAATTATTCAGAAAAAAGATGTTGTTTAGGAAAAGAATGATATATTCCATTGATGTCAATTAAAAACCGATCAACTCGCTCTAAATCTTCGAATTTTTCTCCAACATCTTGTGATATTATGAGGTTTTCTTCTGACAAAAGCATCATAATGTATAAGATTTTTCTTCTGACAAAAGCATCATAATGTATAAGATGCGGGAATTATTCTTACATTTCATTAGAATTATGTAGTATATCAAAAATTTGATTGGATCATTAAAATAGTGCTCATAGAGAAAGTTTACAAGAGCTTAAGAAATATGAAAAATTAAAAAATAAAAGTAATGGTTTATTTTCTTTTTGTTTCCGTAACGTTGTCTAAAGAAGCTAATATTTTAAACAATTATTTCAATTATATAACACTCAAAAAACAATAAATTGTTTTTTCAAGAAAGATAATCTGATCTGAACTTAATAGTATTAAGCCAAAATTCCAACTAATTTAACCAGAATCAGATGGGGATTGATTAATTTGGAAAGCTAAAATGTATATTGAAGAGTCGTCAGTTGAATTTATCAGGTGGATATTGCAAAAAGTTCCTTATATCTTTGGAGCTGTGCCTTGTCGAGCGTCATAAGCATGTCGTATATGTTTTTTAACATTTATTTAAAAAAAATATACAGCAGAAAAATTAGAACAAAGAATTTTATTATGTTTGTGAAATGGTGCAATATTGTGATAACTTTTTAAGATTTGTTTATTTTTTTTCGATTCTTTAAAAATAAAGCATCGCTAAGTTGCAGTCTTTAAAACGCGAGGACATGCTTTTATCGCCGTTCTTGCAATTTTTCTTTCAGATATTTTCGAAGCTGTCATTTAATTAAATGTTTTGGATGATGATGGATGCTTCCGATTTCAGATATTTTCCATTATATTTTTGCTCCTAATATTTTTTACTCAAACATAGACTCAGATTATAATTAAAGTATTGAATAAAATATGTAAGAGATTTTGAATCAATCAAAGACTTTAAAAAATTAGAAGCATATATTTAAATTACCATTTAAACTTCATTTGTTTAAAACTCATTTTTCTTCGTTCTCTTTTATTATTATTATTATCACTATTGCTGGTGCAAATTTGATCATTAATCAAAAATTTAATTAATCTTATTATCATACTACTTAGATATACTTACTTGTAAACAGCCATAATTTACTTATGCGGATTCTCTATGCATAGCTGATGAAAACAATAGTGCGTATGATAATTTAATGGGAATATAATTTTGAAAGAGAAGAGAGTACTTCATAATCGAGGAGATTGTTATGATGATAACTGGAGCCAGGCGAGATGAAGCATAAACTTACGTCCCCATCCGCAAGGCCAAGTGCTCTTTCAGTAGACTTTATCTTAGTTGGCTTTAAATTATTCAGTCCAGTTCCTCTCTCTAGTCATCCTTTTTATTTCTTCCGACTAGTGTATATCTTCACCTATTGATAGTTCTCTATGTATGTAAGTATGCATGTGTGTGTATCTGTCTGTATGTATGTATGTGTATGTATGTATGTGTATGTATGTGTATGTATGTATGTGTGTGTATGTGTATATATGTGTGTATGTGTGTGTATGTGTGTGATGGAGCATTTTTAATACCATCATTGACACACATCTTTAAGGGCTTTATCACACGCACACAAACCCGTCATTTTTCAATGAAGCACTGATTAATTTTATTTCATTTCTTTTAAATCGATACTTGGCTTTTCATCATTTGACATTGATAGCTTTCTATGAAACATCGAAAATCTCGCTATTCGAGAAATTTCCTTCTGATAGATTTTTCACAGTGATTCTTATGGGATTGATAAATTTCGGCATTTCATCACAATACATATTTTATTTCTTCTTCATACATAGAATGTTTAGAAGCATAATATTTAATTCTTGCTCCATTAATTCTCAATATTTATCTTTTATTCCATTTTTATAAATATGTTAAGTACTAAGTGATTCTTAAAATTAACAAAATAATGATAAGAAAATGAAAATTTCAAACTTCCGATTAATTGAAGAATGAAATTATTGCATTAGATTCCTTCGATACACCGCACACGTTGATAAGAATACGTGTAGAGTTAGCCATAAGTATTTGATTACTTATGTTTTCAAAAATCTTCAGCGAGATTGCGAGAGGAAAATAACTCTTTTATGATACATATTCCCATTACACAAGCAATTTTCTCGAAATCATTTCTTTAAATAGTTTTTTCACAAGTCGAATTATTATTACACAGAAATGAAAAAAAGAGATGTGTTGAGATGAAATGAGGAAGTTTCACTGTTTATTCAGAAGAAGAAAGTATTGATGAGGATGAATAGATCGCAAAAAAAAAAGAGAGATGACGGATTGAGATATAAGAAGAGAATGGATAGGAATGAAAATGGAAGAGGAAAAGTTTATTTAAATTTGTAAAGAATATCTCTGTTTTCATGCCAAATCATCTAGATTATTCAAATCATGCATTATCCAAAATTAGTTTGAAAGTTTTTTTTTCGAACCGAATATACTAGTGGTCAAAAGAATTATATATGGAAGGCAGATCAAAGTTTATTTTTGTATAAGCCTAGATTGATAATTTGCCTATTTACTGCTGTATATTGGATAATTTATTTTCTCTTGACAACCAATATTCTAAGCAAAAGAATCTCTGGTATTCGCTATTCTTCAATTTGCATATTTTTATTGTTTAAGTTATTTGCATTCTATAATAGATTTGCTTGTATTTTAAAAATATTTACAAAATATATTTGTGATGTAAAAGAATTTTCTCCTGCTATGTCATTTGTAAACACAGTGAAATCATGTCATTTCTTATCAGATGAATTGTTTACTGCCACGAGAAAGACATGCTTCAATCATCACTAATAAATTAAGTTTAATATTGCTAAGATGTGATAGATTTGATGATTTGCTGGATGTAAAACTGCTGTTTACAAGTTGAGCAAGAAGATTTGATGAGGAGGAAGCAAAGTGGCAAGAAGAGAGTGATATCATTCAAAAGTATCTGAATTCAGCGGAATAACAATATCAATGGGAAGTACACTGTTAGACAAAATCTCATGTAAAGGAAGAAATCGCATTTTTTTCTTATTTCACTATTTTTCAACAGATTCGTTAATTAATCTGTGATGCTTACAATAATACTATACTGAACAATTCGCTGTTTCGTTTTTATTTGCTTACTAAAAGTTCAAGCATCCTGCATCCGATAAAAGATTAAAACAAGAAAAGACATACTAGAAAGACAAACTTTTATTACCTGTTTTTCTCATTTAAAATAAAACAAGTTAAATGTCCGCCATGTAAATTAATAAAAATGAATATCCTGAAGGTTCTTTTCATTTTCGAAGTGAGCAATGATAACTCAGATTATCACAGTTTTTTATCCATCCATTCATTTCAATATTTCACCAAAAAATACATAACATCAATGTAATAGAAATATTTTTGACTGCTATAATTTTAAATTTTCCAAACTTTATTTGATGCGAACAAATAGATCTGTAAATGTTCAATTTCAAACTGGACAGTTTCAATTCTGAAATTTTATTGCTATATCGTAATGCTGCATTCTATTTTACTTAAAAGAATGCTTCAATAACTTTAATTTAGTACACTTTCATACATTGTCTCAACAGCAATAAATAATATTATGGTTCAAGATGCTAGCCAGAACATACCGTATTAATTGGACAAAATGGAAAAAGTGAAATACTAACAAATCGATTTTCAGTTTTGGTTCTTGTAAATTAGCTGTACTAAAAAATTTATCCTTTTTTTTCTTGTTTTATGTATGCATAAATTAATTAATAACCACTTGAGGGAGTGATCATTGCTTAGAATAGTTTTTATCAAAAAAAAAATTGATTGGCTGCAAATCATACTTAACAATTCTTTTTTCTATTTTATTTGCATTATGAAATGGTGTTAATGTGATGAAAATGTCTATGTGAAATTGCATAAGTTTAGCCATCAAGCAAGACAAGAAATGATGAGATTTATTCAGACCATTTCAAATTATGGCCCAAGACATGTGAATATAAATCAAATTGCTTTTGAGTCAGTTATTTTCAAAAGAAACCTAAAATGGCCTATTCCAAATCTGCAGAATTGACGATGCTCTCGACTTTACATTTCGAATGACGGACAGAAGAGCAAATAATGAAAGACAGGCACAGAATCATAAGCGCACGATGAGAATACAAATATATCACATGATTGGGATTTTCCAAAAAAAAAAAAAACACAGAAGCCTTCACTTTCTGTAGAACTAGGCTCTAAAATAGGAGCCAGTGCTTGATTGCTTTAAGCCTTTCATTATTTACATACTTGTAAAACGAGAGACCCATGGGACGACGATTTATACTTTCTGTTCAATTTTTCTATTCCTTATTTTCCGTTGATTTCCTTTCTCTTCTATTTTTCTTTTTTCTATACTATCTCAATTCCTTGTTTTAAAATTCTGATGTATCAACACTACTATATATAAACGGTAATTATTTCTCAACTAAATCATTCCAATATTAGCTTTAACTTAAGTTGCTAACATTACACCGACTTCAAGTTTTGTTTCGAAAATCAAAGACTACACAGACCGTAACTTATCTAGCTGTACAAACATGTAATATGTGGGAATACTAATTACGTAATGCAGCATTTATGATAATGTCGTATTAGATAAAAAAAAAACATTCGAATATAAGCTTAACTCTTTGTTTCTCGTAAGGAATGTGAGTGAAAATCAGAAAAGAACGCGAGTTGATCTATCACTGAATTCGAGTATTCAATGGTCTAACTATCGATGACAAAAGTTCGAATGGCTGTGATCTGTATGAAATTGATAAATGTTAGATAAACTATTGTTGAAATGTCTCAGTGACTTATTAAATGCTGAAATGTTATGTAAGACTCATTTAATTTATATTGGCTAATGAAGGTATATAAATGTCAGAAATTTGTTTAAATTATTATTTTAAATGTAGGAGCAAAGAATTAATACGTCCACATCAGTTGAATTTATTTGCAGAAATAGAATGAAATGGAAAAGCTTATTCTAAATCGCTAACTTGACTAGCGATATTAAAATGATTATAAAATTACTAGATATCATCTAATGAATCAGTGATTCTTGAGCAAAAATTTAAAACATAAGATTATGGTAGTTATGGATGTGATATAATAATGATGTGATAATTCAAGTTTAATAATTATTGATACTATAAAGAATGAAAATACCATTATATTATAAAATATTATGGATCTATTATAAAATAATACTTATTAATGCGATATAAAATTTAAATTTAATCAAGACAAGCTGAATGTAGTCGTATTCTGATACTAATTGAAATTTTTAATAACAATTTTGTATTCAGCTTTTAATTATTAAGATTAGTCCGTTTTATTTTGCCTTATTTCATACAACATAATCTTTACTGGGCTTTCAACACTGTCAGTTACATTTTCAATAAATAATATCTTGAAATCTGAATATTATATCCTATTATCTGAATCTTAAATCTTTGATATTCGGAAATTCATTATAAATAAAAAATTATCGCAGAGGTAGCATAGAATTGAAAAACAAACTTATTTCCTTCTAATTCCTATCATTTACTTCATATGTATAATGTCCTATTGAAATGAGAAGAACGAAGGAATAGAAAAGTAAAGGTCAGGTCATATCATCTATCTATCTAATCGTATTCGATACTGTCATCACCGATATTATTATTATACTCTTGCTTTTCTATTCAATTTTTTTCGATATTTTGAAGACACAATGATTCTGAATGCATGATATAAGAAACGTTGCCGAGCTTGTATTCCCATGTGACTGTATCCATGATCTCTGTGATTACCAGTTCAGCTTATCAATGATAGATAAATGCTATTTGTATTCTCTTGAAAATATGATGTTTGATTGTTTAGACTTTTAGATTAGTTAATGCTTTGCAGCATGCAACAGCAAATTGAGCGAACTGTATAACAAAGAATGCAAAAATAAGAATCTTCGAATTCCCTCAAACTATCTCTGATATTTTCTAATGGTGCATTCATTGTTGCAAAACTTACTTGCTAAATAATAAATAACATTTTGATTGATAATCGAAGAATGATTTCGTATTTTAAAGAAATAAGTGCCCATCAGAGATTTAATTCTTTTTTTGCTGTCACTAATTTATTATAATTATGCTATCACTAATTTATTATTATTATCATAATTTATTATAATTATGTGTTCTTCAATCAACATATTATATTTAGCAGTGTATCTTTAGGAAACAAATATACCTTTATTTAATTTCAACTATAATTGAAGGAATCAAATAAAAGCAAATTGAACTTTTGACAAAATTTTTGGAAAACTTTTACGTAATTTTCTCAACTTGGTTTGTCTATTTAATATATCCCATCTTTCAATATGCCCAGATAGATATACACCTTATCAGAATGTATTTACAGTTAGATTCATTGAACTCCGATTCATCTATTGATACGTTATGTGTGCTACCATATTTTTCTCTTTTTTTAAATTTCCGGAAAATATTTCTACCATGTTTTGACATTACTCAACATTCTCATGTCCCAATGAAATATTCAATTTATACTTATCTAAGAAAGATAAAATACCTCATCTAAGAAAGATAAAATACCTCTTATTTGACCTGCCATTTTATTTGGATATTCGATAAATAATTAAACTAAAATAATAGTTATTTAAGAGAAAAAATGAAAATTGCCCACTCAGCATCTCGTAGTTGAAAAAGTGCTGAAAGACTGAAACTGAAATGCTTTTTTATTAATTTTATAAAGAGAGAGATATCGTCTATCTTTGATTGCTCTGAACTAATTTGTTTTTATAAAAAATTCCATTCACATAATCTCCGTGATATTTTGTGCTTCTCAAAGTTTGTCTATATGATTAAAAATATGTTTTAGATTTGAATCCAAATATAACGACGAATTAAAAAAGACAATTTGTCTTAGGAAGACTATTTATCTGAAAATAATTTAACTTATTTTCATCAGAAACGACATATTAAAGTCACTTATGAGACAATCATTTAAATGAATCGAGACGAGGTAATAGGTCTGAAACAAGGGGTAAGAAATGAATCTTTCAAACGATAGTTTGCCAAAATTGTTGTTAGTATGAAACAAAGGATAAGAAAAAAAAATGAATCAAAATGATAGTTTTGCCAAAATTCGTTATTATATTTGCCAAATTGTTAAATTTTTTGATGGTTACAAGAGAAGTTTGATAAAGTTAAATATAACCCAATGTCTCGCTATGTTACTATGAATGATTTGAAATGCTTCTCTCAATACTTCAATTAAATGCAAAGTAACACCAAAGTGTTGTTATGTTGCTATTTCATAGTTTGGATTTTTTTTTTTAAATTTAAACTCATTTTGAAAGCTAGATTTTATTATATAAAAAGTTCATGAGTAATTATTATGAATTTTCAATAGCCGAATACTTGCACAATATTTTTACTCTATGTTTCAACTTTTGCTCTACTAACAAATACTTCATCAAATTTTTTAATTTAAAACCAACAAATTACAAGTTTAAATAAGGCTTGTCAGATGCAATGTTATTTAATATCATCCATTATGACAATTAAAAAAATTATTGATATGTTTTTGCGATGCATTTTAGATGCTTGTAATTGTGTTCATTATTACGGAATAGAAAGTATTTCTGTATGAATTCTAGAAACTGTTGTTTAACTATCTAGGTTGACAAATATGTTCATAATATTATACAATAAATTTTCAATTTCATGACGAAATGTCGTAATGAGTAATAATTAATGCGGTAGTTATCATCATGACAGTTTGTTGTTATTTTTTCCTGAATGATCTCAGTCGTTACAAGAAGATTAATTGCAGATAGTAATATCAATGATTTGTTCAGCAATATCTAAAATGCTATTTTCTTCTGCCTTCTGAAGAAGTTTCTTTTATGGTTTACTTCTTAAGAATGAAACAGAAATGTGCGTTTGATTGGAAAGAGGATGGTAGTACTAAAGATAGAAATTAAAAAAATTTATTATAGGATTTGATTTTATTTGATCAATGCTCTTCTCTTTCATACATATTAAATACATACATAAATATCTTTTATCTATGTATCATTTCACAGCAGTGATTTTTTTTCAAGATTAGGCGAAAAACGTTATAATTATAATTAAAGATATATAAAAGTTGTAGTATGACATTTGTCGCTTTTGAATTAAACATTGCAACATATCGCTTGATTAAAGAAGTCTGCGTTAAATCATTTTGTATACTATAATTAGTGGAAAATTTCATTATCTTGAATGATATTAATAGATCATTTTACAACTTCTTTCATTTGCTTTCAAAAACTTCACACCATCCTTATTTCAGATCAATCTAAATTATTTGAAAATATTAGCTATCAATTGCTAAGATCCAAAATCTGAAGCCGAATTCAAAGTAATATTTTTTATTATATTTTCACAAAGAATGCTAATAATGGAAAAAGTTACTTAGCTAAAACAGAAATTGCAATATATTTTGGAACAAAATCGATTATTTTATGCATAAAATTAAAGAATCTAACGAAAATAAACCATCGCGTTTTTTAAATTTACCTCTCTTTTTTACGCTTGCATTAATTAATTCTCATCAGCCGTGGTACGGTATAAAAACGTTAGTATTATCTAAAACATTTGAGAACAGTTTAAAATTTTTAGATTTTATGATACTATAAAATTAAAAAAAGACTTTGATGGATGAGACTATGGTTCCTTAGCATATTCATTCCTTAAATCTTTTCTTGAACTGAAAGGCAACTAATTATAAACTGAAGTTTATAATTAAGCATTTTGAAAATATTTTGAGAGATAAATTTCGAAACAAATCTTATTTAAATCAAGATGGAAAACTAGATACATTCAGAATCTATCAGATAGTTATAATGTGATATATCTTCTCGTGACGTTGTAATAGATCATAATCGAATAGCGTGATTGAAGAGCTAAAATAATATCTTCCTTTGTAGCATGGATAGAATTTAAATGAACAAAATAAAGCTGCCAAATTTAATTGTCAACTCTTATCATTAAATTCTAATGGTCGAGTTACATCTCGTCTCGACATGTTCGGCAGTCTCGATTCAAATTAGAAGACAGAAGAAAACAATTTCCATTTTGCAGTTCGCTTTTCGCTTTTCAGCCTTTACTCTCTCCTTAACATCAATTTATTTCCAAATGCTCCATGCTGCTTACTTTTTTCCACACATCATTCAGAAGACACATATTAACCGATATCAATTCTCTTCCAACCTTCCGAGTCTTTCTCTCTTTCATCGACAGCATATTATTTATCTGAACATGTAAGTGTATGTATGTGTGTATGTATGCATGTATGTATGTGTATGTATGTTATTTATATGTATGTGTATGTATGTATGCATGTATGTATGTATATCGTTTAGTTATTGACTATAAAGGCCCGTTCTATTTGTAGGCAGGTATAACTATAGAACTAGTTCGAAGAGGATGGAACGGCTATTTTTTTCATTTTATCCTCCATCATTCGATTGCTTCATCACTTTTCCATTTCTTCGGTATCCTAAAATATAATATCCATTATCCTGTAGAACGAAGTAAACTTCAAATTTCTTGACATAATCTTTCGTCTTTTTCATTTTCATTTTTGTACAATACTCCTTAGTCAAATTCATAATTCAAATTGATTCGTTACAATCAAAAATTTTGAATTCAAAAGCAAAAGTGAAAGAATTGAAGAATATGTGAATACAGAAAAATCTATTCAGTAAAAAATAGCAAGAAAGAGAAAGGTATATAATGAAATTGTCAGTGGATTTATCCAGAAAAATTACCGCTCTTTCACTTTGTCTTCCATCCGGATAATTGACCTCTGTTACCTAGATATCCAAACTTCACCACCAATAAAAACAATGAACAATTTGTTCATTTTCAATGAATCGCATCCCTAGACATTTTCACTTCATTATCGTTATCATCATATCATTTAACATCCATCTTCCATCTCCCTTATTCGGTTCTCATCTTTTATTCTGCTAGATATTTATTTTTCTATTCAATTACACATTATCTTTCAATGCAGCATTAGGAAAAAATAATCATCACATCGACAATGCTATATTCTAAAATATTGCAAAATAAAAGATCGGTTGTTTGATAATTTTGATTAGATATATAAATAGTTTTACTGAATTATTAATCGATTGTTTCAAACATTACGTTCGCTAACTAAAAAAATTATGATGAAGGTAGAAGGTAAGTAAAACAATAACCACTCATATTTCTTCGCTTTTTGACAAATATTCATCAAGAAACGAGAAAGTCATCGAATTATTCTATAAAAATGATTTTATTTAATTTTTGTAGTGTTGAAAGATATGGTGAAGTAATTTGATGTGGTTATGACAATTTTCAACGGAATCGCTCATATAAAAGTTGTAGAGCTCGTGACCTTCGACCTACCGAATGGTCGAAAAGGTTGGTGCAATGAATGAATGTTGCGTTTTATATTTTTATATTCACAAGCATATTGAAGAAATAAAATGTTTTTGCCATCTGCTTGCATCATATGTCTATCAAACAGACCCATGCTGACCGCATTTTCATTCCTTTAAATTCTCGCCTAAAAAATTGAAAGGAAAAACTTATTTCCATTGTAATACTTTATCCCAATATATGTTTGAATCTCCAGAACGATATCTCGTTGGATTACAGACATTTATTATTATTTACATTTTGATAATGATGCTATCAAAATGATATCATAATGAGGCTTTATTTTGGTGAGAAAATTTCTCTACAGATTTTCAACCTCTTCAAAGAACAGCATTGCTGGATGTGTATGTAAAAATTGATTGTGATGAGCAGCACATTGGAGATACATTGACCCGTCCGAAGACTTGTACACCTGTTTGGAATGAAGATTATGAGGTTGTATTCATTCCAGGCTGTTTTTATTTGAATCCTGTTAATAGTTTAGAAATTTATTTACCAAGTTTTATCAACAGTATTGCTTGCAGGACGGCATAAGTTATTTTACTTTTATAGACTGAGGTTCACGATGGTCATGAGCTTGAATTCACTGTATTTCATGATTGCGCTTTACCTCCTGATGATTTTGTGGCTAACTGTCGTATGCAATTCGAGGATCTCAAAATTGGAACAAAGAATGACGTCTGGGTGTGAATTGAAATTCTATATAGAACTGATTATGATTGAAACAAATCGAAATAAATATTTGAAGAGAAATTTGAATTATTTCTTCTAGGCCAAATCATGGGATGAACTAAGTTATTTCTTTACATAGAACAGATTGGAAAATTTTTGAGGTTGTATTCATTCCAGGCTGTTTTTATTTGAATCCTGTTAATAGTTTAAAAATTTATTTACCAAGTTTTATCAACAGTATTGCTTGCAGGATAAGTTATTTCTTTACATAGAAGAGATTGGAAAATTTGGGTTATATGAAACTTTTATGAAACTCAGTGACCCCATGTTTATATTTTTTCCTAACATGAAATACAAGCAACTGCAAAATAAAAAAAAAAAGTGAGATTAGTATTAAAATTTATTTTTCTAGATTGATCTGGAACCGCACGGACAACTTCATTTGCTTATTGAATTGCAAGGTTCATTAAGTGAGGGTTAGTTGCATAAATTTTGCGTTTGATTAAATTTATCACTTCCAAATGTTTTTATTATTCAGTCATCGGTTCTTAAAATGGAAATGATTTGTAAGGCGAAATAAAGAATTACTTCTTTTCGAAGATTATTATTATTTTTAGAAAAATCTTATACTTATTTAGAAGTATCCCAAAATAATGCCAGCAAGGAAAAGCGGGTTTTCAAAGAGCGCACCGATGCATTCAGTAGTCGACAACGGCGAGGTGCAATGCGCCGAAAAATTCATGAGGTTTCTAATTGTTCCTTTATGTGAAGTAAAGAAACAATAACTCATTTAAATAATCATTCTGCTTAATAACATATCAGTTGTTTTTGTTTACTAATCTTCGTCTTGTTTATTTCAGATAATAATATAGAATTTACGATTTGATAAAATAATTGACATTTGTGAAAGTCACCTCGATTTAGGTTACGGGGCACAAATTTATGGCCTTATTTTTACGACAGCCAACTTTTTGCGCACATTGTAAAGATTTTATTTGGGGACTTGGCAAACAAGGTTACCAATGCCAAAGTGAGTTAAAATTTTGAATTTACAGTTAAAATCTAAAAAAAAATGAAATCTAAAAATTAATTAATATCTAAGTTGGAAATTTAGCTCAAAAGACATCGAGATGAAATGAAGTTAAAGTAATTTCAGCTGTCTTTTATTTTGATAAAAATTTTTTTTCAACTCTATCTTTGATGAGATTTTTTATTTGTAATTTAATAACTTTTAAAATGAACAACGGAAAGATGGTTTTTGTCTCTTCGTCTGCTTCGTTTTTATCTTTATTATCTCGAATTCATTTCTGCTTCTTACTTCTGTATGCTTTTCTACTAAAACTTGAAGGTATAAGAAAGCTGTAATACTTAATATACAATTCCATGTTGTTAGCAATTTTAAAGGGAAAAAATAAGCATAATTTAAATAGATTGAAATATTTGAATTTGAATTTTAAATTTTGTTAATTTAATTTTAAATTCGTTACGAAATATTGCAGCAAAAATTTATTTATCGTGGAAGCATAGATATAAGCGAATGTATGTGATCATTTTTTGTGTGAATTTTGCATTTCTATCTTAAGATTTACAAGAAAAGAAATACTTGTAATAAATAAAAAATTAGAATTTAACTTTATTTTAATACTAACTTAAGCTTTGAAAATTTTACTAATTTTAGAGATAACCGTAATGTTTTTAAGCTGAAAAGTTTAACTTGAAAATTGCAAGTTTAACTTTTTTTTTAAATATAAATTATTCTTTTTTAAGTATGCACTGTAGTTGTACATAAGCGATGCCATGAAAAGGTACTATGGAAATGTCCTGGAAGTCGGATTAATGCTATCGATGAACTGCAAACTGAAGCAGCCAAGGTAAGGTTTTGGCTTTGCTTTTTAGTATTTTTTGTATCGAAATAAAAATTTTAAATCTAATACATAAATCTACTTTATGTTAAAAGCTGATTCACTTCTATAATTTTTCGTTTTCAATATCTTAAAAACAACAGTAAAAATAATTGTTGCTAATAATTAGAATTTGAAATCGAAATTTTCAACTTCCTAAATTCTCTGTGTTTTTCAGATGATAATTTTTGAAAAAAAAATTTTGGTTTATTTGATTTATTCTGGTTTTCAATTTACAGTATTTTCTTAAAAACCAATAACATTAGTTAAAAGCCATTTACGGTTTAGAGTTATTAATCTTTAATGGTTTCTTCAGAATGCTACTTTTTACTTTGATGGAATTTCAAATTCTAGAAAATTTTTGTTAAACTCACAAAACTTTTTTAATTCTATAATTATCAATTTCATGAAATTCCCTGTATCAAAATTTCTAAAATAGCTGAATACTTTTGAATTAAATCTAAAATACTTTTAGAGATTTGTGCCGTAGATTATTTATTTGGGATTGCTCGGTTTTTATTTTCGAAATCAAAATTAATTCTTCGTAATTCAAAATCAAATTTTGGTTAACTTTATGTCTGACTGTCTTTTTTCACATTTTCCTTTAAAGATGATTAGTCAGCAACTTTTAGTAAATAATCTGTCAATTTTTAGAAAGCTTTTTGAGTTCAGTTTTGCTAAAATGAATGCTTTGCAGCAAGGCCTTGGCCGATTTAACATCAACATGCCGCATCGATTTACAGTCCATAGCTATAAGCGACCAACATTTTGTGACCATTGTGGCTCAATGCTCTATGGATTGATCAATCAAGGATTACAGTGTTCTGTTTGCAAGCTTAATGTACACAAACGGTTTGTCATTTTAATTTGATTCTTTCGAGCTTCATTTTGACTAATAAATTTAATCTAACTAATTTATTTGACCATCTGTCTGTCTTATTCCGTTCTCTACAGAATTCATGCTATCTCTTCTATCATTACTGATCAAGTTGGATGATTACGAAATCTTTTTATCTATGTTATTTAGCAAGCTATAATATTTAATAGCATAATATCTCAAATTAGAATAAAATTTATAATAGAATCGTATCGAATTTTTTATTGAATTATTTTTTATATATGACAAAAATCTGGAACAGGAAAATATAAATTATTATTCTGAATGTGATCATCAAGATCATTCAGATAAACCTTCTAGGCTCTTAATCGGATGGATGACACAATCACAATCCGAGCATACCTTGCCATAATATTTCATTCAGCTACTAATTTGTATTCACAGATTGTTTCGTTCAATAATAAGCGTGCGTGAAAAATATGAACTAATAATGTTGAATTAAACCATTAATTTGCAATACAAAATTTCTCGTAAAAAAATTATTTAGATCTTTTTTAATAAATTATATAGATTATAGGAGAGGCAAAAAAATTACAGTATTTTTCAAAAAACAAATCGATTTATGCAATTTATTAAAATTTTAAAGCGGAGATGAAAGTAAAGAGAACAGATTTATATCCAAATATTTCCTCAGTAAATTTTAAGTAAGCATGAAATATTACGGCAAGGTATGCTCAGATTGTGACTGTGTCATCCATCCGATTAAAGGCTCTAGGTTTGAAAGTATTCCCAGTGAAAAGATTCAACAAATGAAGGACTGACTATCTTAAAGCTTTGCTCTTGACTGAGCTTAAATTTAATTACAGGAATACAAGAAGTTATTTTATTTCTTTGGTTAACCACTTGACAGATTTCCTCATCTTCCGTTTATCAAATCCCTTATTTTTACAATTTGCAAAATTTTTGCTAAAATTAGAAATAATTCGAATCAATTAGAAATAATTTTAAATATTGCAAATAGTTCGGAACTTTTTGTGCTAATTAAAACATAAGTTTTTTATTTTTAAAGATAATTATCCTATTCATTACTTCGGTTAAAACACATGTTTGCTGCTTTTTTTATGGAGTTACAGTAAACTTTTATGGAGTTACAGTAAGCCGCATGTGATATTGTTACAGTTGCCAACGTAATGTCGCTAATAACTGTGGCATCAATGCGAAGCAAATGGCGTTGGAACTCGCCCAACTCGGTCTGACTGGTGATAAAATGTCTATTCGGTTTAAGAAAAAGGTACGTAATTGAATATTGTATCTTTTTATTTGTATCATTCATCGTCAATCTCGAACTCATTCGAGAGTAGAAATTAGATTCTTTGAAACCTCAAAGTGTTGGACTCTGTGATAGAGAGTAATTGTAATCTCGTCTTTTTTCTATTTTGTTTTCTCTTTTCTCTCTATTAAAATGAAATAGCCCTTTGTAATGGACGAAATAATTCTATTTGAATTAGCGTATGACAATATTAAATATGAAGTATAAGTATTGATAATATTTCTCATCGTTATGGTTGTAATTATCAGCATTATCTTTTATCAGCACTTTTTATTTTTTGAACAATACTTTGATCAGATTCATGGATCAAAAATAATGAGTATTAATTCACTTTCATAACTGTGAAATCATGAAATGATGGCTTACCTACAATTTTCTACTTCATTTTTAATCGATTTCTTTTCGTCTTTGATTATAATAATGCTTTTTCTTATAAAACGTGAGCTGAATTCAGAAAATTTTAACCAATATTAGTATGCGAATAACATTTACTCGAATTAGAACTTTTCCAAAAAGTTTATTTACTATAGGACCAAGAAACCGATTTATATAAATGATGAATTCAGAAAATCCTGAGATCTCCTTTCTTCCTCCTATTCATCTTAATACTTTATTTTCTTCTATGCAACATTTTTGATCCTCTCATTTCAACATCTGATACAAATTGAATTTCATCTCTGTACAAACTACTGGGTAAGTTAAATTTCAACAATTTATGAAATATATGATATTTATCCTCATTCATAAATCATAATCTAATCAACAGATAAAATGCATAGGATTTCTTTACTACAAGAAAAATTTTTCAGTTGAGTTTCTTTTCAGTTCTCATTTTCTTTCGATGTAGAAAATTTCATCTTCGATTGTTAATCATCTCACATCTCTCATTGCATCTAAAGGGACAGTCATTATCAAAACGAAGCTAGTGCCATAGATCAAATTTTGATTTTTATTCAAATTTTTGTGCAAACTTTTCCACATGACTGATGGAATGTTAGCAGTTTACTTTATTAAGCAACTGTTGATATTCAATTGTTTCAACACTTATTAATAATTCGTAGTGATAATTAACACTTAATTATTTATTGCTTAACTGTATAGTTTTGACTGAACTTAGTTCTGATAAAATCTATGACAAGTTTCTTCCATAAATTTGCGTTCTAATTATCTTTGCTCCCATTATTTCCGACCGCAATTTCTTTTTTTTTTAAATAATTAGCGAATATGTCTTTAATTTGTCGATCAGAATTTTAGACTTCAGTGAGTATCTGTATACAAATATCAAAAAATATCATTGCAGATTATAATACCATATTATTTAATAGCTTGGCTTTCTTTCCAAGTGACTTATTCTTGTTATGAAATCCACGAATCCACATAACTCTATCACATCATATTACATCAATATCTTTCATGAATCTTTCCAAACCATATCATTATCTATCGACGCATTCGTATCATATCACAACATCTATTCATGTATTTTGCGCATCAATAATGTCACATCAATGTCCAATGTTATGTGTTTTTAGCAATATTACTTGCTCAGGACAAAAAAAAGCGAGCATAAAAATGATTTATTCATTACAAAAAAGCGATGATATGATATTATTGTCTTCCGTCTGGTCATTTATTTTATTTCAAACAATTTCATTAATATTTAAACATTTGTTCTCATTATCTTATTGTCCATCTCAAGTGTCCTTTCAAAGAAACACAAATGCTTGTTTTTACAAGGTGCAAAGAAAAATTTCGATTTTAAAATGTATAGCATATTGATGAAATGCAAATCTTGCTCAGCCGTAGTTCGCAGTAAATTATCTTATCATAATCTCAACGTTTATTAAAATAATTAATGTCCTATTCACTTACGTGTAATTGCAGTTTTAGCTTAAAACTTCCAGGTTGAATAATCTTTGTAGATAGGTTGATCTTCTGAATTGTAGCAATTTTCTAAAAATTTACTTGACTTGCAACTGATGTTTCAATTCTAATCTGAATTTGTAAATTCCAGCCATCAATAATGTCTGAAAATGCTTATGATGAGCCGAATGCACTATTATCAGAAACAGAGCCATCTACTACTTCTATAAACCAAATAGCTTTCAAATCTGCAAACGGTAAATTCTGCAGTTATTTTTCGAGCAAAATACTTAAATTCCTAATTTTTTAAGTTCCAGGCTCCAAGTATTAAGTTCATAATGTGCCTCAGTTAATTTTGTATCCAAGCATACTATTAGCTTCACACATGCAATTTTTAAAATCATTCTCTCTCCTATTAAAAGTTTTCATGAGACTTCTATGATTTTATGAAAATCTTCTCAGTTGTTTTATGCAGAAAAAGAAGAAGTACCAGGAAATCAAATTAATAATAGGAAATCAGACAATGATTCAGTTGTTCTCGAAAAACCAATCGCTATAACTATCAATGATTTTATTTTTATTAAAGTTCTTGGCAAAGGATCATTTGGAAAGGTTGGTTGACATTCTCAGCCTTTTTTACTCATTGTTAAAAAATATTGCCTAAGATAATCTTGCCATAATTCTCATCTTAATCCTGTCTGATTTAAGACGTATTTGATTCTTCAATGAATTAACAATTGCCATAATTGCAAAATTAATTAATGAGCTTATCTTGAATCTAGATATTCAAATCAATAATACTAACTTGAAGTGAATGATTTCTTTTATTTGATTGGATCATCTCTTCCGTCATCTTCTATTTTCTCATAATGACCTTCAGAGACTGTACCTCATTACTTCTCAGGTAATGTTGGCAGAGCATAAAAGAACTGACGAAGTGTTTGCAGTGAAAATATTAAAGAAGGATGTGATTCTGCAAGATGATGATGTTGATTGTACTATGTGTGAAAAGAGGATATTAGCTTTAGCAGCAAAACATCCATTTCTTACAGCCATACATTCTTGCTTTCAGACTGTGGTAAGTTTTATAGCTATTAATTATCATTAAAATTCATCCTCTTTCATTTCCTTTTTACCTATTTCTTTTTCTATTTATTTATTTATCATAAGAAGATTGATTAAAGACTGAAATTAACAACGGGAAGATAAAGGGAAAGAGAATAAAGCAGATGAAGTATTCTTGAAAGAATTCGAATCATTTCTTTATTTTCAACATTATTTATCAGCATATAATCAATTTATTTCAATTGATCCCGATTTATTAATACTTATTTATATTCACTTCTTTGCTATCAATAAACGATTACGAGAAAATTATAGTCATTATATTCGTGTTATTTCATTCGTTATTCAAAATTTTCCAGGACCGATTATTTTTTGTTATGGAATATGTGAATGGTGGTGATCTAATGTTTCAAATACAACGAGCACGGAAATTCGATGAACCACGTGCTCGCTTTTACGCTGCCGAAGTTACCTGTGCATTACAGTTCTTACACCGTAATGCTGTTATTTATCGGTTAGCTTGTTACCTTACTATTACTTTATAAATTCATTTTATGTTAATAGATATACTGAGTGCACTGTATGTCCAATGTTTGATCAATAATAATTACAGAATAGATGCAAGTTTTCATCGCATTTAGAATTTCTTTTATTTCTTGAAGTAATTTAATAAATTTTCAGTGATCTTAAACTTGATAACATTCTTCTGGATGCCGAAGGACACTGTCGATTAGCGGATTTCGGAATGTGTAAAGAAGGAATTACTAATTCCAAACTTACTTCAACATTTTGTGGTACACCGGACTATATTGCACCAGAGGTAATTTTTACTTTTCTTTTGTCATGCTGGATTCTAGTAAGTTTATATATCATCTTCAGTACATCATTGCTTCCTAAATTTTTTACTATACCGTAATGCTTTTGAAACTTTTATTCAGATACTGAAAGAAATGCAATACGGTATATCAGTAGATTGGTGGGCACTAGGTGTTTTGATGTATGAAATGATGGCTGGACAACCACCATTTGAAGCTGACAATGAGGATGAACTCTTTGAAGCCATTTTACACGAAGATGTACTTTATCCTGTATGGCTTTCTAAGGAAGCAGTTAACATTTTAAAAGAGGTAAATTTAAATTTTAAAGCTTTGATGTAAGTTATGGGGCTCACAACTATTCATTTGATTCAAGTATTGTGAATTCGAAAATAATGCATATCAATTTTATCAGTAATACGCATCTTGTATTGTGTAACCTTTCCAGTTAATTAGATTTTAATATAATTGCATTAATATTGATTATATGTTCATGTTATTTTCTGATGCATGCATTTTTATTCTCTTTTATCACTTTTAATAGGTCTTTTGATATATTGATCTTAAAATAGCTCATAATGCAGTACTTAAATACAAATATTATCACTGAGTCGAGCAGCATTACTCTTTCTTAGTACGCTTAAATATTCTAATTACTTGATATTATTTTGCTTTGTTAGTTTCCGTTTCAATTCCTGAATTATTTAAAAACTTGATTTATCATTTCCTGGAAGTTATAATAATAAGAAAAATACAAGTTCTAAGGTATTTGTCGAGAAATATAAAAACTAACTAGCTTTCAGTTAATGACGAAAAATCCAATGAAACGATTAGGTTGCATGCAATCGCAAGGTAATGAAGATGCGATTCGCGCACATCCTTTTTTCCATGACATCGATTGGGAAGCATTGGAAGCGCGACGCGTGAAACCACCTTTCAAGCCTAAAATTGTAATTTTTTTTATTAATGCCATTAGGTAGAAGTTTGAGAGATGAATGTGCGATAAAAAATAATCTCATTTTTTACTCAGATTATTAAAATGTTTGATCATGCTATCTCAGATATTGATCACGCTATCTCAGATCTTGATCATGCTATCGCAGATATTGATCACGCTATCTCAGATCTTGATCATGCTATCTCAGATATTGGTCATGCTATCTCAGATATTGATCATGCTATTTCAGATCTTTGATAATGTTATCTGATTTTTTTACTTAGATTATTAAAAGATCATTAATTTTCCTTTCTTTTGTTCAATTTTGTATTAGAACAAATTTTGACTCAATTTTAGAAGTCAAAGCGTGACGTAAGTAATTTCGATGCTGACTTTACGAAGGAAGAGCCAACGCTTACGCCAACAGAACCAGCTGTTGTCAGGGCAATAAATCAAGAGGAATTTCGCAATTTCTCATTTATAAATCCTGATTTTATAATTAATTATTGATACTTTATATTTCTTCATTTGGTTACGCTAGTTGGCAAATCTTTATATGCAATTATGCTAATTGACATGAAAAACCTTTTTTTTTTTGTTTTTGATCATGAATTAGTATATATTCTCTTTAGAACTGTAGTGATATTTTTTCTCGAGATCTCGAATTTTATTATTAAAAATTCTTGAGCATCAATCTTTCCTTAAATTCAAACAGAATGCATCAAAAAAAATCAAAAAATTTCTTTTGTTAAGAAATAATAGCATCTTCATAATGATTTTTGCATTGCTAGGCTTAACCAAGATAATTATGCATAGATTCCGTGAAATTATCAATATTTATTTATATTTTTCGCGATCAATAGTCAACGATTGAAAACTATAAGTTAAACCTCAAAAGTTTTTGCTTGAATGAAACAGATCCTGAGCTTTAGATTCACTTTACGGTTAAGTTTAAAATTAGTCTTCCTTATATCATAACTCAAGCAATAATTTTAACATCCAGTGAATCTAACTATTTATATTCAAATTCGGCCATTCAAATTCTTCTTTAATGTGATTTTTATCGATCCATTCATCGAATGATCTCATTTACATAATTTTCTCGATTTCATACGTGTTCATAAATCACACTACTCATTTCACAAGCAATTGATATCTTGTGTTTCTGTTAACTGCGTGGTATGATTACTTTATCAATATTTTTTTTCTTTATCGAAAAGACAAATTAATCGGTTACTGTGAGCATACATGTTGTTTTGGATCTTTTCCTTGTCTTGTAGCACAATTTATGTTGTACAATTCTTATCAGAAAAAATTCTTATCAGATGGGATTTCAATCAATTCTTTTATTTTTTGATAACAATAATTATCAAATTTCGATTGTTCTCCAAAAAATTATATCTTTAGCTACTGATTGAAAAATCCCATCTGATAAGAATTTTTTATAAATTAACTTTTTGGAATTTAAAAAATTCCACCAAATAATGAAAAATTTTTGGACAATTATTTGAATCAAGAAATATATAACGCATAAGAGTGAAAATCTGTTTGAATTGATGGGCAGACTAGATACTTTTTATATGAAGATGAACATTGATAATTTGAATGCACTTCATTCTGCTTGTAAGTTGAATATTTATTATCATTTTAGTTAATGTATTAAAAATAATCGAACTTATCTTCTTTTGTTTTTAGAGCTTATCCCAGTCTGTATTAATATATTCATTTCATACTGTACAATCTTTCGCATAGAATACTGGTAGTCTTCAATTTTTCACATTCAAAAATTTTTGTTGAATTAATCATATTCTTTTTCCTTTGATGAATTTGTAATCTACAATTATGCATATCAACAATTGCTAAAATCACTGATAATTTCCGTTACTATTTTTATTAAAATAGAAGTAAGAAGTTTTAGAAGCCAACTCTTCTACAATGATAGATTTAAAATTTTTTAAATTAGAAGAATTTTAGTTTGAAATCTAATTCCTAATATATTAAACGTGTAACAATACATATTTTTGAAATTATTTATTTAATAAATAATGTTAGAACATCGAGATGCAAAATAAAATACATTCTGTATCAACAAATCATCAATTTTAAATTACCTTGAAATAATTTTAAAGAAGAAAAAGAATGTGCTCTAATCTCGTATCTCTTAATCAAATAAGACTTCGGGGTATGATATAATATATGCATATAATATAGATCGAATTGTATCGGGAACTAGGTGTGAAATACAATTGTTTATCAAACATTATAAAAGTCAATTAAACCAAAGGTGAATTGAATTATCTATGCTGTTAAGGCTATTTTCTGAAAGTTGACTATCACATTGCTTAAGAATAGATCATATAATAATTTATAGAATTTTAAGAGATTTTTATTGCTGTAAAAAAATAAAAAATTTCTCGGGTTTTGTGTAATTCAAAATTTGGTAAATTGAATTTGTTATATGAGGAATCATTACAATTACGATGCACAAGATAATTGATAAATGTCGATATACAATCCTTGACAATTTGTGTTCTTTTTTTGATAAGATGGAAATTATCTGAGAGTTATTGATGTTGGAAATTGATAAGATTGATAAAGGGCAGAGGTTGAGTTGGAAAACATCACTCCCAGTATAAATTAGGACAAAATAAAATAAAAAATAAAAAAAAAAAACGAAAAATGAAAAAAGAAAATTGATCCTTCTGACATCTTTATAATGGGAGTTGTTTTACAACATGTCAAACATTGATTGCATAAGCTTGCTCATTTGATTGAAAGATCTTTGCAATATTCGAGATATTGTATATAAACTAAACTAAATTATGAGGTCGAAGATATTTACTAGCAAATTAGTTTTCAGCGTTTTGCTATTATCTGTTGAAGATAAGATTTAGTGATAAGAAATAAAAGTGAGAAAAAGATAAAAATTTGATTATATTAATTTTCTTATATTCATCTAAGCGATAAATTATTTGGAAATATTCTGAAATACTTTTATTATAAAAAATGTTTCATCTAGGAAACTAATTAAATAGTGAATAGATATTTAATTGCAAGAACAATGAATGATTAATAAAACGAATGAATGGTAGGATTGTAAAATTTTGGACAGAAGTGATAAATAAAATCCATTCCACTGAACTTCTCGTAAATCTTTAATCGAATTCTTCAAATTAAAAATAATTTTACAATAATAAATAGTGAAATACTATTATTCCTATACTGATATTTGCTCATGTATTAATGGATTATCCTTATTATATTGCATTACTTTAACCGGTTCTTCAATGAATATCTGAAAAGAATTATTTCTATGTTTCTTATTTCCGCTAATAGCAGTTAAGAATGAGATATTATAATCGATTAAAACTGCATTGAAATTATTATGAGAAGAGAATGAATTTTCATGAATGTGATACTACGGTAATGGCACCATGCAATATTGTTAAATTTTAGCTTCCCTCGAAGTTTTGAAAAACTAAGATTTAGGAATTATCAAGTACTATCATTATTATTTAATGTTTTTTGTTATCTAGTAAATCTGAAATTGTTGTCCCATCCTTCTTTTCTAAATTTCCTGAAACTACAATTCTTGGAATGAAAAATGAACAAAAGCAGTTCGAAATTCTACCTTGCCTAATCTGCGGTTTCGTTTAGAGATGATCTCTTTGTTGCTTATTTCATCATGTAAATTAACCATTGATCTAACTGTATTACTGAAGATTACCTCATTAGTGAAAAAAATTTTATCACGGGATTTCAAATAATCCAATGATGCATACGGATCCATCACAATTCTAAATTTTAAGATATTTCAATTGTAACTAAAAAGAAGGGAAAATTGTAAGATGATTGAAGGGAAGAACGTTCTGTTTTTTGCAGCAACCTTCACTTTTTTAACTAATCAGTTCTGATTTTTACGTATATTCTTACCTGATTTTAGGCATCTTAACAAGTTCACGTAATCCAGCTTGAACATCAAGTAATACTTCAGAATCCATGGGTAAATCGTCGTCCGTTGTTTCCTCACTATTTTTTTCGCTATACTGAAAAATGGATACATCAGAGTGAAGAAAAAATATTGAAACAAATTTCAAAACATTAATACTTCTAAATAAATTCTAAGATATCAAAATTATTTCATTTCGAGAAGTTTAATATGTGGCAACCTTTTGCACTTTACTAAATTTGCTCCAAAATGGAAGACCATTTTCGTCAAATAGCTTATCTTCGTTAGCTTTGTTAGAAACTTTTGAAACTGGCTTCTAGAATTTAAAAATTTAGATCTTAATTTTATTCTAAGATTAAACAAAAATCATCAAGATAACTTTAAATCAAGTAAAATTTTAAGTCAATTTATATTTATAATTAGGATTCTACATGTTTTTGACAAATTTTTAAATACTTTCCAAATTTTTTCCGCCTATAAAACTTGATTTTCATTCAAATTTTATGAAAAAGTTTATGTGAATATTTCTATGACATATTATTACTTGAACCTTCAACAGAATAACTTTATCATTTTTCGTCCTCATTTGCGGTTTGTTCCTAAAAACTTTGATCATTTTTCAATACCAATTTAAGACAATCTTTGATCTTGCTTTGAGCTCTAAAATTTATATCTTAAAATTAATGAACTTTTTACTTTATATCTTAGCACTGACTTGCAGCATGACATGGTGTATAATAAGTTCCACATCCTTTTAACGTCTGGTGCAAGCAATAATTTCCTGTGTTGGAAAATATTTAAAAATACCTCTCAACCTGTAGTCTCGATGGAAATTTTTCATCTGCTCTGCGTAAGGGTGTTTCTAGCACGTTCTAAAGAATAAAAGCAAAAATGAAGCAAATTTGTTCTTTATAGTTATCTCTTCATTTAGATTTTAGCTTTGAGTTGAATAGAATGATAAAAAAAACAATTGATGGATTATCTGATATCTTACTTTTTTGACATCTGTGATCTTTCAAAATATGACTTGAAGAAAAACGAAATTCATAACTATATGACATTTCCCTTTTACTCGTCTATATAGTAATATATGTTAATATTGAAAAATTTAAGTACTACCTTTAAGGTGTTTCGTTGCCGTAGCTCGTTGCGTTTTTTAATTTTTTCAACAAATTTTTGTACCGATGAATCTTGCATAGGAAGACTGAAGAATGCTTTGATCTTTTCTCGAGCATCTATTCCTTTTTTTTTAAGAAAAAAAATTAAACAGCATAGATACTTGAAATATGGAATACTTGAAATATGTTTAAAATTTTTACAAACTAAAAACAGAGAATCATTTCATAAAACAAGCAGAATCAACTCCTTCTTTCTATCAATTGAAAAATTTTAAAATAACAATATCATACTTCTAATGCTTTTCCTACTTGATGAAGAAGATGACCAGTCGGAAATTCCACGCCATGATTGCAGTGTTTTACGGAAACTTCTGCAATTAGAGTGATAAATTGCAGATTAAGAAAAAAATGATTACATGAACCTTCCTTTTGTAAGGATGATTAAATAACAGATTAATGCATATAAGATACATTTGAGAAATTTCTGGAAAAGATTCAAGCAGAATGAATTAAAAGATATTCATTCATACCTACTGTTTCGATGATGATTGAAAAACTAATTTTTGAATATGATTTAGTCTTTTTTAATTTTCTCTATTATTGTTTCCAATCAACAAAAATGGCTCTTAATAAAAATCAACTGGACAGATCAATTTCAAAAATTTCAGAAGATCAAAATTGCAAAAAAAATAAGTTGAGAGATTACCGTCAAAATTCAATAACGAATGTGTCACTACCAAAACCCAACTTTTTTTTTATCCCTTTTATTTTACCTACTGTTTTAAAATTTTCTAAAGTGGAGAGATGAAACAAGTACTTCAGTTAATACTATCATGAATTCCAGTTAACTTAGATTATATAACTTCGAAAGCGAGATAAAATGGCAGACTGAAAAGCGCAATGTAAGCAAAAATGTTTCGAACGAATACCTGGATGAGTTGATAGATATTTGATGAGAGGCAAAACAGTTCATAGTATGTGACATCAAGTAAGCTTTAATACTTCAAAATAAGCAAAATATAACACTGCAAATCTAAAACAAACTTGATTGGTACCCTTTCTTTCTGAATGCTTCGATTTTTTTGCACTTGAAGAGCTGGCATCTCAAGAATTGCTGAGCTACTGGTGGTAGAATATGCTTCTGATTGTGTTCTTGCTCTCCTTCTGTTTGATTCAATTTTCTTCAGGCTATTTTGCAGTCCATCCTTCCTGAAGAATTAATTTATTTTCTTTCTATTCTATTCAGGTCTTTTTTTATTTATTAATAAAAAGCCTAAAAATATCATAATCGCTAAACAACTTTTCTAATATTTTCAAGTTTGAGTTACAGATAATGAGGCCAGATTTAGCGCTGTTGTATCATATACATGATCATTCCTTTTCTCTGTTAATTTTAACTAACTAATATCTCTTGATTTCATTGTACTTCAACATGTTAGAATTTCCCTGATAAATAAGTAATTGATTGTTTCGTAATAAATATTTGATGCGTAAAATCAACTATATTTCCATTTGCTAGGGATGCTATTTATGGAAAATTCATCTTGTTTAAGTCTAAACTTTTAATTTAGTAGTTGTGGCTTGGTGTTGATTGTAACTATTAATATGAGGATAGAACTTGATATGGATTTAGTCAATTAATTATGTAAATGAGTAAATAAAAAGAGTTGAAAGATTATAAGACCTTGTTTTCGGCAAATTTTCAGCTATTAAAACAATCTACTTGTTTGGGAAAAATCGATAAAAGATAGCATGATAATTTAAGATCAAAGAATTGACGAGTATATAGTTATTTTTCAAAAGAAATCAATACGATATACTTCCTTCGATTTCTTTTTGCGAACTTTTTTCGCTCTTCTTCACTTGCTTGTCTTCTACTCCTCCGTCTTCCATTATTTTGCTTTCGATGATCATTTCGGTGATCTTCACGTAAGTGTGATCTATGTGATTTCTTACTTGTATGCTTACTTGCTGATGAACATTTTTTATCATTTTTGCGTGAGTTAATATGTTTTGAAAGAAACTTTTCCTTAATCTTGATAAGAAAGATTTTTTCTCTCGCTCTGAAAATTAACCGTATGAGCTTAGAATTTTATTCAGAAAAATTATTTATTCAAATGAAAACTAATTTTTTCTATTACAAAAAATTTATATCCAGTGGTTAATGTTGAAAATTTTTTGTACTTTGAAATCATAAGAAATTCGACACTAAAACTTATTTGAAGGAAATTTCGACGTCATTCGAAAAAATTACCGTTAAATTGATTTTTTACAGATGGAATTTTAAAATACCTGAAGTTGCGTCAAAATATCGTTTATGTTTAGCATGTTTACTTTCCAATGGCCCCATATTACTGCAGTAGTTTACTGAACCAAGAAATTTCTATTAAAGAAATCTTTGTAAACTGAAATTTTCTAGATTGCCAAAGTCATGTCTCATCGAAAAATGATGCAACTAACCAGTTGGAAAAAAATCTAAGAATAAGTGAAATGATATAAGTGAAAAGTTTTATATAACTTCATGTATTTAAATTCCGCAGAAATTTACATGAACTCTAAAATTTAAAAATGAAATGTTTGGATTTATAAGACCTTTATTTCCATTAATTTAATAATTAATAATGGCGAAGTGGAAGTCACATAAGAATTTCCTCAACTTTGTTTAAGATTCTGCAAAAATCATTTACTTATTCAGCTTTTCAACCATAAATTAGTCATTTGTTATTATCTGGTAGAAATTTTATTAATTTTATTGCGGCAATATGATGGAATGGCGGTCCAATCGAATAACAAAGTAAGTGTTGCGAATATTAATTATCGCTAAACAAATTAATAAAATGAAATAAATCATACAAAGTGCAAATAAATGTGATGAATTATGTAAGTAATTTCACATTTCTTAAGATTATTTTTTATGCGTCTGCTTGTTATCTTGATTAACAAATCCATAGCCTTTCTTTTATACCTAAAAACTAATTCATATGCAAAATGCTTTATCTGATAACTAATCTTATTACAATTCCTATACCGTTATCAAACCCTAATAATTTTTTCTTCCTGTTGAATTTCCAATAAATCTAACATATTTGGAGGTCGATTCATTAATCTTCTCGAGATAATTCTATTAGAACACTACTTATATTCTTTTGCGATTGATTATTGCATGCTTTGGTTGAAGATAATTTGGACAAGCATTATTTTCTTTCAATCGTCATATTCTTTGTTCTAAACTAGAATAAGTTTAGCATTCATTATCCCAATGATTCTTATTACAAAAAATACAAGATTTTTGAATTTTATTTACCTTCTTCGTATTAGCTTTTATTTTGTAGTTATATCTTTGCAGAATCGTTACAGCTAGAGTTGAAGTTTCTTCTGAAAAAATGTCGTGGATTAATCTTACTTTTAGTTACCTTTTGCTGTTTGATTTTGTTGAAAGACTGGCTTCTTATAACTTCTTCATTTTTTTGAATCAGTTTCGCTAAAAATTGTTTAGTTACTGACCACTTTGTCCATAATCCAGGCAGGCAGTTCATTTTTAATAATAATTTCGACGCTGGATTTTTCAAGATTTTCGCCCATTGTTTCAGATTGACGAAATATTTTTTCGATACTTCAATTTTTGAATATTTAGTATATTTTGCAAAAGAACTACGGCTTTGAAATTACTCTAGAATCCTCTTCACAATATTGGATTTCCACTGAAAGTAGGCAATGGTAGTTGGAGTAAGTTATTTGTTGGATAATAGATTATTTGATTTGGTTACTCCTTTATTCCGCTCTATTCAAGGAGTTGGGATACTATCCTGAGTCATTCGTATGATTCAGAATCAAAGTTATGATAACTTCTTTACTTTCACTTGTTAAATTCAAAAATACCTTTTTTATCCTCAGCTATTTAGCGGGTATTTGTTTTCCTCTTGTTGTTTCTTCGGTGCTGGAACTTGCTGAATGTATTGGATCCAATTAGTATTAATAGCTTCAAGTATTCCAATATGCATTCTGAGATGCATCATTTTTTCTTCAATGATTCTTTTTCGAGCCTCGTGCTATTGACAGATTCTTTCTCTTTTTTTCCAGCGGCATCAGATCCACTGCTTTGATTTCTTTGAAAAGAGCTTTCAGTTTTTTTTTTGCGGATCGCATACTGAGAATTATAGTTGCAGACATTTTCCAACTCGTGGCACAAATAAAAATTTGTGTAAAAAAGGTTTTATTGGAAATTCCTCTGGATGGTTTGAATTTGGTGGGCAAGCAAGATAAGACGAGGCATAGAGTAGTCGTTTATTAGGTCGGGTAAAAATGTTTATTCTGGCTTTTGCATTTTAATCATGAGTTTACTATGTACAATTTTCATTAACACAAAAGTATTTGGCAGGAGTGGTTTACAACAAATAATACAACAGATATTCATTTAAATAGCAGAAAAAACTATAAGGGATATGAATGTAATATCAGTAGGTACTAGAACAGATAATTCGGGAACGCTTTTTTAAAAAAAAAAAATCTTTGAACAAGATCCAATAAATGAAAAAATTCTTACTGCTTTGACAGAAACATGTCCTTTGACACCATTTAATCTTTTGTAATAGTTTAAAGTAGGATTTCTAACATAAGCAAAATTAGATCACATTTTATGATTAGTGTTAAACGGAAATCCTAGTTTTTTAATTTGCGTTATTGTACTGATGATTAAAAAAAAATGTTTATGTAAAAAATCCATTTGCTTGAGAATTCTATTAGTTTAATGATTTGAAAATTTTGTTTTGTTTATTTATAAATAACTGCAAAATAGAAAAGATGAAATAATTAATGATATTGAATATATTAATTAATTCTTTGCATTTTTTGAACACTGTTCTTGTGTTTTGTCCAAGTCATCATTATTACTCTTATCTATATTACGATTCTGAGTCGCTTGTTTTTTTATTCTCGATGTTTCTGTTTCAATCGGCAAGCTTTGCTTCCTCAATTCAGTTTGTACTTTAATCGAATTGATAACTTCGAATCTATAAAAAAATGCTCTAAGAGCAAGAGATCATGATTGTCAAATATGCTAAATAAATAACAAAAAATATTTTTATCAGTGATGATAATTATGTAGAGATTGTCAATGGCAGTATAATAAAGAAACCTTCGCGAAAGTTCTTCCTTGCGTGATTTGTCGCGCTGACGCCTTATAACTGCAGATTCTGCAAGTTGAATGAAACAGAATCATATCCTGATTCATTTATTATCTAGTATTTCTAAGCCAGCTTAAATTCAAACTTTGATACAAATCAAAAATAAATTGAATTGAACGATTTTAGTGTTGCTTATCCATTTTACTTTTACGGAATATTTTGTAAACATAAAATTTACCTAAATTTTTAAAATCGAATTAGATCACAGATTTTCTTAAATAAGAAATCGATGCCTTTATAAGTTTCTTTCTAATGATTAACCCGAGATTCTGCTTTAAATTATAAAATGGCAATAATTTCTTCTTCCAACTTCCTTATATTTTTTGTTTACCGTTATTTTTTGCTTTTTTTAAAGGTCTTTTTTTAAAAACTTCACTATTTTCCAATCTTCTATGTGCCGGCAATTCGTTCTTTTTCTTCGTCATCTTTGATTTTGATATTCTTATAAAATCTCTGCTTCGTTTGAACTGCTGGTTATTTCTCCAGGAAGTGGTTTGTTTTTTCACCATATCAGCCATTTCATCCTTTTTTGAATATAATGATAAAGGTTCACTGCTTGCTTGCTTAACACTCAGCGCTTTCATTTCATCTCGTTGGCTTTGGCTTTTCTTACCTATTCATCATCAACAGGTTGTCAGTTAAAGTCCGACAACCGGTATATGCACTAGGCAAAAATGAAAGATCTGAATTCTTCTCTCCCTTCATCCTACATGTAGATAAGAAGAAATTTATGACTAAAGTTGATGTTGAACACTGATTTTATTTGCATTAAAGCCGAAATATTTTAAAAACTTTGTGACTATGACTCTCTTTAAATTTGAATTAAAAAGCAATCAGTTTGATGTGTACTAAATTATTGATTTCTTTACCTTTTACTTTTGTATGATTCTTTGTCGAAGTTGGTTTACTTTGAAATGAACCCATATTACCCTGCCTATATTCCAAAAACTAAAAAAAGCATAATTTAACTTAGGAGTAGAAAATCTAAATTTTTTGTTTAATAAAATCTATTATCCACTGAAAACAAAAGCGACCACTCAACAAATGATCGAGGATAATCTCATATAATATATGCAAACATATAGATCTATAATTCCATTTATTTAAATCATTTCAAAAATTATTGAATTTAATTAATATAATTCAAAATCATTAAATAAGGTATGTTTTCTTAAAGTGAATCATTATTCATATTTTGGCAAACAGAAGTGACGACATGGCTGAAGAAGCTGATATTCGTTCTGAAACACAGATGGCGCTTACCGAGTTTGTCTTATGTATTTGTGTTATTCAAACACCTGATCTTACTGCCGCATGTTAAACCTAATTTTAAATAGATCTTAGGAGCATTTTTTAATTTCGCATAATTTGAATACATCCAAGTTTCAGATTTTATTAATTCAGTAACTATCAAAATAACATTTTTTGAAAGCATCAATTCGACGTTATAGAGTTCTCGATTTAAACATGACTCTTTCATTATATTATCGCGAGAATGCTTATTAAATAATAAATTACTTCATTATTTTTTGTTCATAATAAAAATAAAGACTATTATAGCATGCAAACAATATATAATTAATAAAGAGACCATAAAAATGACGCTTGAAAAATTAACTATAACTAATGTCCTATTGTAAACATTAGCATCGAGAATTTCTATATTTTCATAACACATAATTTCTGTAATTTATTTATTATATGGTTTTATCAACTATTGGTTGCAAAATTTAACCTCAACTTTCTCTAGGCTCATTATTCATTGTTATCATCAGTAAAAACTCATTGCAGTGATACGGAACACATTGTGACTTCTTCCATTAGATCAGATACCATAATCTTACGTACAAGACGTCGCAATTATTTGATTAATGTAGCAAATTTCGCAAAATGGTCCGAAAAAATCGCAGCAGTAATCTTTCATTTTAAGTTTGATACTTTTGAAATAGCATTGCATGCACTAAATATGCCACTCAAACTCAACCTTAGCCTTTCTTAAGGTTACTTATTTTTGAAAATTAAAAAGTTACGCGCTGTTTTGCAATCGGAGAAATCTAAATGTACATAGAGAAATTCAAACAATTGACAATTCTGATATTTTTTGAAAAAACAAACACAGAAGGTTTAAAGCTATAAAATTATTATTCCTCAATCCTCTCAAAATAATTATCGTTTGAGTTAATGAAACGTGGGAAAGTACCACCAGCAATTGATCTATCTTGCTACAATACTGGCGCCGTACGTACATTGACCGATTTTATTGCTGGAGTAGATCAACGTAATTTACGTTTGGGTGATAATATTCTCACCGATTTATTGCAATTGGCACGCATTTTCCGTATGAATCAATTTATCTCACTAATCATAGAGGTTTGTTGAAAATTTATGCAATTCGTAGCAAAATGAAAAGGAACAGAGAGTGATCTATTTAAGATGTATCTTGCTTATCAGTAGCGATAAGCTGATGACTTTATAGATAATCAAATGCATGTAATGAAATATATTTTCTGTTTTTGCAAATTTCTTTATTTCCAATTAAGTTTTAAACGTTGCCAAAGACAAAGTCCAAAATCTCAAATTTGTGAAATTAAACCATTAATACAACAAGTTACTCTAACATAATAACGAGCTTAACGATTAAGATTTCAGCAAGAGAGACTAATAACGGAAATAATATAAAAAACAGGACTCAATATGACCTTTGATATTATCCATCCTACTGACCTCGGCGACTACATTTGACGAAAATAATGTTAATGTTAAGGTTCTTTGCACCATTCCTAGGTCAGTTCTGAGGTCACCGGAATTATCACCTTTATCTGGAGAGCATATGATAACTATTATGATTTACAATATCCTGACCTACAAATTAATACATCTCTGATACAATCTCATATGAATTCTCATATTTTCTTTTATCACAGAACACTTTTGCAATTTGTTGCAACAAGATATATATATGTCATATTTTAAATCTCATGACTGAAACTTTAAAACTAATTATTTCTGAATATAATTTGAGATATTCAGTATGTGATCGAAAAAGTGGAAAAAGGGCCACCGTCGAATCTTTTATTAGCCTTAAATCTGATATCTGCCGACTGGAGCATATTTTTGCAAATTAATGAAGCATCAGCACTTGTGGAATCTGCTGCCGAAAATATCAAAGAAGTGACTACATCTACTTTTTTCTACATTCTACCAGCAGCGGTTCTAGTTATGATTTACAGCAGGTAGTTCTTTGGCAACGAAAAGTTTCTTATTTACATCTTCCTTAAAGAATAAAAAAAATAAATTCTTAGGCTTCCTGCAATATATTTTGTATTCGGTCCACTTACCTCTCGTCTTAGCAGCTAATAATATATTTCCTCGATCTTCATGAATTGACCAATTATTGTGTCACTAGCAACAGAACAATCAGACAATGAGAACTTTTACTTGTTAGAAAAGAAAAATTAGAAACGACATATAACATGTTTTCAAAATTATAAATCCAAAAGTTTTCACTTAAGTAATGTTTTGTGATTTTCATGATGAAGATGTGACTTAGACATATCGTCTGAAGTCGAATTAAGTCAGCGTTTGATTCGTTGGCTCAAGAAAATGGTTCGAACAGATAGCGATGCTGAAATTCTCTTCTCTTGCATTCGAACACCATTCCTGTCACCAAAGGATCGTGAAATCATTCGGGATAAATGCATTGGATTGCCGAAAAGTGTAGATAACTTATTTCTTTTAATACGTTTTGGTATTTGCAATATCTTCTTCTTTCTAAAACTTTTTATATTAGCTGAATGATTCTATTAAGTAACGGTACGATTTTTATCACTACTATCTGATCAATCACTACATTTTAATCACAGCGAACTGCGCATCATCTAGGAACTTGTTCATTATCAGGAAACTCTCGATTCGATAAGTCTGGGATTATTCTGTCTAATATATTTATAATATAAAAACCATTCCACCTAATGTATCTATACAGAGCGATGTCCATTACTGTTAATCGGAGTATTAAATGAAAATTTCCTGAGTATACATAATATTGATATTATCATACTACTCACATTGAGTTGTCATGTTCACTTTGAATTTTATGGAAAGAAGTAAATGGTAATTTAAATTTGAAATCTGAATGATATCTGAAGAGTGATATCATGGGCAATTGACATCTAAAATATCAGAAACGATGCCAGTTATGGGTAATAATTTTCAATTAATAGATTGCTTCAATTCAAAATGATAAATTTGCACGGGCATTTTTAGGATTATTTTGTTCAAGGATTGAAAAGCTATTATTCTGATTGTTGTAAAGGCATAACTTAATAATTTTTAATCTAAATAAACTCTCCAAATTTAGATGATAAATTCCATCGAGAATACACTAAACTCACCACGTAATCATCGCTGTTGCGTGATCCGTGAACATGTTGAACGTCATTATCCACGCTGCGGAATTCCAGACAGCAACAATTACTTTAAAATAAATGTTATCAATGTAACGACTAAAATGATGGGGAATAAAAATAAAAAGTACATGAGCTTGACAATCTTCTGAAATGAATTTCATCAGAAAAACTTGCTTAAGCACTTCTTTACTTATTTTTGTTAACTGTGATCGATCCCGTTAATCTTATTCGCTTATTTTGGCAATAATTGTAAATAGCGATGATTTTCGGAGTAAAAGGGATCATTTTGCATGTGTTAATAGATTACTTCAAATTTAGCTCCATTTATTATTTGAAAAAAAATTAAAGATTGAAAAAATAATCTGCTTTTTATAACAAAATACAGATTCAGTTTAACATTAATCAAGTAAATGTTTAAATCAGATCGAACTAGTTATACTATTTCCTTTAGAAATGAAAAATTCGCAAGTGCTCCGTTTTCACAACATTTAGAAAGGAACTTGTCTACGGCTCGTGGAAGTAGTCATTACAACTTGGGAAAAAAGAATGAAATACAAAAGGAAAGTTAGTTCGAAAAGTTCTTATTATTCCATCTTAGCTTATTATTATTATTTTTTAGTGGTATCCATTTTAGTGAATAATCCTAATTGCTATGTCGCGTAGAAATTTCTAAGCTTCACCAGTAAATCGAATATTTGTATTTTTTCTTTAGCTACAATCATATGTAAATGTTTATTGTAAATGTTTATTTTAACGCAGCATTACAATTACATGTTTCTATATTAAACTTTATGTGTTCTGCTCTAAAAATTTTAATAAACTTTGACTCATTTCGTGTTTGCTAATATCAATACATAACTTGATAAATAATGGATTGATATCATTCTCTATTTTTTAGTTAAAGAAGAGGAATTTAAGAATATTTATTTTTGGGAAGAAAGCACTATTCTGAAACAGAGCTTTAGTGTTAAAAAAAATGTTGAAGCTAAAGAATCAGTAGGATTCCTTTTGGAATCATTCAAAATTGAAATAACACAAAAAACAATTAAAGTTCAAAAAAAGATAGAGACATCCTTTTTAGATCCTTTCCACAAATATAAGCGTGATGATCAATGAAAAATGGCTGAAAAAAATATAATCCTAATTATAATATTGCATAAGAAATGTTTAGTTCTAAGAAATTTAGCATTTTAAATTTAATGCTAAAAATATGGTATTAAATATGATATTTTTGCACTTATACAAAATAAAAAAAATTTGTCAAAACCATTCTTAGCTTTTGTTTTTAGTTGTAAAAAAAAATTAAAAATGTGAAAAATTTAAAAATTGAATAAGTATTTTAAAAAAATTTATAGTTAGTGATGATGATACTGATGGCAGACGACACCGACGATCTAGAAAAGCTAAAACGTACCGGAAAAATGAAGGTTCGTTTGTTGGATGATTGGAATTATAATTATCAAAAGATGAAAAAAAGATTATCCGATATCTAAACAGATTTATTGATCATTCAAATTCTGATCATTTGATTAGCTATTCACTTAAAAAAAGTTATTATGTATTAAATATGAAGGCAAATGATTATTTTTTAGCGGTTGAAGACGACTCAAATTCCAATATGTGATTGAAGAAATTGAAGTAAATTATGCGCGCTCTTTTTATCATCAAAATGCTATAAAGCATTGATCTTTCATTCTAATTCGATTTTATTGCGACAAATCTGCGAATATTTTGACAAGATATTTGTTCCAATAATCGCTTTTGGAAAGCTATATAATGAATAATAATAATAATGAAGAATTAATTACTTCTGTCAGCAACCATTTTTGCTATATTCTTTATCCCAGATTTCAAGGATCCAATTTTTGCAGTGGTTTAGAACTTAGACTAATCAGGGCAATCTCTAAGTTTTAGAATTATCAAAAAAATATATCATGCAAATGTATATGCATATATATACGTTGATATTCTTAGAATCAGAATTTCTAATTTCACCATTCGAGTTCATGTGAAATATTTTTGCTGTTTTTGAGGTATGAAAACTCGTTTAACGCAACCCTCTTTTCTTAGCGAGATGGATCCAAGTATTTTCAAAGAAAATCAAGCCTAATTTTACTGTTTAGGCATAAGAAAATAGGAAAATTAATTACAAGATGAAGCAAGTTTAGCTCTTTCGCTATCTATTGATCAGTAGGAATATGTAGGCTTAATAATTTGCATCGAAATGTTCTTTGACAGAATCTGTATCATTGAGGTATGAAAATTCGTTTTTTGAGATATGATAACTCGTTTAATGCAACCCTGAATAGATGAATAGATCAAATATAGTTTATTCAATTCAAATTTTATATCACTGAATTATCGATATAACTAATTTAGATTCATATGCCAAAAAAAAACCATTTATTGCTACTGATACCATGCTTATCACATTTTTCATACAATATATCATTGAAACTAATTAAATTTAAAACATTAGATAAATTTGAAACGTAAATTCCGACTCGTTTTCTCTCTACTACCATTTCATGATTATTGAGAGAGTGAGCTTTCTTGAGCGATTCTTTCTTCTGATCACAGCAATTGTTTCAAGAGAATGTAATCCTTCTTACAATATCTTTTATGCCCATTGTTATAGACTATGTTAAATTGAAATGAAAATAATACTAATAATGTATGCTGACACAACAACGAAACATATTATTATTGCTAATCAGTCAATAATTACTGATTAAATTTTGAATTCAGCTTGCATTTATGATATATCTATGATAACATTATTTTTTTCGACTCCTCTCTTCTAACAATCTAAATATTGCAAAAATTCTCCTCCTTTTTTTGGTGCCCTAAATACGTCCACTTAGGAACGGAACAGAAAGCGAAATTTCAAATTTGTAAATTATTTTCGTTTTCATTGTATTGTACCTTTCATTTTCTATCTCTTACCAATTCGGTTTTCCCTGCTATAGCGGACAGTAATCATTTGGGAAAAGATATAATCAAAACAATAATTGATGAAAGAAGAAGCTGCTCTCTTCGTTTTCCCATGTCGCAGATGATTAGTTCAATGTTAGCCGTTCGAAGATTAATGGGTTCTTCCCTTCCATTAACTTTTCGATCTGAATCACATTCCTGCATTGTTCTATTCTGATTGCCACAAAATGATTTATAACTTAATAACTTATTCAATTCAGTAGCGTTATGTAATTTATACAATGGAGAAGTAAAAAACATAGAACATCATACTGAGAGAATCACTGCCAGGAATCTGTTTCAAAAATTACACGGACTGGAGCATTTATTGGAAATGTTTATTTGTTGATAGGGGTAACAATACAACAATTACAATTTGTAGCATAGCATGCAAATGGCATACATAGGATTAAATCAATACATTGCGAAGGAACGATCTATTATGAAATAATTGACAAGAGGAGTAACAATGGAAAAATGGGGAAGGAGACGACAGAATTTCCAACAAACCTTAAAAATATGCTCAAAAAGTTTTTGGTATATGTAGATCCTACAGTAATGCAGGACTGAACTCCATTTTGATTGTTCTATTTGCCAAATGTCAAATATTTGCGGTAGCAGAGAGTTCGAGCTAATTATAATGACGTTTTATTAGCGATAATTAATATAAAATTATTTTTTTATTCGACTGTACTCGCTATGTTTGCAGAATTATGGATTCACATGCGAAGGAAGAAACCACATGTTGAACATGTTCTTTTATTTGTAGAATTTTTAAATATAATGACTTTTAGCAAATATATATATATATATATTTCAGTATAATGACAACATCTGTTTCACTATCTATTAGAATTACGTGTTGAGATATCCTCATTTGCCTGAACAGCAACACAGGATAAATTCAGCAATAATGAAGAAATAAAAGTCTCAAAATTACTACCGAAATTTGATGACAGAAATATTATATTCGCATGTTGAGTTTACAACAGATTTCGAAAATTTTCGCGAGTTCCTGTTAGAAAATTAAAGTTTTCAACTGGATGGATCTAACTACTACCAGTGATTGAAACGATCATTCAAATGATTGATTTTTCCGTCAGACATGTATTATACTTTTCGAAGTAAATGATAGAATCATGTTACAAGAGAAAATAATCCTGATAATTATCTAGAACTCCAGCCACTCATTATTCCATGATTTAGTCATCTGGAAATTTATTGATCCCAAACAATGAGAAAATAAATGATTCATAATGATTACGATAGCCCTGCACACTGCAAAACAGAAGCAAAAAGAAGAACTTCAAAACGAATCTATATTAAATTTTTACTGATCAAAACAACTGAAAAAATAAGCCATCATTTAAAAGTATCCCAACATTTAGCAAAAATTATGGATAAAAAAAAAAAAAAAAAAAACAGAACAAGAAATGTTGTCAAATTCCTAAAGATTCCTACCAATAAGTTGCCATATTACCAAAAGTATAGAAAATCAAGACACTAAACTACTGGAAATAAATTATTTCATCTACGTCATTACATGATAAATGATTTAATACAGGGTAAATACTACATAAAATATATTGCTACAATTAAATGTAATCAAAATCAAGAACATTCGAATTATCTAGAAGGAGTTTCTTACAAAGCTTATGAAATTCAAATGACATAGGAAGAATAATGAATTTTTTCTACTAAAAGGCATTCATTTACATTCAACTCTCTTTCGATTTTTCGGCTAATTCGGTTTCCAGTTCTTCATCAATTTCTTCTAGGAAAGTTTCTTGTTTAAGTCCACTATATGTGTACATATAAACTGCCACTGCCAAACCAAACAGAACAAGAAATGTTGTCAAATTCTGCAAAATACAAGCAAAAAATGATAAAGATTCGAAATAATCAATTATTGCAGAATCTAGTCTTGATTTTTTTCCATTTATTCTTTTCTTCATTCCAAAGAACACATAAGTCTATTTATATTCACAAAGCTAAATTCATGATCGGTATGGAAAATTTGGTAAAACAAATTACAACTGAACAGCAATCTATCATCGATTAAAGTCAAAGAAGAATTCTCAATTTTCTAAATAAGAAAGAGATTTCTGACCTATTTCGCAATGTACCGTCATTTAATCTAACAAATTGACCTGAAAAATATTAAATCAAACTGGTATCTAGAATCAATCAAAACTGCTGAAGCGCTTCAATTTGAATCAGAAAAATATGCATACAATCTATTACTCACCTTGTAACTCAATTTTTTCATAGCAACTGCTCTTGTTTCGGTCATCTTTAAAAATTCTTCCACATGCCTCCTCTCTGCTCTCGGCAAAGCCTTGACATCAACTTCCTGAAAAATATAGCTGCAAGAAAAGAAATTCGTTAATCCCATAAATGTTAATAAATCTTTCTTTTTAGCTGATTTAAACCTTTATATCATTCGTTTTTTTCTATTAATCTTCAATCATCAGCAAGTTCGACCAATTCTCATATAACAAGTTAATCAAAAATATTTAATACTATGCTATCGATCATTTTCTTTCTCAGTCTTCACTCTATTTCGTTGAAGCTTAAAAGCAATTTCCAACTAGCAGCAGATATTTTTCATTTATATAAACAAAAGAAAACCTCAAGCATTGTTGGATCTTTTCTTTTTTGCAATTCACCGGCATTCGGTTTTGACAGCTCCGTTGATGATGTTTCAGCAAACATTGGCGAATAGTACCGCCTCAACGTAGACGTCCGAAATATACGAATCAATGTATCCGATGTCGAACATCGTGGAATCACCTGATACATTCTGATAGGTAATGCCTTAGTAAAACCTACAAGTAATATAAATATACGCTATTTAGATGATACGTATACAGAATAGCCGCATTCTCCGGACGGATGGTTTCAGTCTATTCATCTGTCGTCTAACCGGAAGCGATAATTATCGAGCTTTTTTAAAAACTTAAATTTTCTCGAATTTAAATTCTTCTATTTAACTCCTGTAGCAATTCATCCAATAAGCGAAACGAGTTATAAATTGTAAAAATATATTTGGTTCATTCTGGCGAAATAAAGTCTGTGCAGCTTCGAAAACATTTTGAAATTTTATTGTCACTACTCATAATACTTTTTTCAAAAAAGTCAATATTTTATCGAAAATCCACTTCGCGGATTTATTGACCGGAATATTTTATTAAAATAACGATGATGGAATGTTACTCTGGCACAATAAATACAAGAATTCAGTATCCCAATTCATACTAAAACAAGGAGATTAGGATAACTACCAGCCAAAAATTATATGCAAGCCAACATATAGCACCGTATGATAACATGAAAGTACACCGCATTATATGGTCGGATAGTCTTGATGATTCCATGAATTCTAACTCTATAAATTATTCACGGGTCAATTCTTCTCGCAAACTTCGAATTTTCAAAATAACATAACGCAAAATATTTCAAAGCATAAAAAAAGTAAGCTAGCACAATTCATTTCTATAATGCAATGTTAAGAAAAAAAAAAAATTAATCGTGGCGCGAGCATTCTCCATAGTATCATTAATTAAATCAGCTCCTTGAATCACAACTTTCAGCAACCTGGAATTCGAAAAACGGAAAGAAATAAAAAAAAAAAACTAAGGCTTTTTTTAGGGAAGAAATAAGTTAAAAACATGTAAAATGTGACTTTAAAATGAAATGAAATCGAATGTGTGTCGTGACTAATATACGTATTCTTATGAAATGAGTCAAAAATTCAATTTCGCTGTTTCTCTCCGAAATTGCATCAAAAAAAAAAAAAAAAACACAAATATAAACTAACATTTATATCAGCAAACGGATCTTTGCGAAGTTGTTCAGCCGTAGCTCGTTTACTTGGTTCGACTTGAAAACACAGATCCAAAAATGAATAACACGTTAAATCTGCTTGAACGCTTTGTGGTATTGTTGGCCTCATGCCACTACCGACACGAAAAACAACTTGCAGTACTTGATCGCATTCATGCCATGGAGGCTGAAATTGGAAATCTAACATTGATTTTTTGTTTTTTCCAGTTTTAAAAATTACAAATTAATGAATTTGAATCCGAAGATATAAAAAAGGTATTCATAATTCGACAAAGTCAATTTATTAGATTGATATTTTTGAAAGTTCTAACTGACAAATTAACATACTGTGAATTGAAGGTGACACTGAAGAAATTAAATTTAGCTTTCTCACTAACTTTGACAGCATGACTGTCTCAATCACAAAGCATTATGAATTGAAATACAACTGACTTTGCCCGTACACATTTGCAGAACAACACAACCAACGCTCCAAATATCAGCTGCTCTACCATATCCAAAAAGCTCTTCTCTACCGTTTATTTCTGTCCGGCCACCAAGTGTTTGTACTTCTGGTGCCATATAAGCAGGAGTACCTACCCATTCAGCTACCTCACCGCAAGCCGTTGTACCATCCTTTAGTCTCACTGAACTTCCGAAATCACCAAGTTTTAAAACATCCCTTTTCCCGAGAAAAATATTTGCAGCTGAAAAATATGAAAGAGTTTACTTTCTTATACAACTTAAGCTAAATAATAAAAAAACGCATTTCTCATAAGAGCAAGTTTCCAACAGAAATATTTTACGTTTTATGTCTCGATGAATAATCATTTTCATATGAATGTATTCAACTCCTTTTAACAAGAAATGAGTATATCGCCGAACACATCGCATATCTAGTAAACCTTCGCGACATACTTCTTCAAGCGTCCCCTCGGGACAATATTCCATGAAAATAAACAATTCTTCCTACAATAATTGATAAATTAAGCATACAAAACTGTCTTGATCAATAAATCGAACAAAAAGCCGACATGATGTGAAACATACTCGATGAACTTCCACTGCATAATATTTGACTAAGTTTGGATGATCCAATAAGCTCAAATTCTCCACTTCATCAACCAAAGCCAATAAAGCTCTGTCATTTCGTTCAATACGAATTTGCTTCATTGCCATTAAACAATTTTCAGTTAAATTCATTATTACATATACCGTACCAAATTTTCCCAAATCCTAAAAAATATGCATTATGTGAAATAAAAGCAATCGTTGAAACTTCGTTTAATGTATAGTTTTTTGAAGTATACAAAAAAATTACAAAAAATTTTAATCATCAGAAGATATGCTTCCTTCTTGCAATACATGGGGAAAAGCTTCACATATGATAATACATAGACTTTCTAAGATACTTGTCATATGCTGCCTTAGCCACATTAAATTAATCCTGTACAATATTTTATAAAGTTTTCTTACCAATCTTTTTTTCTAATCGTTGCCATTCAAAGGGTGCTCGCTTTTTCGGATTAAAATATGTTGATAATGTCAGAGTCCTTCGACCACCTTCTGTCACTCGGCCAATCTTATTGTCCGCCTTCAAAAGCAACAAAATCAAATCACCATTAAAAAAATGTTTGACAAATAATCTCAAAGTAATTTAGGAAATTAGAACAATATGAAACACCTCCAAATATTCATTACGCTTCTTATCGATAGTACATAATAAGTCATAAATTCTTTGAGAACGAGCAATGGCATCTGTTGTAGAATATGGATTAGATTCTGTATAACTACGAGAAGTTGCATCGTCCACTTCACAACCGAAAAAAGTTCCATCCACTAGTTCAGAGTCTGCAAAATTTAATCATCTTCATGAATGCAAATGTTAGATCCAAAATCAAATCCAGAATCCCATTACAAATGTTATATTCAAACAATACCTGGAACACTGCTACCGACAATGTGAGCAATGCATGCGTCCACAATTTTTACCAAAGTCTAGAAAAAGAAACGTAAAGAATGAAAGTAAATTGATAAAACAGCTATATTTTGTTAATACCATTCCCTCAATACTTTTAACTCATCCGATTAAACAAGAATATACCTCAGATTTAATCCAGGAACATTCTCATTTGCCCTAGTACCTATAAATTTCACCTTAGTCCATATAAAAAATAAAAAAGTGTTCCCCAGTCATCTGATATCGCATTTTTCAATTTTTTCATATGCAAGAAAAATTATTACGAACGAAGAAATCAATGAAGAAAAAATATTACAAACGATAAAACCTAACTTTAAATTTCTCTCCTGCTAGTGTTACGGTAAGTTCTGGACATGCTGCTAATATTAAGAATTGAAATGACTGTATAGCCCAGAGTGGAACAGTTCCATCACCCGGATTAATAAATTCTAATGCGAAATGTAACCAATCCTTTGCCCAGCAAACCGTTTGCCAGGCAAAAAAATGACGATCCTGTTTTGGTAATATTTGATAAAATTCCCGATGATACTGAAAAAGAAAAAAGCACAAGATTCATAGTACCAATCAAAAAAAGAAATTTTGGGAAACTGAAAAAAGAAATGTATAATCCAACTTCGAAAGCAAGATTATATGCTTGTATAAGTGTAGCTCGAACGGATTCCAACTCATTAACATCCAGAGAATTCAATTCTTTTCCATCTAACACATCTCTGATCATTTTGCCAGCAAATTCGTCAAATAACATTTGGCATGTCCGATATGCGAATTCCTGAAAGTTTATAGATATTTTGAAGGAAATCACTGTATGATTGGAAAATTTGTTTGGAATAGCTAGTATATTAACTTTGTATGTGGACCACAAAACGAACTAACTCTAAGCTGTTTTGCACTCTCAATAACGATATCGTGACAGGATGCTTGCTCTTCCAATATATCAAACATAAACTCATATCCCACTGTCATATTTCGAGTGAACAATTCTTTCATTTTTAATAATGATGGTGCATTAATTGCTACCAAGCATGCATTATTCGATAACTAGAATAAATCTTTTTACGTTTCATAATTTTAAAAATTTTTTAAATCAAATTAATTACGAAAAAAAGAAAAGAAAAGGAAATAAACAAACTAGGATAACTTTCGTACTATATGGATTTTACTTGCATGTTGGAGATTAAGTAACTAAAGTGATGGTAATTACGGAGATTTCATAAGTTTTACTTGCCGTTAATTACCAAACCTTGTGAAATATATAACGGCAATCATAACACTGATTAGTATATAGCAAAATTTAAAGGATTTGAAGAATCTAAGCAAATTACTGCATTATACGTAATAAATCATTTTTTAGATTCGTAAAAGAAACTTTGCAAAACTAAATTTTACCTGCAAGTAACGTAACGAAAGCTCGGTATCTGCATCAAGATCAATTATCAAACGTTTACCGGTCCACATTTCTTGAGAAAAATCAGCAAAACATGACTGAAGCGAAATAATCAACAAATAACCTTTGCTGAAATAAACAGTACAGATGGAATTCAGATTTCGAAGCAGTAATAACCTGAAATACATGAGGTATTTATTTAAGAACATTATAAATGAGTTCAAACTTACCAATCCATTACATCTTTTGGTAATTCCGCATGATAACGAGAACATGTCATATTGAGTAAGATTCGGAGAAAATTAACATTTTCTGATGCATTTTGATCACAGAATATTACATAGTTATTGTTCACATTTGCTAAATCGTTGGAAATGACGACCTAAGTTAAAAAGTTTTATATCAGTTCGAAAATACTATATAGAACAAAATATCCAAAACAAAAAATAAGCAAGCACCTTAATCTTAAATTAAAAAAACCTCAATTCTCTCAACAAAAAAATTTTGTTTTCAGTATTTTACTCCAACTGTAAGCGAAATAACTGCCCAAGATTTTGAAAATATATCAAAGCAAAGGAAACCCACATACTAGGAATTGAATTACTTCTTCAATGTATTTGTGAGTCAGTAGATTATTTAATCAAAACAAATAATGCAAGAGACTGACTTGTGAATGATTTGAAATAAGTAACTGGGATAGATAACTATGTATATCAGCAGACTTCAGTTTATAGAGCGCACATATTTCAATGTCTCTTAAAAGCATTCGAGCAAATGCAAGTGAGCGCAAAGAACGATCCTTCATTTGACAAATTAATGATTTAAAATGCCTGCACGTAATAAATATTTGTGATGCATGCCTAAAGAAACGTTTTATCCAAGACCAAGTTTTGTATTATTTGTCAATCAGCTTTTGCAGCATTACTCCTTCTTATAATTATCTTAATTAAGGCATTCATTTAGATTCTCGTATATGTCAAAAAGATATGACCTTTACACCAATGATTTTCATTTGCCATGCTATTTTTCTTTTTGACATTTTACACATTACAACAGGAATTATTATAAAAAAAAAATGGCTTGAAAATCAGCTGCCATAAACCATTAGTTGAATTCATTGCCATTAATTCTCTCACCATGTCTCAAAGCTTGCAGTGTATTCATTTCATTAACGATTGTTTAAATTAATTGCAAAAATTAGTTTTCATGAATAACATCTTCACCGTCGTAGCGATAAGTCATCATATCCTTGAAGACCATCAGCAGATGCATTCTCGAAAGTGCTTCTACACTCATTCATCAAATCTTCTTTTTCTGGTAAATAGTCATTGACCATCTTTCGCATCAAATCACCCGCAATCATACTGTAAAAGTATTATGTGAAGCATTCAAGCTTCGAAAGTATAATGATTATCAAGACTGTTCACAAACGGCAATACACTAGTAACATTTCCCAACAACGATATTTTCAATGAAATTAAACAATTCTACTCAACCTATTCGTCAAGTAAGAAAATTCGACAGCATCTTTTAAACTTGTTAAAGATTGCTGGGCATAAATCTTACTATGCCACTATCAATCGTTTTATCTATGAATCAAAGCAAAAAAGTCGAGATTAGAATTTAGTACAGAAAGAAGCTGAATGACAAAAAAAAAAATCTCTTTTTAAAGATGAGAAAAATTTACCAACCAAAATCGATGTACTGTTTCGCTTTGACCACAAATTATATTTACGGCAAAACGTCTCGCCACTGCCCATTGTGAAGTAAGGTTTTCAATAACTCGTTCAGTCCATTCGGCGCCCATTCCTTCATTACTGACTTCTCCGTGTACCCAGTCACGAATACATGTTAGGTAACTCTATGAAATCCATTCTCATTTTAGAAAATATAAAACAGCAAAATTGTACTGAACTCGAGTGACAAATTCACACCAATGATTTTTTCTTGATTTGCAAACACGTACCTTAAAAACCTCGGCCAATTCATCCTCAAACGGTACTAGACAACAGAGCAGCACTTTGTTATCGACACCGGCAATTGCACCAATGATACAAATCGATGTTTCACAGCAACTGCAGCCTCGATACAATCATGACAATCTTCCATAACCTGAAAACTATATCATTATTATGAGTTATGCTCGATATTTGATCAATTAAGTACTACTAGAATAGAATGAGTAGTTCATGAGTGAAAATCTCCCGAGAAAAAAATCGACCAATATAATATGCCTGGCATCTCCAAAATTAGTGTTGTCGAGAATGTAAAATAATTAATAAACTCACTATAAGTAATCAAAAGCTGTTAATACTGCAGAAATTGAGAAACCGATTCTTATTATTTAAATCCTTGAAAAGAGCATCTAAGCGATCTATAATTAGTCAAATGTGAGGTTTAGACAATAATGTCGGAGTAAATAGTTTCGTCTTACTATGAATCATGAAAGAAATAATCTTTCTTTACAATATATTATGATACTATACACAGAATTCACTCATGTGCATGCGGATGACTAAATCTCAGTTTTTCTGATATGAATGATCCCTAATTTCATTCAATTAACACATGCCGTTTGAAGGGTTAACAAATCAGATGGGAGCTGTGCAGATCCACGCATCTTTAACCATTCGTGAACGAGGTCAAGTGGTATTCGCACTAAAAATAGGAATAAATTCTGGAAAGATGGTAATTTCATTGCCGAAAATTCTTGATGGTTCGTCAAACCATATGGTAAATCTCGTCTTCTTTTCTGCAAGAAGTTGAAAATAATCACGGAAGTTTGAAAGAAAAAGTTGTGCTGCACTAGACTGTAAATGTTCACCTGGAATTAATTATGTCTTTGAGTAGAATTAAGTTTTATAGTACATTTATTTAAATAATGATGGAATCATATCATTATATTGTAGTGCATATTAATTTTATACATGATGATAAAGAAATGTTTCGGAACTTTGACCAGTTCACAGTTACAAATCCGGAAGGTTTTCACGCTTTTATGATTAAAGTAACTGATGAAAGATGAAAGAAAACTCTAATAATATGTCCTATGATATGCAATAAGAATCCATCGTTTTCTAATCACTAGTAATCTGAAAACTTACGTCGTCAGATTTTAAGCAATCATTGATGTAACATTGAGGAGTTGGTGCCTGTAAAATTAAGGAAGTGTCACAATGGAAATCTTGGAGAATAAAACTGTAAAAATGGAAAAATTTTAAAGAAAAGAGATGAGCATACCATAAAATAATTCATCTACTGCTGCTTGGTTCCATTTTCCACAATCTCTGCATAAGTTATTGGTAATTTTTCTAGCATTTACTAGCTTTTCTTATGACTGTAAAACAAACGCTATCTAAACGCTGCAATACTTTCCGCATACCTTTACGCCGTAAACTACGTGCTAAAAATACAAAACATTATACAACTAACATATTTTACATATAATAAATATATAAAAAAAAACATATAAAAAGATACATATTATTTTACTCATTTTTCATCAAATTTTATTTAGAAATCGAAAATTTTAATTTGAAATATAGAACTCGTTTAACTTACAAACGAAAGCAGTATATATGCTATATGGTTGTTCAAGCAATGCGGGTAAATCTGCTGACATAATCGATGGCGGTATTAACAATATATTTTGTTGATTTTGAGCGTAACTTATTTCGCTTAACTTAAATGAATTTAAAGTTTAGAATCAACGACTGATGTGTCTGCGTTGGCTAAAAATAAAATTTTGAATGCCTAAAGATTTTAACTTACAATTAATTTTTAGCAACTTAACCGAAAAAAGGAGAAATAATTCGGAAAATATCGCTGGCTCCTTTCAATAGAACTTTTTTCACCAATGATGATTTCAGCATAATTATTAATGTCCTGCATCAAATTTTTTGATATTAGCAGAAATAATTTCATTTCATAAAACAGAAACAGACATTTTGTGATGCTGCAGGAAATTCATTTATATTCATAGGACCATCTAATGACGGCATAAAAATCCTGTTATTGATTGATCATCAGCAACATCATCCTTTGATGCTACGTTTGGAGAAAGTGAAAGACGCTGAATGGAACTATTGTTTTTATACATACCCAGAATCACACCAACCTACAATTATACTGTGAAGTCACTCATTTAATTTATATCTTTCCATTTGTTTCAAAAGAACGAATTAGTACTGTCATCATTATCACTGATTAAAATTACAGAGATCCATTTCGATGTGTAGTTATCTTAGAGTTGGAAATTCGTTGAAATAAATAATTTTTCTAATTACTCATAATTTGGAAACATACCTCTCTTATACTAGCGTATAAACCAATCGTAATATTATACCAAGCGTAAAGAATTTGAATTCGAGTTTTGACTAATTCATCCATATTTGTTGATCGTTCCATAATATTCATATTAGGATACAATGCCACGAAATTTTCATAACGTTCCAATATCTTCCTAACTATTTTCAGTTCTTCCTTCAATGATCCCTGATTTGAAATCTCTGTGTATAGCAATATAGGTGATGAAGACATTAATTCATTTCTGTCGTTTAAATGAAAATTTCGATCTCTTCCAAGATGATTTTTTGTTTTTCACGTTCAGTTACGAGATACTTATCATGTTCACGAGTTGATTTAATTTGATCACTTGGTGTATTCATCTTCCTGGAAGTTAAACTGATAGAACAGTTCATTCAAATGCATTAATAAAGAAATTTTTATTCAAAAGGAATAAATTTTAACCTGCCAGCAACCGTTACTTGTAAATGTAACCATAATACGTCACTCCATCTGAAACGTTCATTTCTACGATTGATCAGAAGTACCTTAAAAACAAAGATTTATGTAGTTACGAATTAATTTGCTTGTTTTTTTAGATCCTAAAAATCTGATAATATGTTAGACCAATTTAATTTTATTTTTAAGAGTTTCTATTAGTGGTCGCGACTTCGGTTAAAATTAATTTAGAAATTCAATAGTTTTTTTCCCAACTACAGCAAATACATATTGCTACTACACATCAACGCACAATAACTAAGCTAATTAACTATTTAAGTATTTAGAGAGCAAAAATTTTGAACAAAAAGCACTTGCTGCGATGAATTCCGTACACTTCCAAATGTTGTCTTCTCGTACAATCGATTTAATTTAGCCATAACGCTGACGCGAAGTAAGCGATATAAATTGCAATGGTATTGATCCCGATCATTAGCTGATCTATCTAATTCACAACGCATTATAGCAGTTGATACGCGTGCTGATGGCTGCATAACACTATCAGCCACTGGTTGATCAGGCTCCGGTAATAAGCACTGATAAACTTCATTACACTATAAAACATTCATAATTCCTCCAAAAGCATCGAATAATATTTGTGACAATCTACCATACTGCTTTTTAAAGCAATATTTATATGACTGTTAGTACCCGTACTATTTCTAAAATTTTTATATTTCCAATATTTATATTCCTTATCAAAACTAAATTATAATCACAGTAATAAAATCAGCATTCATTTCGATTTTACGGTTACATTAAAAATGAAAAATCTCATTTTTTGGACTATGATACTTTAATATCCATTTACAAATGGATATGGAAGTAAGTAATACAATCCCCTCCTAAATTTGGTCCTAATTTCTCATTAAAATATATCCCTAAAAGCATTTATTAAATAGACTACGCAGATAAAAAATCGCATGCTGCTCAGTATTGAAACTCAATTCGATAAAGAAAACAAACGGAGAAAGTTGGCAATGAAGCCCACATAGACGAAATCTTCGGAATACCTAATTTCCAATTATTATTTCTCAAAAGCAGAATGAAAAATAATTAACTAGAAGAGATTATCATAAATCAACAATAATATTATAATCGAAGTTGAATGCTCACCACGGTATAGTTTTCATGACGTACATATCGTTCTCCTTGTCCACGAAGTGATGGATTTCGCATCTTCACACGGTCTTGAATGTTTTCATTATAAAACTTTCCATATGGGGAAAAATATAACCCTTATTAAAAAAGAAGTCTCAGGCAAAAAGAAATGGAAATGAAAATACATCGAAATAATATAATTAACTTGTAGCATATAAATTGAATTATTTACCAAACTTTGTTTTAGTTAAACTATAACGTCCATTGTATCCTTGTTTTGGATTTGTCTGTCGTTTATCTTTTGATGATTGATTCTGGCATTTCACTTCAGGTCTGGAAAATAAAAAGTGTTTTTAGCATTGAATCTACAAACTAACAGAACATATAAGCTTACTTCATTAGACTCTGAAACTAGATGAGTTTCGTTAATCAACTAAAACTAAGTAAGTTTTTTGTATTGTAACAAACGATGAATTCTACGGATAACATACATTCCAAAAACACATTTTTAGCAAGCTTTTCACTCCGATAAGTCTTTTATAACACTAAAGATGTAGGCTTGAAATGACATTGTCATAAATTTATGAATGTCTCTAGTTTGGATAGGACATACTAAACTATTTCATTAAGCACAGCTACGAAAAAGATAAAGTGGGGAGTTTCCATTAAGACTAAAAACCTCTGGTACTCAATTACTTAAGGAAATACCAGAATACTGACAGCAACTGTAAAAATTTGAAGAAAATGAAAAAAGGAAATTGCCTGCATTCTTTAACGGATACAGCAGCAAGAAGCTGCGGTAGACTGCAGCACCGTCTCATATTACTATCCCACAACGTATCCAAATCTCCAACTAGCATTTTCAGGGAAGATTACAGTTTACCAAATTACTCAACCAACTGATCGAATAAACATGATGAAGAGAAAACGACTAAAAATATTTTTCATTGACATATGCTAAATTATCCGGATAGCATCTCTCTCTTTAATGTAATAATAAACGAAACCAATTTATGACTGAATGAATCTAAATATTCTTCCTGGATCGATATATATCAGAATTTCCATAAAGATTACAGTTTATACCAAGCACAGCAAGAGATTAACATAATGATAAACCAAAGAACTATAAAAATTTAAAATGAAAATATTTTTTCAAGAAATACGTGGACTATCACATCATTTGGTTTCTACAGTATGTATAAAAATAATACGCATATCACGCAACGAAATATCTCTGCGCATATAAAAAGAACTGCGGAAATTGATGCGTAAAAAAAATGAAGAAATTTCGAGTACTAACGCAAGAAAGACGGACGAGATGTATGATAAAGAGATTGTAAATTCAACGGAGGAGAAAAAGAAAAAGACGCTTATGAAATAACGTACAAATACCTTTACGATCTTAAAATGCAGTAAAACGTGACGTGTAATTTTAGATGTACTGAAAGACAGTTGATCCTTGAAAATAAAAATTAACAGTCTTTCGATTTTATAGGATAGGGAAATATTAACACAGATGAAGTGATTGATAAAACGTGAGAACGTGAGCACACTTTAGCAAAACGTGAAGCATTTCTTATTAGTACGCAATGAGAGTTATAAATTGAATTAAACTGGATTATTTAATTTAAATTGAGAGTTTTAGCTTGATTTAACGAAATTCACATTGAACTTGTCGATCAAGAATGTATCCTTCATAGAGTGCATACTAACTTATGCATTAGCCTTTTGAGAATTTCACCAATTCATTTGTTTCATTTATTAAAATTGTCAATTAGATTGTTAAAGAGTCTAATAAATTGCTCCAGTTGAATTAAATTTAATGGAGAAAGTTAATTCGAAATGAATTCAAAATAAAAATGACATATTTTGTTGCTGCTTCAATGCAAATTCTGAAGTACAAAAATTACAAAACGTCTATTTTTTAATTATTTCTGTCTGTTTTAATTGCTCATTTGAAACACAATTTGGATGTCTCCAGGATAGTGCTTATTTCTACAAGTACTGACGTATAAGAATCTTTGATTATCAGAGAAAGAATGACAGATTACTAATATTTTTTAATTTCACGTTTTCTTGGAGGCAGTATCAATACACAAGAAAGCGATCTTATGATTCGCTGATTACTGAAGGGCCATTCTGATTCTCTGAGGTAGAAAGCTCTAGAAACTGCCACAGAAATCCATAAGCAATGCATATTGCTTGGACTTCTAGAAGAATTGATTTGACAATGACAGATTATCAATAGTTTTCTTGGAAATTAGGTACCTAATTTTATTGATGAGAAACTAAGATGAGTTTCTCTAAACCTAATTGAATACTTGTTTTGATGACTTATTTTGCAATCATTAATTTTGGTTTTCTTCAATTCATCGCTTCGCTTTCCATATTCTCGATTGTTCTAGATAAATCAATTTCAGTGTGATTCCTGATATTTTTGATTAAGTTAACTGAATAAAAGATTTAGCGTAATTAGCAATTCCAATTTATAGGAGTTTTGATACAATGAATGCATCATCTCGAAGATTTTTAAAAAACTCTTCTTGAAGTGCTTTTTAAATGGTTTCAAAACATTATATGACGGTCTTAACTTTAGATCTTTCATAACACATCTTACTGGATATATTTTTAGATAAAAAGTGTTTCTTGATAAACATTCTTAAGTTCTTTGCAGTATGTAATTATATTACTTGTCAATACATACATTATTTGAAACTCAACAAACATCTCTACTTCAGTTAATGTCATTGATAAGGATGGAAGACAGAAAAATTAGAAATTTTTATTCAAACAGACCAAATGATTATGGTAAGTGATCATGAACAAAAACAGTTCTTAACATTAATAGATATCATGAATTATGATCATTTAATGTATTTGTAAGATTACTGATAAAGCGCTATCCACTCACCTTTATTCATTCAAATTAAGCATTTCATGCAATGTATCATTTTATTTATGCTGAAATGTATTATACTGGATATTAGAAATAGTCCATGCAGAATCCCTCACACGAATTATTTATGCTGATCACAGAAACGATTATATAAAGGATACTCGAATATCCATATAACAAAAATTTAACTTAAAGATATAAACAAATAATCAAATATGGAATCTATGAATAACATTACTCCTCAGATTTACATAGGTTCTCGCTAGCATATAAAAATGAAAAACGCTCGCACTTACATTATATAGAAAAGTTCTATAAATCATTGTATCATCAATATTGAAAATATCAGAAGTAAAAATCAATATATCATTGCAGATGAAAATGTATATTAAAGTAGGTGATATCACTATGTGTAAACTATATATGACTTGATGCATACATCTCACAAATCTTCTCAGTATAATTAATAATATTTATTACAGTTACCATGTCATTCAAGAATTATATATTGAGAAGGTAATATCATTGGGTATCAGTGATTGAAAAAAAAAATGAATAACACATTACTTTTTATTAGTTATTGAATTAACATAATATCTGTTAATTAAAATATTCACATAACATATTTATAAAATATATATAAAACTCTCTGTTAACTGAATAAGCGTTGCGATTGCAATTTGATTGAATTTCTTAAATAATGTCACTTACATTTTCAATACTAACAAAATCTAATCACTGCATTATAGGCAACTGCGACATAAAATTTAATTATCTCTCCTGCCACCTGTCGACAATTACCCTTCTGATCGTGACAAAGCTTGACGTGGAGCTCTCGATCTATGTCTTTTTTGCATATAATATTCAAACGTAATCTTTTTGTTGTAATTAATTAGTGGAAAGGTAAGACGCTGTATTGTACTCTTTCTATTATTTTCGAATTAATTCTTCAAAATATTCATAGCATACTATTCCTTTAATTAGTTCCAATCGTTTTAATTTTAATTTTTAACAGACTCTCAACAAATGTCATTAAAAACTATTAGTCCATAAATGTCAAGAATTTACAAAGAAACAGCTGCCAAGTTCGGTTTTTCAAATATCGAATAATATTATGAATACGTCAATAAATGTTTTTACTATTTGGCTAACTTAAAAAGGATATAGCACTACTGGTGGATGGAAAATTTTTTTATTTTTGTCGTGAAAGTTTTCGATTGCTTAATTGTATGACATACAAGTTTATATAAGGATTTATTTCTCATTAGAGAAAGATGTGAAGAGAATTCTTTTGATTAAGCGAGACGAGAAATAGATCAATAATTAAATAAAATGATTAGAAAAGTGCCAAAAATTAGAATTAGTGAATCAATCGTCCCAAATTATTTTTATATTATCTCATTGTATTGCTGGGTCATTATATAAGGCCTATTACAGTGAGCATGTTGATATTTGAACAACTAAGTAAGAGAAGATAGAAATGAATGTTTTTTATATAAGATTAAACATAGAATATTTAGGTTAATATTCTTCGAGATGAGAAAAGCATATTTAGATGAACATTAACAATGTAACAAGGATGAGAAAAGAATGTTTTATACAAAGAAGTGAAAATGGAATTGCTAAAAATGTAAACGGTCATTTACATCTATTACAATGATTAATCGTTAGGAAAAAAGTTTCCCGACAGTAAGTAAGATTTACTAGGAAGTACTTAGTTTAGCAATTTGACTTGAAACCAGCGCTATACTAAATAGTCGAACAATCGTCAGATATACTTTGTTTAGTATTCTGAAATGAATAGCTTGTTTTATCTATCAATATCACACAATTTTTTGTGCAAGAAGTTTATTTGAATATGTGATTTTTTTGGGAATTGAAATAGATATCAATTGCAATTTATATTTGTTAAGTCTGCGAGACACGAATTGGATTGTTGGTTGCGCGAAGTACATCAAATGAACAGAGCAACTGATTATCCACGGTCATTATCGCTGCGGCGTTATCAAATTCACCGCAGTAGTGTGGGGCCGAAAAGATAGTCACTAATTTACGATTTGCAAAAAATTCATATCCATCTTGCACCACCTGATGTGCTCTAAATTTTTTTAGTAAATTTCAAGGAGATCAATTATTCGATTTTACTTTTTGTTTTCTCCAAGATATATCAACGTTTCTTTCTCCTTGAAATGAATGATTTCCATTTTTCCATTTAGTGTCATTCTTCAGTAAAAAGAATAATTCGAAATAATAAGCTAACGATTTTGGCGAAACGTACTGTTATTTGCAACATTAACTAATTGAATTCCATCAAATTTAATAATTTTCGAGAATTTATTGAAACATTATTTCAAATCATGATTAAAGAGTTCTTTTCTGACACAGAATTTTATTGAGTTCTGATCGCCTCCGATCACGGCTATTTTAAAATAGTTTAATCTATAACATTCATTCATCTTCTATAAATCACAGTACATCTTAAACACATATTACTTTCTTTCAATTACCTAACGTATGTTGAAATTATGTTTTATTTCAAGCATTTTTAAATCAGTAATAAATTTCATGCTTTATCGTCTATACATTTATAATTTAAACTGTGTAAATTCAAACTGAGGGGAACCTGGCGATAAGGTCGATATTCATCTCTTGACAGAATGAATTCACCACGTCAGCACCGAAAACATATGATACACCACGTGTATTTTGTTGCCAACCACGTACCCATTTGTCTGGATCTGCCCAAAGCAAATCGATATGAATCGAAGGGTTCGGCGGATCTACAGGTCTTTCAATATGTAACAACTGCAAGATTATTTTGTTTTAAATGAGTCATTTTCGGAAAAAATGATTTTAAAAAACTTTTTTAAATCTAAGAAAGTTGAGAGTTTGTTTATAATATTAAATTTGTTAGACAAAAAAATCAGTATTGATAAAGTCTTGTTAGATGAATGATTAATTAAACCTGATCCCAACTCGTCAATTTTGGTGACAAACCACCATGCATGCAAAATATTTTTCCCGCTATTAAGGCGCAAAATGGCAGACAATTGAATACATCCTGACTGATCAGTTTTAAATAAGTACAAATGACTATTTACAAATTTCAAAAAAAATAAATAGGAGAAAAAAAATTGTAAAAATGAATCTCTTATTTAAATTTCGAACTTTGTCTGAATTCAAACTGGATTGGATCACTTCAATTTCATCTGCATTCTGCCTTTGATAGAAACTAGTTGTGAACTAGTTAGGAATTCTAAAGATGAATCGCTTTTCTTGCCAATAAAAATAATAATGATGCAATTCAGAGTTCAGAAGTAAATTATCTATAAATGCATGTTTTATCTTTTTAATGACGGTTTAAATAATGATTAATTAGGATACCTGAAACATCTGCCACAAGCGTACACTGTAACGTCGATTGCATTCATCATAGAAACCATAAGCACGATTGATCGCAGCGCATTCATGATTTCCGCGTAACAAAAAGAAATTTTCCGGATATTTCATTTTATAGCAAAATTGTAAACAGATCGTTTCTAAGCTTTGTTTACCTCTGCAATTCTTTATTTTCTTTCTATTCATGTCAGCGTCGAAAAAAAAGCCAAAAATAAAACAAATTGGTTTCAATGAAGATCTGATGTTGCATACAAATTATTTTAAGAATTTGAAGATTTGTATTTTAAAGAATGAAAAGATTAAGTAATGGTTCATAAAACTAATTTAATTAGGTAATTAGTCTAATGCAATCATTCAAGGCAATGCGTCAGATAATGGCAACATGGGACATGATGATATACTGTCTTCTAAAAGAACCTCATAAAACATTTTAATTCGTTAATGCAATGGTCTAGATCTTGGCATAGTCTACTAGCTAGTAACGCCTTTTATTCCTTCATAGAGTCACTTAGCTTGTGATAGTAGATCAAATTCTATCTCCTCAAATATGAAGACTATACTAGCTAATTATCTCACGAGACGACTATCACCTGTCGACATAATCACCAAGGAAGACATAATTAGCATCTGGTGGAAAACCACAACGATTGTACAGACGAAGTAAGTCTGCATATTGTCCGTGTAAATCCCCACATACCTTGAAAAATAAATTTAATTCTGAAAAATTTCATAATTTCTTCTTATTTTTTAGGTCGTTACTTACCCTATACTTACATGAAAGAAATTGAAAAAATTTTTTAAATTTGCGAAATTGAAAGACCAGATATAAATCTAATATGCAAATATTATAAAAACAAATTTCTGGGCATTTGCTTTATTTACTATGGTAATTTGTATTTAAATCTCTATGTTTATCAGAAAGCAATATTACTTTAACCGGTGGTTCGATTTCGATGAAAGGCGGCTGAGAAAGAAAGATTTGTCGCACAGTGCCAAGTAATGATGCTAAAAGTAGTGTACCACAGATTGCTGAGAGTGAATGGATAATGTTTTTATGCTCAAAAATAGAATAAATTGTCTTTTTTTTGAAACAATTTCCTTTTTGGTTTGGAAGTTGGAATTTGCAAGATCGGAATGAAATTAAATAAGAGAAAAATTATTAACAAAAGCACAAGTTATTTGAATTGAATATCAGTATGTCATAAAATAATTTCATTTAAAAAAAAAAATGATCAATTTTTGCGACTCAAAATAAACCGATTTCTTGTTCAGAAACGCATTTGGTAAGTAAACACCAACGCTTAATCCAACTGATAAAAGGCGATCAATGAGATTATCGACATCGAAACTCATCGCGTGATTATATCTGCCTACATTAATTGATACAATGAATAGCAATAATTTTAATTGCTTAAAAACATTTTTTATAGTATGGCTAGTAGACACGATTTTCATATTACTTATTAAATTAGGAATTTGAATGTCGTTTATAAAAAATTTAATGATAAACGTTCCGCATGCAATAGAAGATTTTTAAGTAAAAAATTTGCATACCAAAGTAGACGTTGCGAACAAATTTACATTTTGTTTTAGATATATTTATTTTTGCTTCTCAAGATAAATTTTCAACTATGAGTTTGTGGAAATAATAATGGAGTACAAGCAAAATTATTATATATCAGTAAAAATTTAATGAAATGTTAGCTGCCTGAATTCATGGACTCTCGTAAATTGATAATTTCATTATACTATTTTTATTGGTGGTATCACGAATAAATTGCGAAAAGGTTCCTTGATAAAAGAAAACATGAGTGCCACTGAAATTGCAAAGAGAACCAGAAAAGCAGAGATGAGATTTTTGATTGCATATAAAATGATTGCATTTGATTGCATATAAGATTGCATATAAAATGTTTCAAACAACTATACCTAATTCATAATTATTACTATTCCTAATTCTTAATTATTACTATTCCTAATTCTTAATTATTACTATTCCTAATTCTTAATTACTACTATTCCTGATTCTTAATTATTATTATTCCAAAATTCTTAATTATTTTAAAATTCACAAAAATTAAACAATTCAATTTGAATGATTCTAATTTGCTATATATCACGTAACTAATTTTATCTAATTTCACGTTAAATTAATGATTCGCACGTTCTATCACGTTATCGAATCACATGTTTATATTAATATATATATGTATGTGTGTGTGTGTGTATTATGTATGTATGCATGTGTGTATGTGTATATGTGTGTATATATGTATGTATATGTATGTATGTATGTATGTATGTATGTATGTATGTATGTATGTATGTATGTATGTATGTGTGTATTTATCATCTGATTGAATTGTATACTAAAATGATGAAATTATAATTTGATCTATTCATCAATTGATAATCATTGATAATAAAAAAAAAAAACTTGTTGACAAAACTCTTAGATCGTTTCGACATGTTTTACAAATACCGGTTATTCGCAGATCAGATTGTTTGATCATTTAATTTCATATCGTTACGATCACTGATAAAATAAATTATATATAATTTACAACAACAAAATATTGTACGTGTACTGTATATGCGTATGTATTACATAACAGGATTAGAAATGTCATTCTTTGTATATGAGCTGCATTTCCCACAAGCTAATAAAAGCTCTATTTCTTATGATTAATTGTGCTAGGATCCTCCATCCACAAAAGTAGGGTATCCTGAACATTCAAATCATTGTCGAAATAGATGTTCGGCGAGTTTAGTTGGGGGATAATATCAAGATATTGTGTTTTTCATATTGTAACCGTTATTAATTTGTTTTATTGAAATTTGAATCGTTGAATTTGGTTGTCGTGTTGGAATAACTTTTCATATTAATGGTTTAATTACCCAGGTTTGAGATTGATATCATGGGACTTTGTCTTTCAGACAACTTAAGTGGAAATAAAGAATTTGCAACTTTGTGTATCCTGTTGTAAACTCAACAAAAAAAAAAAATTTTTCACTACAGGTAGTGTGTGTTCGTTATATCAAACGATTATTTGTTTAAAAAATTTTCGATTGAAAGATTTCAAGTCTATTTCAATAATTCATTTCAGTACTTTAATACACTCATTTTTAACTTCAATAATTAAATAGCTCATAAGGTTTTTAATTAATTGACATGTGACTGTAACATCGCCTGCTACAAATCAAAAAGAAATAATCTTTTTATTTGTGAAAGTCTTAAACTAAACATAGAGAGGGGATACATTTAGTATATGTAACTGCATAAATTTTAAAATTACACGAACAATTTTGTTTCATTTTATCTGTTTTATTAAAGTTCATAATAATTCCCATAGTATATTAATTGGAAATATGTAACGAGTTTCATGTATTTATAATTAAAGTTAGTGTGACACAAAAGTCTTTAAGATATCCAACTGATTTCTACGTAAAAATACTTCAGTCAAGTAATTTTCGATGTGAGCATCACTGATCATTTGTCGAAAGACTGTCACGAAAGGCATATTTTATATCTAATAGAAAACAACATAGTTATTGAGAGTCCCAAGAACACTCTCAATGGTGCGCAAATCCTCGAGCTTCAATGTAAAATTTAACTGTACTCTTCTTCAATCTGACTACAAAATATAGAGAAATATATGTCTTAAAGATCATATAGATTGCAAAATCATTCCAGGATTTATGACGAAAGTTAGATAAATTCGTAATTAGTTTGAAAATTAGAAAGAAACAGGAAAAGCAAAGTAGAATAAAATTTTGTGAAAAGTGAAAGAAAGATATCAAATATAACTTAATGACAATAACTACAATATATAAAATATCTGAATATGCAAGAAAAGTTTAGTTAAAGAATGAATCCGTTATATAAAATGCCAAAATAAATATAAAGAAATCATAATATACGCAAAATTTTAACACTTACGATTCTAGAGATAAAGCACCTTGTATTACATTAGTATTGACAAGCTTTTCAAAAAATTAATAAAATTCAGAGCAATAACTATCACATAAAACTATAACTCTCTTATAATAATATTAATAGGAAGATATTTGAATTTCTTAAAATTCATCATTTGTATAAGTGATTCCATTAAGTATGTACTTCCACAAAATAAAACTACAAAGGATATCAAATTATGGAATGTTGCTTTCAAATACAAAATCACACATGCGAGAAAGTGGCTCACAGTTTGCATAATTTCCTAAAAAGCTATTCTTCGAAGCTTAATTATTTTGCCAATTGAATGTTTTGCACCATACGGTAACGATACTAATATGTAATACATGACAATATTGTTTGTAAGAAGATAAGTGAAGAACACGTAAATTTATAACAAAGAATAAACTTTGAAATTCTTATAATATTTAAACGAGCATCCTTTTTCTTCACTCAAATTTCGAAAGCAAAAGCACTAAAATTCAGTAATGGGCTTGAATTTTAAGTCTTAAAATTTTCTGTTGGCATATCAAAATTTGCATTACTTATTTTTTTTCCCTTACAGATTAACGCAATTATTTCCTACTAATGGATGAAAATTTTAGAAAAAAATTTTTAGAAATCTTCAAAATCCCACTTTATATTCATTCATGTCGTATTTAACCAATTTCCATATACGGGTATCATTTCACACATCGACAGAGAAATATATCGTCTTGCTTTTCTTAACAATATGTTTACATTTTTTTGCGAAACAATTAAAAAATTAACAGAGAAATGTGAAGAAAAAATCTTAGGTTTTGTATAGAAATATAATGAAAAAAGAAGTAGGATTCTGATTAATCAATCTTGAATCATAAAAGTCTTCTTTATAGATACCTCTTTAGTGAAAGAAGTCATCATATGTATAATGACTGAAGAAAAAACAGTGAATTATTAAGGAATGCCAGTTGCAGAAGCTCTCACTTAAATGCAAATTTCATTGTTTTAATTTCTATCTATAATGCATCTGCTTCCATAATCAAAAATTACTTGAATATTTTGCATTTTGCATAAGAAAGTTCCTACAATAAAAACCAGAGTTCTCTTTTGCTTTTGGTTATTTTTAATCTTCTTATCACTATAGATCTATTTTCAAACCATAGCTTTCAAAAAAGTTCTGAAGGAATTTAATCCGAATGCAAGCACAATCATGAAACGAAGTTTAATTGAAAAAAAGAAAAAATCGAAAAAACTGTAATAGGGTGAGGTGAGATCAATAAATAACGATAATTGTATTATTCAATAGTAATTAGTATCATTATATAGTCTCAGAAATAATTATTGAAGGTAAGAAAAGACTGGCATCACTGCCTACCGTTTTTATCATCGTTCGCTCATCATTTTCACGAATTCTTCATAATCAATATCACCATCTCCTGTAAAATAAATATGCAGACAAAGGAAAGAATTATGGCAAAATTAACGTTAAAAAAATCCTGGATGATTCAAAAATGAAATTTCAAATTTTTCAGATTAAAAAAAACAGAAGAATGTGCTGAAACTCTACAAAAATAAAGGAAATAAATTGAATTTTTACAATGAGTCTCAAATTTTTTACCATCTACATCCACTTCTCGAATCATTTCGTCTACTTCATCTTCACTGAATTGCATACCCATATGAACCTGTATAAAAGTAAATCTTCACGCCTTCTGTCGCATTCACGATTTACCAAATAGATCGAAATAAGACGTAGCAGCAAAGAAAAGCTTTTTTTAATACAAAAAAACGAGCATAGATAGAATGCATCGCTTTATCACCATTCCAACTAATTAATAAATTTCTGATATGGAAGTTTTAACCAGATTTAGAAGAAAAAATATTTCTGCTGTTAATTTGCAAAGAAATGATTTAAAAATTTTAATATTTCTGCTTATCTAAATATATCTTTTAAATCGAATAATCAATTATTTTAAAGAATTATCAATTTATGTTAAGATCTATGTAAGTTACCATGAAATATCTGAATTCTTGAGCAGTGATTACACCGTTACCATCTTTATCAAACACCCGAAATGCTTCTCTGATCATTTCAGAATCTGTTTCTTTCATCATTCGTTTCATCATTACGCAAAATTCAGCAAATTCTATTTGTCCATTACCATCGATGTCTACTTCATTAATCATTTCCATTATTTCCTGTAATTAACTCTACGCGTTTCATTTGGAAAAATATTTTATTCTTCATTTCTCGTGTCATCCACTACCTTTCTTCCTGATTTATTTTTAAATTTCTTGCTAATTAATATCAGAAAATTACACCGTCGCTTTGTGAGGTAGCAATAATGGCACTTCCGGTTTTTCATCCACAAAGTGAGCCTCTGACTTATTTTTAAACTTTTTGTTAATTGGTCTTCAGAAGACATCGATCGAATAAGGACCAATACATTTTCCCGAGCAATATGTCCCTTGAGCAATCAAGAAAGAATTGCCACAACAAATAATAATAGATATGAAGACCAAATTAAATTGATTTTCGCTCTCTGTTTTAATAATTGAGAAGTTAAATTAACGTGAAATTTAGAAGTAGAACATTCGAGATCTAATCCTTCATAAGTTTTTCTATATTTATACATTTGTACAAGCAAAAATTTTACGCACTTGCTCAGTAGGATTTTGTCCCAATGATCGCATAGCTATACCCAATTCTTTGGTAGAAATAGTTCCATTACCATCTTTATCAAACATCATAAATGCTTCACGGAATTCATCGATTTCTTCAGCTGTTAACTGCAATTTTTTTTGTGAAATTTTGGTGTATAAAAATATAATCTATATCAACGTTATTCACCAGTGGAGTGTAGTAGTAACAGTTACACAGTATTTATGCATATCAGAATAATGAATTCAGAATAATAAACAAGTCTCTTGATTTGAGTAATCCATAGTCTGATGTGAATTAAAATTTGATAGTATAAATATAGCATATATTAGATATATAAAAATAACAAAGTCAGCAGATAAAATTATAACTTAAGTTATAAGATTATAGCAAAGATACAGTGAATGATTTTAGATTTTAATTTTTGATATTTTCACTCAAAATAAAATTATAGGCTACAATGAAGAAGGTAAGTTTTTAAAAATTCTAAAACATTAACGATGACGATGGGAACCTTGCAACTCTATCGATAAATTTCGATGGCAGTGAGAAGAAAAATACGTTTTTTGCTTCATCCCCCATCACTTCACGAAGTGCTCATTCCAAAATTTAAGTGAATCAAGGATAAAAAAAAATTATTTTCGAAAATTTGATAAGTATTTTATAATATATCCTATGCTGTGATATCTTGCTTCATTACAATAATAAATCAGCTAAACGAAAATAATGATAAGTCAGTCAGAGACTGTGATTTTAAATAGATGTTTGAAAGTAAATAAGAAGGCAGTAGGTGCAAACAAAAAAAAAATTACCTGCTTGATGACATCCTCGTTAAATTGCACCAGGCTGGAAGATTGTTGATGTCCAGCGCTGAGTGCCATCCTGAAAAATTATAAATTATAAAAAGTATCATCTTTCTCTCCATAATGCAATCATTTTTATGGATAATGCGTTCAATCCGGATAATATTTTTGCTATTCAGTATACTTCAATTCATGTTGCTATAGTTATTCCAACTCTCATCTTCTAAAGGACAAAATATGTAATATAAGCACATAAGGTTAGTCTGTAAGTATATAAAAATAATAGCTGAAAAAAAATTATAATTTTATGAAATAATAATTTTTGTAAGTAAATATAAGTTTTATAAAATAATAATCTTTGTAAATAAATATAAGTTATCAATTTACATAGCAAGAAAATTATCTCAAAAAGAAATCTTGTCTAAAGAATAATGATATCGATGAAGGATAGGTCGAATCAGTGTTGACGAAAAAGTTCAGATATATCGAAGAAATATATGAAAGAAAATAATGTAAACGAAAGAAAAATGGATAGAGATTAAGGATTTACATGAGAAATAAGACAAAATAATAGTTACATAGAATAATACTAAGGAGTCATTGCAATACACTCTTTCCGAATGATATATGATAGATATTTAAAATATCATAGTAAAGAAATCCTGTCTAAACTTTAATAATTGAGTAACTACTATTGAAAAGTTTATTCTTCGCTAATGAGAACATTAGGGAAAAAGAAGAATTAAAATTTTTTTTTATTTCTAGATTCATTTTTAATCGAAGATTGACAGTTAGATTTGCATGTTGATTAAATTATTCAGGAGAAAAAAAATATTTCAGCCTTCAAATTTAAGTTATGTATGTTTACTTCTATACTATTTCAAATTTTTAATCAATCTGAGTGGTGACAAAAGATGACAAAAATTCTAATAATTTTGCACTTCATAATTTTTTCATATTTAGATTTTAAATTTCAATTAAGAATTACATGAATATATAAAAGGATTAAATTTTACATATGAAGAAGAGGAATGATTGGGAAAAAAAATCAAGTAATGATTCTCGATCTCATTTATTGCTGTCTAATCTTTCTCTTAATGTATATCTATTTCGAATAAAATTAAGCTCTCAAATATCTCAAATATCATCATTAAAATTTGAGCATTTATCAAAATTTTGATTCATAAATCATTGATTACTGATGGATAATTCTGGAGATTTAATTTTAATCTCTTCCTAAATGAAATGCTTAATCTTTTCATAGCTTACTGACACTTTATTTATGTTTCGTTATGCTAATTTCCAATAAAGAGTGGATAACTGATAAAATAAGAAAGAAAGAAGGAATGATTTCAACAAAATGCTTATTGAAAATGAGTAATTATTCCAATTCTTAAACAACTGTTTCGAGCCATTGTGATGACCGAAAAGTGCGGAAGAGTAGTAAGCCACTCCGAGATAGCTAAGCTTTATGCATTTTAGTTTTTTATGAGCATAATAATAATAAGACAACTGATACTGATTAAAAATAATAAGTCTATCCTTGATTAAGACAAAAAGCGGAACCGCCGAATATTCTTGAACAATTGATAAAGATATAGACAGCATGATTATTGATAATGTTTGACTAATAATCAGTACATCAGATTGCCACAAAATCTATAATTAAGCGAGGAAATAACTTAATAAAAGAAATTAAAAATTTGAAGGGAAACCGAAAAAACAGTTGATTTTCTGATTTCAAATTAAGATAATTTATCTACCACAATCATCCAGTATTCTTTGTTTAAGATTAAAATCAGTTTAGCACAAGTAATTCTTCAAATAAAGAAAAGTTATCAGGAAAAAGAATTAATAATATGCTCACAATAAGTAAAGCGAAATTCCGAATATTTCAAGTAAATCAATTTTCACTAATGTCCACCGTTTGACATGAGAAACACGCATTTTAGTTTCAACATTCATATTTTTTTATGATCGAGCTAAAATCATTTATTTTTTTTAAATTAAATTCTATACGATAGTAAATAAGTTGAGCATATGTAAGGGTTTTCATAATATTCATTTATTTTCGGTGCTTAAAAATGAATTTTTTAACGATGTATTGATATGATATTTATCAGTAATGGACGATAGTAAGACGTACGTAGAGATGAAAGAAAGAAATGGAAAAGATCTTAGGAAGTTAAAACAGACTTAAAATGTCTTTTGTGTATCTGTATACACATATTTAAAAATGCTCTTCGTATCTAATTATTTCAAACTTCATAGCATTCTTCTCTTGACCTTCTTTAATTTTGAAAAAAACTTCGAGAAAATTTAAATTTACTTCAAGTGGTATAACTGCCATTGACAAATCTTTACAGATTCAATAGATTCTATTTTTATTTGTTAATTCTGTAACATTCTTCAGGAGATTGAGGTTTACATAAATAACAAAGTTCACACGGACTTTTTTTCAGTTTGTGAATGATCGTTAAATATTTCTCTGTTAATTGACAATAATAAAATAGTTTTCTTTATAAATTATCATACTTCAAAAATATATTAAATACAAAATAAAAATATAAATAAAAGTTTGTTATATTAAACTGCTTAACTCATTACCTTTAAAAAAAATGTATTAAAAAGGCAAAACCAAAAAAAGATAATTAATTTTCTTATCAGATATTTTTTATTGCTTCAAATCCCCATTATTGCTCTTGCTTAATTGAAATAATTTTTACCTGCCTTAAAATTTTTTCATTTTCATATATTTCCAGTGCAAATTTATAAATATCATAATTCTCATTGCATTTAAAATAATTTTGTGAAATTGTGTCGAAGAGAAAATTCTGAAAATTCGTATTCCACTACTTTTCCAGAATTCATTACATTTGTTTTTCTAATATAAAAATTCTCTTACTGAAGAGTTAAAATTAAAAATCCACTTAAAAGTTATTAATGAGACCGTAAATTAAAAAACGGAAATAAATGATAGTGATAATTGCGGTGATAGTTATAATTGTATTTATAACCCACAATAAAAAAGTTCAAATCCAATTTATTGCATATTCAAGAAAATGATAGTTGACAATATAATGACTAAGGAATTAAAAAAATGCCAAACGAGTAACAGATGAAATCTCTTTAAAATGATTTTCACAAGAAGCGAAAACAGACAATTCGAAAGGCATGCAAATGTTTAATCTATCATTGGTCATTCAGAAATAAAGAGAATAAAATAGCTTTTTCATCCATGGCTTTATCAGAAACTATCATTCATATATATAACAGAGAATTCCAAACTTATCCATTCTATTCATTTTCTTCTATTTCATTGTTGGGATTTACAGTATGTTTTCTAAATTTACCTCTAGCAACAGAAACAAAGCAAATTAATGCCTCATTTTGTGATTTTTTATGATATTTCGATTTATTAGAATTTACTAGAAATGAATAATGAAATACCGAAATATCAGCAAAAGGAAAAGTGATCAATCCTAGTTCTATCATTTACCTGTTGGGTCATGTCAACAGATATTACCGATTTAAAACAACCTTCAGATAATAGCTCGAAATATGGGTCTGATATCTTTTCTACAAAAAGTGCTTAAAAAATTTGCTCAGTTTTGTTTATGATTCCCTATGAATCATCTTTAAAATATATGAATCAGTTTACCAGGAGTCGTTTTCATTGAAAAAATTTCGGGAAAATTCATGTTTTAATGCTTCGAAAAAATTTTTTCAATAAAATATTATTCTTAAATGAGTTTTAAGAGCTGTATTGAGCAAATTTTGAGCAAATTTTAAAGAAGAAAAACGCTGCAGATCCTATAACAATATTTTCTATTAATGTGGTACGGAATGAATATTTGAAGGATTGAATTAAGTTAAGTTGAATTATCTATCTATGAAAAGACAATATATGAATATTAAAGTATAGAAAAATCTAATGGATGATTTAAAAGAACTTAAAAATGAACCGAGAATGTTCCTGTTAAATTTATTGCCGTTAAGCTATCGGAAGTTATCGGTTTTACCAAACTATAGGTAATAATTATTTTAAGCACATTATTGAATCAAACCAAAGAGTGATGAGAGAAATCTGTTAAAGAATTAGTTCAATATTTTCGAAAATAAATAATTTTATGTCTCAACATTATGTTCCAATGACTGCAATAAAATTAAATTTAAATTTTGAATTTCATTTTGCTTTAATTAATGATTTTCACATAAAATAGACATTCAACAGCTATCTCATCAATGGCAAAATTTTTTTAAGTTAACTATGGCTCGCTTGAAGTTTTAGAAAAGTCTCACTCAAAAGTTGCTACACCTTCTCCTATCATATTGATGAAGTAGTGATAAAATACTAAACACTAAAGAAATTATGATTAATGCTTGAAAATGGTACTTGAAGAAAATTCCTCATGTAAACTAATTAATTATATGCAAATATTCCTAGTGTTTTCTAGAATAGTAAGGAATACGAAATTTAGAAGGCTTTCTTTCTCCATCAGCATTGTTTTCAGCTATGTGGAATTGATAAACAAGCAGCGAGGCATCAAATTTCCAAGACATTTCAGTCCCTTAAGATTAGTGCAAACTGACATCGATGGCATTTATTCCAATTTGATGTGTTTGTTTTTGAAATTGAAAAACAAAGATTTTAGCAGCCTGATTATAGATGATCGCTTGAGATTTCATATTTTAAAATTGCTTAGAAAACAGATTTTCAAGGTAATAAGCTTCTACATACATATACTGTATTGGGCGAAAAAAAGATTTTCAGTAATCATTCCTAATGATAAGGAGCATTATTTCAAAAAAATTTACTAATCATTGTTCAGTTTAAAATGAATTTCTCAGAAACTAAATATGATTGTTATAATTACAGGATTGATCATAATTGAAAATTGATTTCTTGAGAGAATGAACACAAGAACGAAGAGAAAATTTCTTTCGATCGATTGATAACAATAGCAGCGATTGAAAAGGTGATATTATCATGTTAATTATCTTCAATGATAGTTAGTATGTTTCTAAATCGATCACAATGACTATGATATTTTCTGAAGAGGTGATAAAAAAATGACTATGATATTTTCTGAAGAGGTGATAAAGATTATTAACATTGATATAATAAAATATTTAATAATTTTATGACTAGTACTAAGCCGATTAAATGAGTGATTCGAAAAGATATGAAAGAAAAGGATAAGTGAAGGAATGATGTGTAACTCAGCGCCTTGTAGCATAGTGTAATCTGAACTAATCCGAGAATGTAAATAGAGTACTTCTCACCTCTAACTCTTCACATGGTTATCATATTGCTATAGCCCTTTATCATAACAAATCAGAATAAGTTATCTCATCCTTCATCCTTCATATCAATAAAAATATCAATACCCTCAAGATCACAGTGTGATTTCAAATACATGGACAAAGTTATTTCTGCTTCATCCTTTCCCATTTAGTAATCATACTAAGTATCACGGTGGTAGTATTAAAAAAAAAAAAGAAAAGACCGGTCGATGAAACAAAAATGCGTCAATCTTGTCAAGTCTATCGGTTTTCTACTATATCAAACTAACATCATTTGCTCTGTTATATTTTTTAAAAAAGGGAAAAAATGTAGCGCTAGAGAAAGCTATCTTTCAAATGGATGGCAATCCAATGAGTTGACATTTTGTTGAAATGAAAATCGATTTCTTTCCTTAAAGATAAACTTCAGATTTTAATTATCAGAAAGCATCCTGTGCACTTCATAGTTATCACTACGACTACTATTCGATAAAAATATTTAAGAAACTACAGTGCGATTTTTTTGTCATTTTGATAATAGCTGTGCTTTAATTTTTGAAGCAAATACTTCATTTGGGTCACATATAATGGAGTTAAAGAGAAAAGGCAAAAAAAAAAACAAAAATAAAATTTGTTGACTGCAATCAAAAATTTAAAAACGATGAAAAATTATTGAATGTTGAAATTAACAAATTATTGAAAATTGTTATAATAACTGAGTGGGGACTTGATCATCATAGTAAATCAATAATTCAATCGACTAAAAATAATCACTTCTCGTCCAAGTAATGATTGAATTATGAAGTGATCAATAGTTTTCAAATCTTATGCAAATTTTAAGTCTCAATTTTGAGTGTGTACAGATTGGCAATAAGCACTCATTAACATACATACATTTATGAATTCCATATATTTCTATAAAAATATTTCAAATTCCTTTTTAAATTCGTGAAAAGAAGTTGCTTAGAAGGAAACAGATTATCGTTAACAAATGAAAATATGAACATATCACGTATTTTTCCAAAATAATTTAATTATGATGAGGATTTGCTTCAGAGGATGATTTTAATAAGTATTATATGATTTATGTAGATTCCGTAGCATATAATTGTCTAATGTTGTTATTTTGAAAAATGAATTAAAATTCGAAGAGTCCATAGATCAAATATAACAAACTCTAAATGTCTAATCCATAGATCAAATAACTTTATTATTTAATCTGTCATCTTTTCATCTTCCTTCTATTTTGATATTTTTTTCAGTAATGTCCTCTTTTTAAATAATTTGTAATCCTTTCATTTTTCTAATATCTTTTTTAATCCATTAACAACATTCTTTCCATGTTTAATGAACTTGAAATTATTTTTATTTGAAATTATGAGTTATTGCTATCTAAAGTTGTGAAAATTTCCGACAAGAAGCATTGAGATTTTCTAAATCTATAACAAACTCTAGATATATCTATAGCAGTTGGTTTAATTCATAACAGATTGACTGAGTTAACAGTGACATAATTTCGAGTTGTTCGAACTGTTTCGAACTGTTTCATGGTTTCGGTGAATTTGTACCAAAGATTTTATATTTCGCACAAGTTGATTTAGTTGATAAGTTATATGCAAATTTATTTAGAGACTAAGAGTTTTATTGTAAAAATAAATAGGAATTCAAAATGAAAAACTTTGCTTCTAAATAAAGTTGATTGATTGAAATAGGAAACTTTTAAAATCATTTTTAATCATTTCAATCACAGAATTACAACTGATTAGCTGAAAACAAAAACGATACGCAGACATTTTTTGGATCTTAAAGATCTTGCAATCAATTTCAAATAGAGGTGCAAAATAAAATGTAGTGAGATAATATCATTAATAATCATTTGCTGACTGTTGAATATGATAATAGCTTGTTTTTCGATTTGTTTGATGGCAACATTTGCAAAAGAAATTTTTTCATTTTTTTGATTTAATTTTAGAAACACTTTTTTTTAACAAACCAATAATAAAATTATAAAGATTGTGTTTAAAACTCGATTATTATATTTCAAATTAAATTTGAAATGCGAAATAAGATGCTAGTCAAGAAAATAAGCATATCTTATGAAGCAATAAGAAAACAAGCATAGAAATTTAATAATTTAAGTATACTTGTTGAAGAAATTTCTGCTGTATTTAGATGTCGATAGTATGCTGCAAAAAAATTCTGCGATTAAAAAATAAAAATCTTTTTAGATTCAATAAAACTAACTAAATTTAAATAAGCCAAAATTAATTAGAAATAACTGAATAAATCCCATGTCGATCATTACCTTTCACGATAACAAAAAAAATCGGAATAAGTTGTATGCATAAGAATGGAAGATAATTTATAACAATTAAAAAATTTTTCAATTTCTCTGCAAATATCTTAGTGGACAGTGGTTTTTTAACACCCATAATTATAATTTGTTGAAAATTTTAAAAATATCCAGCCTATCTTTTCTTCTAATTTATTTATTACTCTAGTATTAAGCACTAGCATCTTAAAGGAGAATTCAAAACAGGAAAAAAATAGCTTATATATAATTAACCAGCCTCATCTTAAATGCAAATGCATAATACGAATTCTGTGAATTTTTCAAATTTTCTTTGCGAATTCCAACCCTAATTATGCTTAAACAACTTAAATTTTAATATTCTAAAAGTATGAGACAAAATATCTCAGCAGTGTATTAGAAATATCGAGCTTCTTATCACTCAATTTAGATAACATTGTAAAAGTTCTGAAATATTATAAAGGACTAGCGCATTGATTTGATATGCGATGAAATCGTTGAAGGAATTCAAATATTGATTGATTTCGAATCTGCAAATCGACTTACAATAATACATTTTGCATAATTTGCTGTATAAAATGATGAATGAAATTATAAAAACAGTGAACTTAGATATATCATCTACAATGTTTATAAATTTTTAGAACGAGTAAGGTTGAAAGAGAGAGGAAAATAAGCTTGATGGTTTTGGTCAAAGTAATCTTCAGTATCATATATTATAAGCCAGAAGGATATTAAATTGATGAATTTAAGGACTGAATAACTCATATATTAAATAAAATTGGTCTAGAGAAAAGCAACAGAAGACAGCTGGACAGATCAAGTAATTGGTGCACCTTTAACAAGTAATCCAGTACAAGTACCTGATCAATGTAATATGTATGTTGCACGTTATGATTGCAAAGGATTTGTATATTTTGGAAAAGTATGGAGTGAAAATGGTGTGGTAGAAGTATGTATTTTTCTTTTCTATATATTCTTTTTCAATTAAATGATAAAGAAAGATTTAATAGTTTGAAAGTTTTTCCGTAGCAGTGAAGTTTAATTATTGAATCCAAACTTTTTAATTATTGAAATTTTTAAATTCAGAAATGTGTAAAGTCAAAGATTTTTGACTTTTCTTTAAAATTTTATACATATGATACATGCGAATGTTAATCAGATGCGGTATTCCGCATTTTATTATCAAATTAATCAAAAGCAGAAATTGAATCCTATCATTAATTCTCAATCACTCATTTTATCTCGAATGCATTTTCAGCACGAAAAAAAAAGTTTTCTTCTCTCTTATCCCATAATTTACCCAAAAAACCATGCATTAAAAGCAATAAGATACCTCTCACTTCCATCTCATTTACTTCAATTATAAAAGCTTTTATTATATTAAAACAAAAAAAAAAACCTTGTACATGATGATGCTTGAAAACGATGTTGGTTGTAAATCCGAAGGTTCAGGCAATCCTTTATTAATTTCTGTATATCATATATTGCTCACTATTTATCATTCACATCATATGTTGTTGAAAATATTTTGCAGTGTGAATTCGCTTGTGAAGGAATGAAATTAAAGGGATCTGACATCAGTGATAAAATTAAGGTGCTTAACTAACTACACTTTTAACAGCATGATATTCTGTATATTTGTAGAAAATTGGTTTTTTAGATCTTTCGATGTCATTTATTTAATAGCTGCGATCTAAATAGTTGAAGGCCTTTTGAATACATAATTTTTAATTTAGGAACTTAAGCTTTTAATTATTAAATATGCTTCTAATCTTCATTATCTCTCTTTATTATTTTTCATATTTATAAAAGCCATAAATATATGAATTATGCCGTGCATGGAGGACATAACTTTTTTCCTCAAATGATAAGAAAAGATTTTCCTTCAGAAATTTAGATATTAACATATGATGGGAATCATATTACCAAAGGCTTTTTCTACGAATGGGTTAAATTTGTGAAATGGTTGCATCATCCCAATGACGAATTTCGTGTACCATTGTGTTGTGATACTTCCAGTGGGGTAATTTTCTGGCCAGAGAAAGCTTTAGGAACGCTAAACATCGAGAAAAAAACCGCAACATTTGTATATGCTGAGGTATGCTTATCTTTCAGCGAATTCAAACGATCATAAAATTAGTACTGTTGCCATATTTTTACCAGCATGATTTTCAGCAAATCGTTTCACTAGCAGAATCTGAACTCTACGATTGTCTGATTCTTATGCGCAATCTTCGCGATAGACCGCCTTATTGCTGCTGCGAAGAGTGTACAAAAATAGATGCACTGGAAAAGGTGTGGAATTTGCAGAATTATTATAAAATTTTGAAAACTTTTAATATTTATAGAAAATTTTAAAATTTATCAAATTCAAATGAATCTCATATCTGATTGATCGTTCATTGCGTTATAGGAGACGCAATCATCAGATCATTTAATAATGGTCAATGAATGGGCTGATTATCGTATCGGCGATACATTTCCTAAAACGAAGTGAATTTTGATTTATCTGTCAGATCTTATAACCAAAGTTGCAAACAATTTCTTTCTTCTCAATTTTCATTGTCATATTCAATTTCTAAGTACCTTTAAGACGTTTAATCAAGGCGCTGAATCGTCCATTAAATACATTAAATGGTCCACAGGAACAGTATGTTGCATTATGGTATCATTTTGGACAAGCAGTAATGGGTCGAGCATGGAATGACGCTAATGGCAAAATTGCGGCTGCATTTGTAAGGTTTGCGCTTGGGTGTCAGTGAATTTAAGCATTCGTGTTTTTTTTTTTTTTTTTTTTTTTTTATATTAGAATAATGTATTACTGAATTGTTTGTCGTAGAATTTTCATTTTTTATCACTTATAGAATAAGTCATTTTTAATCATTCATGTATGTCTGCCTTTTAAAATCTTCATTTGATTTTATATCTATATCAAAACATCTTTCATTCATACTTCTTTCTTATCACTCATTCTTTTGATATTAAATATATAGCAAGAACTTTTCGCTTCTTCCTGTATCTATTATCTATAATAATCCATTATTTAGTTTTTGGTGCGTGACAGTACAATCGATTTGATGACAAATCAGATTTTCCTCTGTTGAATTATAAATATAGCAAAAACTATTTTGATTACTTTTTGTTTATCATTATTATCATTTATCGCTTTCAAAATAATAAATTTTAGTCGGAAAATGCCATTTCTGAGTAACGTCATTGACTCATTACAACTTCTGGTGCAGATACCTCCATCTGTGGCTGGTTTCGATTATAGTTGGGAACCGTATGTTGGTAGCAAAGATCGGTGCTAAAGAGTGGAATCCGGTACACATTGGATTCGCTTCACCGTGCGTATTAGTAATTGATCAGGAAGGACACGAATATTTAGGTGGATTGATCTTTTTTGCTAGCACCATACTACGTAACAAAAAAAAAGACGATTCAAGCAATGGAATGCGAGGAATAGAAAAGAAACAGAATTTTACAGACTTGTGATATCAACTGCTAAACTAAAATTTGGTTACAAAACTTAACTCAAATAGTAAAATATTCAAGAGTCTGATTACCAATTACAGCTTGAAATGAAAAGAAGAAGAGGAATTTTGAAGTCCTAATGTTTTCATGATTATTACAGGATCAGCAGATTTAAAAGAAGAATTTGCGACTACTGTAATAAAAAATAAAGTATTTCGATTAGAAGGACGTGCAATTCATAATTTCAAAGTACTTATTATCATAATTTTCAGCGTTTCATTTTGCGATTTTTTGACATTAAAAAGTATGGTTAGCTTGAGAAGTTTCCATCAGAACGCAGGAAGTTGTGATATCAATCATAAATCTTAATCATAGTGAAATTTTGGTCTATTAAGCCATTGGCATAATTTTATCCATAAGGTCTTCACCGGTATAAATTCTTGACTAAATATTCAATCCAGGAATGAGGAAAATTGGCACTAGGAAGACCGATAGTTTGATTTGGGGTTTTCCAAACAGAAATAAATTGTTCTTCGGAAAGTTCATAAATAATATACAGTATATCACAACAATTCAAATTCTGCTTCTTGACCAGTTTGTAGTATTTGACCTTTATTTACAAAGTATAAAATATTCTGATTGATTACCTAGACGGGTTTTTGCAGGTTTTATGTCGCAGAGATAGGGACGACACACAAGCAATCTGAAATTGATCAACTTTCCATATAAAGTAAAACAATAAATAATGAAAATTTTACATGTACGAATTTACATGTAAATTTTACATTGATAAATTTTTACAAAATATGCATTGATGAGAAATAATATTATCATTTTCTGTACGAGAAATTCTTTCAGATATGAAGACGCGATAACTTGAATTATAAAACATTTTGAAAATAGAAAGAAGAATTCAAAAAAGTAGATAATGCAGAACTTACACGAGTGAATCTCTCTGCATTATATTTCTAATCCATTTTTATGCAAAGCTGATAATAAATTAGTTTAAGAGTTAGTCAAATGTACAAATTATTAATGCGAAAAGGAGTGAGATAAAAGAGTAGAAAAGATAGAAAGATAATGTGGTATGATTAAATTCAGGTAGGATGAAATCGAGAAATATAAAATATTGCTATCATCAATAGATCTGCTCAGTTATTCATGATAGTACATTCATTCCTAACTGTAGGAGCATATTATCAAGAGTTTTATATCTTTTCTTGATTGCTAATAAATTATTTGAAAAAAGCATTTTCTTATAAACGACACTTAGCAGCGATTATTATCATCAGATCAATTCATTACATTCGTTAAACAAATTCTGCAGAATTAAATAAGCATTCTTGTGAAATAATTCTCAATCAGTAAAGAGCAATATGTCGAGAACAAGCGATCTACATGATTACTAGATTAATAAGATAACTTATCATGACTGATATACCAACTGTTTTGCTGCTTGAAACAAAATTAACAAATATCCAGATAAAACGTGAATTGAAGGATCTGATAAGTGGTAACCAAAAAAATAGTGACACTTAATTGAATTATGAGAGATAAATCTAAAGGTATAACTCATGGGATAGAACTGCTTCAAGACAGAAATCAAGACAATGTTAATAATTTCTTTAATAAATGTTTAAAGTTAAATGAATTCCTGTTGATCCATCATTAATTTCAGTTTTTTGAAATATTCTAATCCATCTCTTCACTGGTTTTTGCTTTATACTTAAAAAATTCTCCAAAAATTATCGCCTTTGGAGTAAAGTAAAGTGGATGAATTAGTATATTAAAACATGAATCTTGCGAAATGCATATGCAAAATTATATCAAAGCTTTAAGTTATAAGAAAATTCTTTTTTCAAATAACAATTTATTAGCAATCAAGAAAAGATATAAAAATTGTAGTCATCTAACTTAATCATATTCATATCTATAGTAATAAACACTTAGCAACAGCTATAAGACATTCGAATATGAATCTCATTAATTAATAACTCATTGTTTCCGTACTCTATTCTCAGATGTTAGTAGTATCATGTAATATTTCCTTATTTGAATTGGATGATTCTTAATGACGCAGCGATTTAAGTTGCTGAAGTAATTCTGATACTTAAAACTTGCTGATATAGTTCTGATATTCAAAATTAAGTTGTAATTTGGTCTTCACAAAGTTTGAGATACTTTGTTACAAAATTTTACAAAAATTACTCTAAAATGTAAATTAACATAAATCGATTAATTAGTTGGCAAGAAGGAAATCACGACTATTTTATTAATTATTTTACAACTTAGCAGATTGTGGAAATGGAATGAAAATCAAGTATATATTTTTGAATTACACTGAAATCCATCCAACAAAATCAAAAGCTACAGTAATTCCGAATTTTTTCCAATAAAATTGAAAGAAATTCAGAAATATGAAATATAGAAACAATATATTCAGTATGAATTAATTCTGATTCAAACTCTCATATATCTCAAAAAAATAAATAATTACAAAACCGAAAATATTTCTATTTCAGGGCATGGTAAATCTTCTTTTGAAATTGTTTCAAGTTTTTCAGGTATTTTGTTGTGCAGAAAAATGGGAAATAGTGAATCGTCGGGAGCAGAAGGTGAAGGAACTCGTAAGCAAGAAAAATCGATGCCGAAGCTTTATCGTTTTGTAGATATGCATGGTGGTGGAGAGTTAATACCATGGATGAAATATGCCAAGGACACCGGTGATTCGTCGATCATTGACGAATTTATTGAGACAAAGGTCGTTTCATCATTTAGTATTTAATATTTTGAAATTATTTTAACAAGAGTCAATGTTTCTACTTTATAATGATTCAGCAAAATAGTTGGATAATTGGAAAAATCATAGCTGCGAGTCGAACTGATGATATTGAAATTGCAAACAATCACAGAGCATTGATGTCTAATTTTTGAAACAATTCAAACTTTAGCATTGTTATTGCATCGCGAGATTCTCGTGTTCTTGAAGACAAACTAATATATTGAGATTTTCAGTTGAAAGAGTTTATGTACAATTCTGGAAAAGGTAAAATGGTAGCTGTAGCTGAATTAGTGAAAATTCGGAATAAAGAGCGAAATGCAATGCTTAGTGCTTTGAAGCGTAAAAAAGGGAAAGGAAAAAGTGGACCTAATATACTCGATGAATTTAGACAAGAAGGTGAAAATCAGGGTGATTTAAAAAAAGGTATTGCCAACATAATTTAAAGTTAAATTTAAATTACGAAGAATTTTTGAAAATATCAACTACTTGAATGGCAGTTTCGATTCGAACTAAAATTTGATACTTAAAAAGAACAAATTTTCATAATAATTCGCAGATAGTATAGTATAAAATTAATCGCTGAAATAATCAGAGGATTTCTGAATATAAACATTAAATGTATCTGTTAAACATTATTGTTAAATGTTTGCTTTTTAAATGTTTGCTCGTTAAATGTTTTTAACAGTCTCGAATCACGCATATTTTTAATACGAATTTGATTAGCTCTCAAATTACTGGAAGGAGATGATAAACGTGGGAAATCTGATTGGAAATATCGCGAAGTAACATGGAAATTGGATGAGCGTGGTTTGATGGGCGAGAATCTTGTTGGTGTATGTCTTCTGCAAGGAACAGCCATTCATAATCAACTTGCTGTCAAATTAATCAAAGCTTATCCGAAACTCGTTAATGATATATTCATTAGTGAAGACTATTACGGTAGTATCTACAGAGATTATTATGATGTTAGATATGAGCAAAAATGATAAAAATACAAATATCATTTCTGTTAAATATTAATGAATGTGACCCAAGTCTTGATTTAACCTCAGTCATTTGTCGTGTTAAATAATAGTAACTAAATAAATTTCATGAATATTGGTTGATAAAAGCAATTTAGTGGACAAATCTTTTAAATTTAATTTGTGGCATAATTTCAAATTTCTAAATTATACTTTTTAGCACACAATGAAAGAATTAGATATTGGATTTATCTTACAAAATCTTTCTTACAGGTCTCTCACCCTTGCACCAAGCAATAATTAATGAAGATCCTGCTATGGTACTTTTTGCTTCGACATGGTGCTGATATTAATCAGCGCTGTTATGGAGCATTCTTTTGTCCTGATGATCAAAAAAGTAGTCGTACAGATTCGTTGGAGCATGAATATGTTGAACTCAGTCTAAAAACGACTTATAACGGGTAAGAATTATTGACTAATAAGTTAATTGCGTAAATAAAATCTCTCGCGAATTCAGTTGTTTTATTTTTAAGAAACAACCGTATTGTATGATTTTATATGAATTTCTTTAAAAGGTCAATATAGCAGTCATTTCATTCAATTCATATGTTATTGACGATAATTATTATTTGATTAATTAGTCAGGCAATTAATGTTCAAAATTTGATAGAAAATTATCTACTCATTCTCAAACTACTCAATCATTATTATCATTATCATGATTGAGTATTTTGAGACTTTTATAGTCGAACATATTTCGGAGAATAAAAAAAATATCATTCCACATTCTCATGAAGTGTGCAAATGAAGTTTAATAGACTTATAAAACGGCAATGAAAGCGTACTTTTATAGTCGAACATATTTCGGAGAATATCCCTTGTCATTTGCCGCATGCATCAATCAAACCGACTGTTACCGTATTTTATTAGCAAAGCATGCCGATCCAAATCGAAAAGACACAAACGGCAATACAGTACTTCATCTAGCTGTAATTCATGAACAACCGGTAAGTGATAATTCCATATTTATCTATTTATTATCATCCAAGGAATTTAAACAATTGTGACGCATATTTTGGCTTTAAAAACGTGGCTCATACTTATTATTTTTGCATAAATACTTACGACTTTGCTTTAATTTCTCTTTTTTTTGAATCATTGTTTTCCAGAATTTATTTCTCTATATAATTTGCAGAAATTTGAAAAAAAAATATTTCATCAAATTTATGGATTAAATTTAGGAAATGTTGAAACTCTGCTACGATACAGGTGCCAAATTGCAAATAATGAACAATCGAAATTTGACGCCGTTGACGTTAGCAGCTCACTTGGCAAAAAAAGAAGTAACCGGTGGAAGTTAAAAAATCGTATACTAGGATTCTGAAGCATAAATCTTAATAGATTTTTATAAAATAAAATGCTCCGTTATGTCCTGGTAAAACGGACAAGCTCGATATCTAACATCATTATATGCATGCACTTGGCTAACCTTAGATTAATCAATCGATTTTATTGCTAGAGGAGAACTACTACAATATCATATGGAATCGAAAAAGATGCTGGTTAATAAACAACAATAAATATGTCATTATAGATGTTTGAACAAATTTTGAAACTGGAAGCAGATGTAATCTGGATGTACGGTGATGCAAGCAGTCATGCTTATCCACTTGCTAAATTAGATACCATTAATCAGGAAACGGGTGAACTTAATGAAGACAGTGCTCTATCACTGATCGTTTATGGGGTGCCTTCCTTCATTTATTTTATAATTATAATTAACAAAAATATATGAGTTTTGTTTTATCACTGTAGAAATGTTCTCAAAAGAAAAAGATTTGAAGATAAGTAATGCTGCAATGAGAAATTAGACAGAAGGATGAACAGATAGATAAGCATGATAACAGTGTTAAGTTTTATTTAGGAAACAACAAAACATCTACAACTTCTCGATGGTCTACTGGGTGATCTACTGGAAGTAAAATGGGAATCATTCGGCCGAATACGGTGAGCAAAATCTTTTTTAATTTTTTTCAATTTGCCTTGCTTTTTTAAGGAACAAAGCAAGAGGTAAATAAAACAATGTCATCAAAGTATAATAGCTACAAAAATAAACTTAATCAATACGGTAGAAGATCTGCTATTTACTCGACTATCTAATTATTATTTGATAATTAAACTGGTAATATGGATTGAAGCATATGTTACTTCAAATTATATTTATTATCGAATTAGTTTTGGACAAGAAATTTTCATTTTCAAAATCTGTCTTGGACTAAGTTTTAGTGATTTCAGACTTGCTATATCATTTGGTTGTTATCTGTTCTTTTATATTTGCATTTTTACCGCATTCATGTGCCGACCATTTTCATTGACCACTGTGGTATTTTTATTTTACTTCCTCAATTTGCCATGAGATAAATACAGTAATCGCACAATAAGATTAGTTATTCGCATTGTCCATTTCTACTGCTTACTGTAATATTCAATAGTTTGAAAATAAAAATACACACTTGGATAGATTGATTCAATTTTTTTTTTGAAGTGTTAACTACTAAATACTTCAGTTAATTGAACTATTGTTTCGAACTTATTTAAACTTAAGCTAACTGAAAACATGGAACTTTGATTACGAAAATTTGTAAATGCGCTTTTCACTTATATTTAAAACTGATCAACTTTGCAACTACGATAAAATTCCACATCTAAAGTTGGTCGCGTTTATTTTGAATTATGATGGATTCAAAAATTCAGGCTATTACTGCGAATTATTTAAACAAAATGGCTATAATTGATAATGTTCTTTCATTATTCAACGGTAGTTTATTCGTAGAAAAAAGTCCGATAGAGCACAGCCAAATACAGTTTTGTAGGTTTTTTTTTTTCATTCTCCCTAAGTTTCGAATAGTATTTAGTCTTATCAAAAACTGACGATTGAGTCAAATGAGAATTATTCCGAATTTTATTTTCTTCTTCATTGCAGCAGCTTTTATAAATATTATCTTATTGAAATGCATTAAAAATTGATTCAACAAATCGTACAATGCAAGAAGCACTATTCAGCATTTCTATCTTTAGATTTAGATATGCTAAAGATTTGTCTAAAAGTTATTTTTTAGCAGAAGGAATATCAAATACTGGTAGTTCGTGCTACTATTGGCAATACTTTGGTCGAGGATGGCAGCAAAATGTATGTCAAACTTTCCTGTTTAATCAAATTTTTCTATTGGAAATGAAGCGAAAGCAGTTGTCAATAAAAATTTACAAAAATATGAGCACTATATATATCAGCCATATTTTGGAATCTGATAAGTCAACATTTATGTTTATGATCATGAAGGACGAAACATCGATCTCATCACACTATATTTAAAAATAATAAAGAAATAAGAATTAGAATAATATATTCAAAAATAAATCAATCAATTTCATAATTATTAAATGAAGATCTTACATTTTTCATTTCTTTACAGGTTCGTTTAGCAGCCGAGCTTGCAGTGCTTCTAATGACCATATTTCAAGTCGTTGATGATGCCATGGATATTCATAGTACTGGAAGGAAACGATGGTGGCGACTATTGGTCAGTTCTGTAATGTCTTTTTGAGAAGTTATCAGCGAAGATAAACGTACTTCGCCTTTTAAGAAAGTTAATCGATAAATTACTTTAACTGCAACACGATCTATTATTTATTTTTTTTTTTACAACAAAAATTAAATACTAATTTTGCTATATTCTCATCTATTTTGCAACAAAAATGAAACACTGATTTGGCTATGAAATTATTGATTAAATAGTTGGTAAATCTAATATAAAAGTTTTCCAGCATTACTTTGAATTCTTTTAGAGATCATTCCCAGCAAAGATCGCATACAAGATATCACTTATTCTAATCCTTCTGATAATACCGTTTCGTCTAATGTGCTCAGTAACTCCAGCAATGCTTTTTTTTGATAACGCACTTTCATTACTTATTGTACTTCTTATTAGCGTACATTTCTTGTTTTATTCAAGGTACTTTTTTTCTTCAAGAAAGAATAATATATTTTAAGAGAATTAGTGTAGAAATAAAATATTTATTCGAAATTTAAAAATAGAACTCACAGTAATTTTAATCATAGATAAATGAATAGAAAAAGTGATATCTATTTAAATTTGAATGCATTAAGAAAAAGATAAGAGAAAGTGAAGAATGGATAAAAAGAATAGAAAGTGATAAAGATCGCATTTGGCACATTGTATCTCAATTTTACTTCTGGACAATGTGAATAATAAATATTCAGTAAAGGGTAAGGCGAATTACAAATACAGAATGACTAGTTTTAAACTACTAACATTTTAAAAAAAACAAAAGATTTCGAATTAACTACTCATTAATATTCCATTCTTATCATAGCACGACGATGAATTAATTATTCACGGGAATTTCAGGAAATTAATTAGCTTTTTTGAAGTGTAATAATAAACAAGTTTTAGAGCTGTGAAATTCATTGGACCATTCGTTTTAATGATATATACCATTTTGTCACGAGATTTGAGTCGATTTTTCCTCATCTATGCCATATTTTTAATCGGCTTCTCTCAATGTAAGTGTAAATCACATCATTTCCTATGATGCCTCTTCAGTGCTTTTTTTATTTGTTTAAATATCTCTCAAAAGATATAACAAACAATATTTTCATATTTTCCAGTCCCATCCGTTGCTGTTTTAGTCTATTCAATAATTTCACCTTAATCCCATCTCGTTGTGATTCATAATTAAAGTGTATGATTAATCAATGATAAGTCGTCTTGAGCAGCCATACTTTAACTGACACAGTTTGTATTTTATTTGTAAAGTCTTGATTAATCATTGCACGAAAAAGAAATTTCTTCTTCTCACTCTAGCAAATATTTCCTTGATCCCTTCCAGTCACTGATAAATTTAACTGCTTAATCACTTGCAGCATTTTACATCATCTTCATGTCATGCACTCGTCAGAATGCTCAAAATGCTGGATATCAAAATATCACAACGCCAAATGTTATCAATATTTTGGATCATCCAATGGAGGCAGTAATGAGAGTATTTATAATGACCATTGGTGAATTTATGATTTTTTATCGCGGAATGGTCATTTTATGTGGCGGAACAACAATGGCTTATATTGGCAAGGTTAGCAGTTTGTATAAAATAAGTAAAATGAAAAGCATAACTCAAGGATGGTCAAACAAATAGCGTGGGTAATGTATGATACGGAAACATTAGAAGTTTGAAGGGTCCTAAAGAATTGATTGTACAGATTGGAACAATCTACAGCTCATTGAAATATAGAGTTTGTATTTACTTGCAATAATAATTCAACTGCATCATTTTTGATCATTATAGCTATTAAATATTTGAACTCATTTATTTTTCAACTTGCTATTATTTCAAACTTCCAATTTGATTTCCAAATTGGTCAGTAGGAACGAAGAATCAGACTAAGAAAAATAATAGAAAGAAATAATTTCCAACGTAGTAATTGAAGAGGATTAAATTGATATATCAATAAATATCAGATTATTTTAAGGTGATGTTTATTATCTACGAGTTATTTGTTAGTGTAATGCAGCTTAATTTACTAATCGCAATGATGGGACGAACGATGACTTAATATCCGGAACACAAACTGAATGGAAACGACAGGTTTGTCATTAAGTGATTATTCAATCATTTTTGATCAGTTTATCATGCAAAATTTATATGATCAGTGATCAGTGTTCTTGAATTGCCATATTTTCAATTACTGCTAAAGTGAATATTTTTAAATAAAAAGTGGGCACAAGTCATTCTCATGCTGGAATTTTCACTGCGACCAAAAGCTCGCCTTAATGCACTGCTCAAATATTCACGACCAATCGGTACCAACAAACGAGAACGAGCATTTGTTGTTGTACGGAAAACAACGGTTCGAATTTAAGCGATTTATTAGCTTTGCAATTTATAACGAAAAACTAACTGAAACCGCAAATTTGACTTTGAATTTCCGTGAAGTAAAGTACGATTAAGCAAGCAGCAGCAATACCATGAAACAGAGATTTATATGAACTGAATTGTTACTGTTGCCTATATTGATATCCCAACAAGATTTTATGCCATAAAGTTGAATTACTTCGGTAATACTGATGAATTATAATCATATAACGAAATAGGTATTATTTGACTTTCATAAAAAGAATCAAAATTTTCAGTGTGATTCATTGTCAAAAACGGAGAAACAATTACGTGAACTGCAGGAACAGAACATACGTGAAAAGAAACGAGCTTTACTAAAAAGGCGATTGAAGGTTCTAAAAGATAAATCAGATTTGAAATAAGCTAAAAATAAACTGAATTGAAACGATTAAAAAAAAATGAACTGAGTCGAATTGAACTGCGTAAAATAGAATTGAATTTCAATTTTCGTATGGGATTTACTATAACACTGAAGCTTATGATATCCTCAAAAATACTCTTTTATTTCAATTCCTTCCTTATTTCAAAGATAAAATTTCACTGCTACTATCAGTCCCTGTTTAAGTCAACATAAACACAAACTCAACGACGCTTATATTTACATCATTTCGGCAATTCTTTTAGAGTCACTATTATTAATATGTAATGTTTTTATAGGATCGTGATGACCTACGTAGCAAACAGCTTCAATGCACCGATGGATCGATTTCACCAAATGCATGAGTATTTTGATTGATATCGTCACACGCCGTAAACTATTTATTTATCTTTGATTGTGATGATGTTGTTTATGAAGGCAGAATATATCAAAGCATTATGTGAATGGTATTATTTGTTCAAATTCAACATATACTAAAAATAATAGAAGTTCAGAAAGTGTAGTATTAAATGACATGATGCTATGAAGATCTGAGTTTGGATGCAAAATTGGAGAATCCGAGAACATTGTATAATGATACAATATTAGATATTTTATTTAGTCAAAGCCTCAACTGTTATTTAAAATATAACTAGACTATCAAAAATACCTAATTGTTCAAGTATTGCCATTTATTAAATGATTTTCTTTGCTGCAGTATATATTAATTTTCTGATTTTCTCCTCTCCTTGACAGATTGCTGCTTACTGATGTTGAATATAAATGTCGAAATTTTTTGGATAAAGAAGCAGATCAGAGAAAAAAATTCTAATGAATGTTCGAATTTATTCGAAATATATAAGGAAGTATGATGTTATCAATATACAACAGATGGTTTCATTGAATGGCAAAAAAGATTTGTTGGAATAAGTAATATCCGTAGAAGAAAAAAGAACTCTTCTGACAGAAATAATGCAATTTTTTTTCACAGTATAATAAATATACAAAACGATTTACATTAAAACTACAATCATACAAACATCTATTAAGAAAATTATATATTTCTCTAGACGTCCAAAAATGATAAGCTTTGCTCTTTTTACCGATAATGACAAATTAAAACGACATTAAACAGAAAAAGAAGACTTATTTTTTTCCATATAAGGATCTTGTTTGTAGCGTTGATATGCACGAACACATTCAGCCATTGTTTTTGAAGCACGAGATATTGAATTTGTCATCCAAAAATCGCCTAATTCGATCAGTTCCGGTTTCAGTGAAACATCTGTACTCCCAGACTAAAAATTTCATATATGCATTCATTTTTATTTATAACTATCTCCAATTAAGTTCTCATCTTACAGGCAGAATTCGCTAATTCATTGCTACTGATGTCACGCAGAAAGACAAAATATTATGAAGAAAATAAGTAACTATGTTCTGATGTCAATCATTTGCTTAATCATTTACTAATTATGATTGATTTTCTCAAGAAATTAAACAAATAAAGAAAGAATTATTGAATGTAGAAATTTGAAAAAAAGAAAACAAGAAATTACCTCCGCTAACATTGCCGCTTGTTCCTGGAATGAACATTCTTCAACATGACCACATCGTACCAGATGAGGAGCAATCTGAAATTTTTCAAAAAAAAAATTATCGTAAGAGAAATTGTGAAGAAATCTATGATAAAATTCTGAATGACAAAAACTAAGAAACCAACCTCAGCCATACGACTTCTCATCTGGTCAAGATCGTTATAGGGTAAAGCTCTTCCTGCCACTTCACTGATAGCTCGTATTATTTTCCAGTCTATTCTTGCATCACCTGGAGCAGTTATTGCAGCATAAGCCTATAAACTCAAAACCGACAAAGAGTGTCCATAAACAAAAATGATATTGTTAATTATAGCAGAAAAATTAAGGCAAACAAATACCAGGCCTAAGCTGCAATAACTATTTAGCATGGCCAGACAATTTCGTTATTTAGTTATAATTTATTAATTATTAAGTAATGAATTAAACTAACAGATCGTAAAATATAGACATTATTTAAATCTTTTAAAAAATTTCTTGAAGCGCTAACTTCAGTTTCGGTTTTTTCACACAAAGTAGTAATATATATCCCAGAAAAAGACAATTACCATTTTCCATGTGCTTTCTAATTTTTAAGAAAGAAAATAAAAAATTAAGGAATCCTTATATCAGACATTAATTATAAATAATCTCCACAACACACGACGAAATTAAAATTAAATCAATCGATTCATGTATTACAATGAGGGTTTTCCGATATTTTAAATTTTCTTGAGGAATGCAATTTCGTGGTCAGTTATTAGAATGCCTTGATGTTTGGATAAACAGAATTTGCAAAACACACATAATAATCAGATTACGAAAAAATTCAAATGAACTTTTGAATGCTCTTAATGCTTCTTTAGCATAGTTTAAGCATAAAACACGGCAATCTTCAAATACATTTAAAAATTTAGTTCAAATTTTCCTAATCCAAACGTATTCTAATAAATCAACGATTACAGGATATTTCTATATGGTAAAGCGGTTTCTTTTTTGAAAATTTATCCTAGACAATGTTGAAATTACTAACTCTTTGTGCTCGGCCTTCAGTATTAACATATGTGGCATCCTTTTCCGTATAAGCAGCACCTGGCAATATTAAATTTGCCAACTCAACTCCTACATCACCATGATGACCTTAAAATCCTTCATTCCAATTATTTTTTGGGAACTACATATACATAAAATATTTTTGGTTTTCGTATTAAGAATATCACACGGTATCGACGTTATAAAATTAATTAACCTTGATAAACAACGAAAGTATCGGAAGCCAAATTACTCCTTTTGATGTGACCACTATCAGCACCAAGCATATACAAAAATTTAATATTTTTAATCGAATTCATGATCCATTCGGAACCAGCCTAAATAATCAAAGCTATCAAAACTAAGAGAATGAAAAGGAAATTCTTCTCGACATATATTATCTATTCAAATATATACAGTTTTATAAAGAATTATATGACCAATTAAAAGTTTAAAATGGAAGAATTTCTATGTTTCCTTCTAGGCAATCTTAATACTCCTATGAATACTGAAAATTACACGCTATCTTATTCTTAATTTTAATTATGATGCAGCATGTATTTACTAAACTAATTGGAAGAACTCACTTTGTAACCAACATCCAAAGCGCCAACTTGTGATGAATATCGTTGCAAAACATTCACTATTTTTATTGCTAAAATTAAAAAACAATAATACAATTGACTTTTTATGAACAGAGAATTATATTTCCGAGGTGATTTATCAAATTTGTAACTTTGATCTAATATAGTGAAACAGGAAATCATTCCATCCTTTCGAAATGAGAAGATGCAATACAAAATATAATGTTTTAAATTACTTCATTCTCAATAAATCACAATTCTCATTGCTATGGAAACATATGTAAAGTTTGGAATAAGATAAGAGTTAATAATTATATATTCATACTTCTTCCAATTTTAGATCGCAATTTCTCAGCGAATATTTGAATCTTTCCAAGTAATGCAGCACCATGTTTCCCTCGTAGAGCTCTTGAGCCAATAACAATCATTGGCCGTTTAGCTGCTTGCAAACGCTTTAACAAATATATTTTGAAGTCACTATTAATCAATTCATGAAAATATCTCCAACAATTCAGAAGAAAAGTCAAAGTTGCTCACCTTAGCAAATTCGCCTTTGCCGTTGACTATGTCATCCAGAATTTTGCCATTATCACCCAAATATTCATAATTATATTTCAAGTCAAGTTCTTCACCGATAACACCAATTTCAATATCTGTGTGTCGAAAACTAAAAAATGTTGCTTCAAAGTATTAATAGCACCGGTTGTGGTATGTATAAATTCTTTTAGATATAAATTCACCCATCAAACTGTAATGTAGTAAAAGTATTTTTTTATCTAACTAGCCTATCAATAAGGTGCAAAATAGAGAATAGAATGATTCCTGAAAATAACGAAAAAATTTGAAACCCCGTTCTAAAATCTTTCAAAACTGTGAGATTAATATTCAAACGTTAAATTCTGTAATCGTGAAAAAAAATCGAGCACTGCCTTTCATCTTATTATTATTAATAACATTCATACAAATATAAAAATCTGCAGAAATAATAGAATACCTTTTCCGTATGCGAGCATTGAAAATTGCTGCTTCAAAACGCGGATTCGTACCAACTAATAGTAAAACATCCGCTTTTTCTACTCCAATAAATTTATCATTCATAATATAATTGCATCTGAAACAATCTGTTTATTCAGTTCGTTTAATTTATAGAAAAAATTAGCTATCAACTTGAAAATGTTAGATTTAAAAGTTATTTCTCAAATAAAAATGCTATGATCATCGAATTTAAAGATTTTAGGATATATGCTGCGAAAATATTAAGCCAAATAAAACTCGAAAATCTCAAAATCCAAATTAAACAAAGAATTCATTCAAAAAATAAGTTACACGTTCATTGGTTTTTGATTATTTTACCAAACTTTCTACTATTAATTATATATTCCAGAAAGCTACCGAAGATCTGTTCCGCCACTGCCATCTGGGAACGACTCTTCCGTACAAACTAATTCGCTATCAAATCGATTTATTAGATCTTTCAAAGCTATCAATGATTCTGGAAATATTAAAAATGTAACATCGTTAAAACAGGAAAATGAAATATATAAAGATATGTGAAAGCTTTCTAATTTTTTAAATCCATCTCAAATTGAAATAAAACTAAGAAAAATTGTTTTATTAATGATATAAAGAATTTATCTTGTTGACCTGTATCACAAAGATCTCCCACTATTGCAGCAATATGATTTGGTGAAGCAGAACGCAATTTTGATGCAACAGCAAAAAGCGCTTCTTCCCAACTACACGGCCTTAAATCAATTTATGAAGAAAGATTTGCCATGTTACAAATGATTTTTTTTTCATCCTTTCCGCAATACAGGATCATCCAATGCCACAATTATATGCTTCCTTCAGATCAATGATAATTGAATTTGTATGATCATTTTTGTGAACGGATGCCTACTTACTCCAGAGATCCATCCTGAGCTCGTAATAGTGGCTGTCCAAGTCGTTGCGTTTTCAAACCATCAACAACGAAACGTGTCTTGTCACTTATCCATTCTTCATTGATATCCTTTAAAAAAAAAAAAAAAAATGATAGAGAAAAAGGAAACAAAAATGAGTTCAAAAAAGACCACACTTACATGATTCGATTTTTATTTACCTCACACAGTTTCGGAGTAATTCGGAATAATTCTCCAGTGCGATGTGCGATTACGATGTTTGAACCAACGGCATCCATGACATCGACACTTTCTACTTTTCGCAATTCCCACGGTCTTGCTGTAAAGCTGAAATAACTCAATTAAAAAAAAAATTAAGAACGCTACGAAAAGAAAAATATTATCACATGTAGTCATTCTCGTACAAAAATCTCAGAATTCTCAAGAAACAATGGTTTAAGATTTATTAACAACTATCCAGAATTTAGACAACACAACTGTAAATAATTAAACACCTATATATTCAAAAAACATATACCTATATGGTTTATTAAGAAGAGCGCCAACTGGACAAATATCAATAACATTACCCGATAATTCCGTTGCGAACAATTTTTCAACATAAGTTCCAATCTAAAAATCGATTCATTGCATTTTACTAAAGATTAACTCGTATACAAACATTCAATTTTTGCTTTCATCAAATTTTCCGAGTTTGAATACAGATTACATACTAGAAGTCATCGCATCATTGCATATTGAATATTGTTGTTTTTTTTTAAAATGGACTTAAATGACGGAATTTCACAAAACATTTACAGTAATAGATATAACATTCCGTAAAATAGTAGTGAGAAAAAAGTCTGTTTAGTTTTGAGTAGAAGATAAAGCAAATAATCAATTCGATTCATTAAATGTGAACTACAAAAAAAAAATTGAACCTCCATATCAGTTCCACGCCCAGTAGTACCAAAATCCGAAACTCCAGCTATTTCATTTGAGAATCGCACACATCGCGTACATTGAATACATCGTGTCATTACCGTTTTTATAAGTGGTCCGATATATTTGTTTTCCACAGCTCTAAAATTCCGGAATGATAAAGTGTTTCAAAAATAATTTTGCGATGTCGCGATGCGAAAGTCGGATACTAGGAGCACATATTTTTTTTTGTTTTTTTTTGATATATTAGCTGAGACTTTTGGAAGAAATAAATTTCTGGATTTCAAATATCACTGTATAACAAACCTTTTGCCGTCATACAATATTTGTAAACGACTTCTGTCTGAACCAAATCCCATGGACTGATCTTGTAAATCACATTCACCACCCTAACAGTATTATAAATTCATATATATAGTCTAAATATCATTTTTTTGAGACAGTTGGAGTTTTAGTCCCATCTCTTTAATATTGCAGGTCTGTTAAGTGTTTTTTATTTATTATTGTATATAGAAAAAGAAATTTCTCATTATGGACATGCATTAAAATATTTGCTGATCAAACTTATGTTGAATAACAAGTTCAATCTTATTAATATTCGACCTCTGATTGATCTAGCCAAGTAAAAAATTGTTAGTTAGCATTTTATCGCCCTAATTAATATACCTGATCACAAATCGGACAGTCAAGTGGATGATTTACAAGCAAGAATTCCATTACTCCTTCGCGAGCTTTTTTTGCCATCGGTGAATTAGTTTGAACTCGCATGCCATTTGCAGCAGGCATGGCACACGATGCTACTGGCTACAATTTAGCACTAAAGATGAAATTCAAATCGAGGAAAAGCAAAAAAAACATGCAGACAAATCATATTTTTCTAAATTCAAGTCAAGATCAAAAGCAAGATAAATTTAAGTTTTATCTGTTTTAAAATTGAATCTTTAAAACCAAGAATTACCTTCCACTGTTTTTCCACTTCTACAAGACACATACGACAGTTACCGGCTATAGAAAGGCGATCATGATAGCAGAAGCGAGGAATATCAATACCAAGCAACAACGCCGCCTATAATTTATTCTCTAATAAGGAACTGAAATAATATCTATAATGTATAAATAATCATTGCAATTTCAACAAGTGACAGAAAGAATGAAAACGAAAAAACTTAAGTGGGATATGATAACGGAACGCAAAATTTTGATTAAAAAATTGAGAATCACTTAGATCACTATTTCTTTGAAAATTATGGAATCCATTCGTAATAAGCGAAAATATGTAAAAATAGAAAATTATTTTATAAAATAGCGAATAACACAGAACAAAAACAATCGCATGCACCTGCAATATAGTAGTTCCCGGATCAACAAGTACTTTCCTATCATTGATAAATATTTCCACTTTCTTTGATGCTATTGTTTGTTGTCCACGACAAAATAGCAAATTGATCAATTGCAACCTGCGGACAGGCAATCGAGATAAGGTTGCACCCGATGTCATCTGCATCACTTCTCTGATTAAAATTAATTATATGCAAACATTTTCTAATTTTGAGCAATCATAAATTTAAAATTTTATATCACCTCATTGGAATGTTATATTCATATAAATGCAATCATGATACCAAAAAATAATGGATTCTCCGTTGCTGAAAGCAGTCCTATCGAAATATAAACTTTTGGTTTATTAATAAAATAGTGTTAAAAAAAACTTTGATACTCTAAAAGTACCAGTAAATAAGCTTTGTGACCTCTTCACATCCATGCAAAAATTGCCAATAAATTATTTATTAAAAAACCAAAAATATAAAATCAATCGGCAAAAATTATTAAATCAAGGCGAAGTGAGAAATGTTGCAATGAAAATTTTCGCTATATACACAGTTATAATTAATCAACAATTACATATAATCCTTAATATATTACGGTGGAAAAACATTTGCAAAAACCTGAATAAGTCGGAACACTTTCAGAAGATTGTTAATAAAATAAAATCAATGCACAATGAGAAAGTGAAAGAGATGTATTACACGCTAACCAAGAGTGCCATAAAACTTATCAACTTCGATTAGAATAGTTCAAAGACATAATTCTAAAAAAAATTGTAAAGAAATGAAGTTGCATCATCAGTTCAATGAAAAGTAATAGAATAGTCAACTGAAATATTAACTCTCTTAACTCATAAGCTAGAATCATTATTTCTTAGTTGTTGAAAAAAAAATTTTAATTTATGAAGGTAGTTTAGGCGTTCTTCCATTCACTAAAAAATTAAAATATAAAAAAACTAAAGCCTTCTTTAAAGAAATCTTTACCTAATATCCTATATTCAATGAGCGTCCCGGTCTACTTTCCATATCTCATTAATTATTTGATTGTTCAATACATAAGTCTCCTATTTTTATTTTGTTAACTATGTCATTTAGTGCAATACATCTCCTAAAAATTGTATCACTGAAGAACTAGACACAGTCTTCCTACATAAATCTTGAAAACGAGTTCATGATAGTGCCGAATTATTACATGTGATATTTAGTCTCTCAATGAATGCTTGATGTTATATAATTAAAAAATTATAAATTTAAGTACGGAATAACGTTATGGAAATAGTTCAAAGACAGGAGAAAAGAAGTTAAAAAAGCTCCGTAAACAAAATCACAAAATCTGAAAAAATTTTTTCTTCTTTTTTTGAACAATTCTTTGTGAAAACAATTGCTTTGGTCAAGAGGAAAATAAAAAGCCACCACAAATAGAACACTATAACATTATTGACTATGTTCCGGGAATGCAATACGAATGTTTGGATTAGCGAGGGGATTGAATGCTGGATCATCACTTGATGAGTTATTCATCAAGCGTGACAGTACAGTAAATATTGTCATTACTATTATAATGCAAACTATAATATAAAAAATTCCACGTTTCCATCGTGTACGAGGATCGAAAGCAGAGCGCTTATCATACCGTGATCTAAAAAAAATAGAATGTTTTTCATACCAAACATAAGATTAAACTTTTTCACTGCATCCATTAAACCAATATTTTCTTCCATAATCAAGTCCACAAGCAGTAGTTCATAATTTTTAAATTTCATTGCAATTTTTACTACAATGGCTAGTGATTGACTTATTTATGAACAGAAAAAATATATTTTTGCATTATCGGCAATTTTTTGCTAACAGTATTTCTTTTTCGGAAAGAATAGTAAATTTTTGCACTTCACCAATACACTGAATTAGCACTTTCTAAATCAATTCCTCTGGTTATTGATCTCATTTTGTAAACTGACCAATTTGTTGAATAAGCAAAAATTATTTCTATAAATCAAATTTGCAAAAAAAATCTTGAGAAAATTAACGGTGATTAAATTTCGCGAACCTAAACCAACGGTTTAGCCACTTCACTAGCTGATCTTCGTTTATATTTGTTCTCCGGCAAATCTTCATCACGATCTTTTGAAGATAGTAGAGCAGATATGCTTGTGTAATTATTTTCATTCATATTTGTACATTTTCTGGCTAAAAAGTAAGTAGTAATGACAAGCAATTCTGAAACATGCGATTTTACTCATGAATATTATTGAACGATCCATAAATTTACATAGTTGAAAGAAGATAAATATTAGAAAACAATATAAATAGATTAGTTTAGTCAACGAAATCCATTTCATTGCAAACTTTAATGTTAAAGGCGATGAAAATGATAAAATATAACAAGGTGATAATAATAGCACCAAGAAGATCTCTTACTATAGATCTATTCAAAAATAAGATCTGCAAATGATCAATCCGGTAATCATTTAAATTAAATGTAAAAAAATGAAATCATAATAGAAAGGATTTCTGTTTATCCATTTTATAATTTTTTGCAATCAAAGAACTAACCAATAAACTGACGTTGATATTCTTGTCGGCTGTACTCATCATCTACATCAATCACCGTAGCCGGTATATCACTATGAATAGCTTGAGCATTAAGATTCGTTTCATGCAAAACATTTGGTCCATTCACATGGCTCTGCTGTTCATTTATAGATGGTAATACCGTAAATGTAGCGAATGCTGCAGGTGATGGTTCTGGCAGCTGAAATGAAATGACTTATATGAATACAAGCAATGTATAAATTTGGATGTGGATACTTCGTATAATATACATGCAGATAATATCAGTTACATGACATTTAATAGAAGAAATCCTATGTTTTGAAGAAAAATTATGACTAAGAATTGAGAACATAATTATAATACGATTCAATTACATGCAAAAAAAAAAAACAATTCAACTACATGAAAAAAAAAAAAATATGATCCAACTGCATGCATGTGGGAAGCACTTAAAATTGTGACAGAATCAGAAATAACCTGAAACTAAAGAAAGCTAATTCTTACCAAGGATAATCCCAGCCCAGCTCGAGCCCAATTTGCTTGCTGCAATACAGCTCGTAAACGTTCAATAGTTGGCGATGTTTGATTAGGAGCTGGGAATAAATTCTCCTGACATTGCTGACATTTATATCCAGCTGGGGCTGTATTTCCTGGTAAACGACATGCCCATGCATTTAAACATTCCCAGTGGAACAGATCTGAAAAAAAAAGAAACCATATGATTATATATGAACATTTTTAGCCAATCGATTACATCATGGTAATCTGCACTTTGTTCTAATTCGGCTTTCATAAAATCCATTTTCTCGTTACTGCATTTGTTGCTATACATAATCTTAACAGAATGCTCGTACGACTGCCATTTTTGGATTGAATTGATGCCATGTTAAATCATGCTCATGATTTTATCAGATTTAACGTTACAAATAAAACATACGTAAACATTTTAAGCGAACAGTTTCCTTGGCTTCTAATGGCGTGGAACAGAACATACAATTCGTATCATAGTCACTATCTGCTAGCCATGACAAATAACTTTGAACGACACACTAAAATGATTTCTTTCCCTCTGTTCTCTAATTTTGTGAATTCGACAGTCTAAGAAAGTGGAAAAGAATTTATTTCCTTAATCCGTTTTAGTGTATCAAATGAAGCATTTGTATATTACTGATAGTTTCAGATTAGAAATTTAATTACTACTTGGTAATTTGTAATATTAAACATGAATATGGAAAAAGATTGAGTGTTCCTCACTAAATCCTTTCATGTAAATACAATTCATTAGGATTCCTAGGCAGCATTAACAGCTATCATATGTATAGCTCATATACAACAATGAAGGCTTACTTTGGAATGATTTTCTACCAAACAATATTCGCATACGTTGACTCGATGTTCGAAACAAAACAAACTTGTCACTTGCTTCTTTGCACATTTACAAAGTCCCATTGTGCTTGAATCCTGAAACAGATGAAGACGTAAAGAATGGAGATATGACACAGAGTGGAAAGATTTTAGGGATTATAGAAATCAGAAAATGAATCAAACATTTAAAAATAGAGCGAAGAGTTAAAACTTGTAGATAACCGTTTTAGCATGAAATAAATCTCTATGGGCTACAATCCGTGGATTACCGTAGTACAGTTGCAGACGCTGTTGACGACTATATTTTTGTGTCCTGCATTCTTATTGATTAGGTTTGTGCTGGGTTTCAGATCTTCTATTGCTATATTTAAAATAGAATTATAAATTGCCAATCTCTAAATCTTCCTTATCCATTATTTATAATATTTCAGTATCATGCAATATAATTTGTGTGATTTATAATGTGAATCATCCGCAATATTATATATGCTATGTGGTTATTTTTCATTTTAGCTCTACAAAGCATATATGTCATCTGCTTTGTCAATGTAGCATATAAAAGAGGAAAAAACTTCGAATCGTAAATTATTTGATAGATCATTTTTCGAGGAAAACTAAATATTTGATTTTCATGTTATTCATGATTGAATGTATGAGGCAAGGAGAATCGAGCACAACGATATCATAAGTAAGGTTAGTTTTTTCTCATAGTAACATCAGATAAGACTGCGATTGAAAATATGCTTGGAATTTTTGATTATGCGTACGATTTTGTCACCTGTCACCTAAAGTAGGGATCATTATTTAATGCTTTGGCACGCTGTATTGATATATTTCCTGTACAGATTTGAAGCTTTATAGGTTTATAATAATTCTGAAAAGAAATGATGAAAGAAAAAAATCGTTTTTTTGATGATAATATGTATGTTTCGATGCAAAATGAGTTATTGTTGAAAATAAGAGCATCTTTAATTTTGCGAACTTAGCAATAATGTAGATAAGGGATGTGTGAATTTGAATTTTATGGAAGTTTTCTTTTATTTATTCTTTGCAGAAGAATAGGATACTAGTCAGAAGACCGAGTATTTTTAAAAAAGATATTAAATGACGCAGAATTTATTCCGTTTAATTATGATTATTTTACTTTTTCAGGATACTTTTGTATTTTCTTGGTACTATAGACAATATTGCCTTGTGACGGGCTTATATATGCTCGAACCCTGGGAACGATCACTTTTCAATTGCATATTATTTAGTGTTTGCGCTTTTGTAATCTTTCTGTCGTACAAACTGTGCATTTTTACCTAAGGTATTTGTGGCAGTTGGTAATCATTTTTTTCCAAAATGTGAAAGAACCAGTTTTGGAGCCTCCAGGATTATAAATCCCAGAGTTCAGAGCTGCAGTTATTTTGATGTGTGGTCTTGTTATGAATCAGTTAAGATTCAATTGCGGGAATAGTAATTTATTCATGAAATAAAATCAATGTTTAACTATATTTGAATATATATGTTACCTTAACACTAGAGATGTGCTTTTCTCGATTAAATCCAATTTTTGTTTTCCAGCATTATATCGAAAAATTATAAAGAATGGCCGAAAGTGCAAAGATAGAAATCTTATTAAAGGCAGTAGGCGATGCGCCAATATTGAAACAAAATAAATGGACAGTTGATGAAAAAAAAACAGTGGCAGAATTAAGCATTTTTTTACGAAATTACATGAAGGTATTGATTGTTCTTTAATTATGCTTGCTCATTTCGTATCACTTCATTGTTTCTTGCAAAAATTGAATGTATTTTAAATAAATTTTGAAACAATTGCTAAAGTAGCAATGGCAAATGTTGGCAAATATCAGCATGCAGGACAGCTTATAAAATATTCTTGTGTACTACATTGGCAGATATTAAAAAACATGGTCAGTAAAAACAAAAACTGAAAATAAATTGAATATTTAATTCAAGCGTCAGAATTCCTAAATAATATTTCCCACTACTGATTATAAGATATCTATTCTGTCGGATCAATGATTCGGTATAATATCCGATATCCAACTGCAGTATTATGGAAGGGTGCATTTTCATCCTGATAATCACTGTTTAATAGCAATTTATAATTAAAATCATTCCATTCTAGTTTAATGCTTCGAAGTTTCAGCTTAGTGACAGTGATTCCTTATTACTTTTCATCAATCAATGTTTTGCACCGTCACCAGATCAAACAGTGCGGAATTTAAAGGATTGTTTCGCACCCGGTGATTCAAAGTTAGTCATCAATTATAGCAAAACACAAGCATGGGGTTAATTTTGCTATCTGCTTCTCATTTTAATTATCTTTTCATCTCTGTTAAGGAAATTTGCTGAATGGTTCTGGAATATTTATCTAAATTTTGTTTCAAAATTATTTGGTAGTATGAATTTCATCTTCTATTTTCACTTTTTTTATTTTTCATCCAAATAAAAAGAATCGCTTTTTGCTTTTCTTTGTTAAATGAAATTTGTATAAAATTTCAGCTTCAGAAACGTTTTTACTTTCGAATGACCAGGTATATACTCACATTTAGTATATATATTTTTAGGATTGCAATAGTCTTTGCTTTTCTTTTGTCACAGTACATTTATATAACCTTTAATGAAAACATTTAAATTTCTTTGTTATATGTTTATTATTGATTGATAACAGTTTGTTCTGCTTATGAAAATTTTAGTAATATTAGGAAAAAAATTTCATTAGAAAATATTAAATATATTTTACCATCATTTAAAAGACTCGATTGCCATAATTGTGTGTGAATCAAAAGGACAATGTTTTGTTGTATATTTACTGTAATGTTTCATTTTCATATAATACTGCTATATTATGTGAATTAGCTAAAAGTGATTCATTTAATCTCTATCTTAATCACATCGAAATTCCCGTTTCTCTTTTTGAATTTATGTCTTCTTAATTTTGCAACATCCTAATTTTATATATGTCGAAATAAAATATTCTGAAAAACAAAGTGAAGAAGTTGAATTATTAACAAAATGTTTGCAAAACATGTAAATGTAATAATGGAGTAATCGCTAGTCGAGTGGCTTTTATTTCGAAAAACGGAAAATTATGAACAGATAGATAAAAAAAAATTAAGATTGAGGTTATGTACTTATCATCGAATGATATGATTTTAAACATTTCTTTAACAATTAAGCTCTTGTATCATGTAACAGATTTGGATTTGTTTTCGGTTTTTTCTTTCCAATGATTTCATTTTTGGAGGTTTAGGATTTTAATAATTGTTTTACAAAAGCGATAGATGAAACCTATGTGCTATATTACAATGTTTAAGTTATAATTGAAGGACAGGACTGTCTTGTAATAGTGTTGCTGAAACAAAATTTGATGTAGATTTGAAGTTATTGAGTTTCTGCATATTCTGGATTATTGTGATGGATTCGTTGGCATCGTCTTTCTTGCATAATTTCAGTGGACAGGTATATTATGGGTTTTTTATGATATTGGGAATTTCTCTGTTTTTCAACATTATTGATTAAATTTTAATTGAATCAAAGAAGTTCATAGAGGACCGCTTAAATAACTGCAATTTTTCAGTTATCCGGATATACGTTAGTGTTTTCAGTAATATCGCATCTTCCTCATTCTCATTAATATAGGTAGTAGCGCTTTGAGGATTAGATGATTTTGACTTGAGTAAATCAAGGTTAATCAATCAAATTTTAAAATAATAAGTAATCAAGAAATATCCTTTCAGCTGCTCTCTCGTATGATCTCATTCGGCATAAATATGTATTTGTTACGACGAATTGATAGCGAGACTTTAGGTCTTGTCAATGTTAAGTAAGAGATTTTGAGGAATTTAACTTCATTATTTTAATTACTGCAATTTCTTTCAGATTTCTACTTTCTAGTAGATATGTGAAACTTTCAAATATTGTGTACGAATCATTTACGAATCATTCATAGATTTAGGATTTTCTATTTCTATAAACTATTTCACTTTTTCGCCTGATAATATATCAGAGTAATGCTATCATAACGACAAATTTCAATTTGGATGGAAATTAATTGTGAAATATTGGTTAAAAAATTTTTAATTTTTGACATTACTTTCCTTTAATGTTATTTTACTTTTAGTTTAATGTTATTTTACTCAACAACGATTTTTCTGGTACGTGAACCGTTTCGGAAGGTATTTCTTGCAAATGAAATACCATTATCGATTGTCGTTACACATTTATGGTTTGAGCAAGTTTTTTTCACACATTACATAGCTTATTACGTAAAGTAATACAATTTTTAAAGGGAAGAAAGTTTTAAGAAATTTCGTTTCATAGTTCTGAAATGAGGTTTTTTGATTTCTTTAAATCTAATTTTAATTTCAGTTTTTTTCACTTTTATGTATTTCAGGCCAATGATATATCCATTGATAGCTGCTTCGTTATATCTGTGTTTCTGGCTGCCTTTTTCGACTATACCTGATACTTTATTGGTACCATCATATATTGCCGCATTGTCAATGTTTGCATTCTCTGCTTGGCTAGAATCGTTCGCTGAGCCTTATGTCATATTGTTGTTACGATTCGGCATGGATGCTCAGTACGCATTTGCCCAAAGCTTCCTTGTTATAGCGCAACGAGTTTTTGTACTTATTCTAATCATTGCGATACCGATGTCACCAGTTTATGCATTCTGCTGCGCACAGGTTTGTCTGAAAATATAAAAACTTATAAAGAGATAAGGAAAGGGAATTTTACAAAAAACGCGAAAGCATTATAGATATGACAAAATCGTTTGAAAAGCGGAACACCCAGCAACAAAGCAAATTTAAATTTAAAAAGAAAACTATTCATTTATCACAGCATTTGAATTTTAATGCATCTGAGTCATACAAATTCTCTTAGTTGCCCTTTAAATTAGAAAATCATTATTTTTGTGATTATCACCTTTATTAATGTTTACTTACTTTTAATTTTTTTTTCCAGTAACGTTCCATTCTGCTATGTTGCCAGATTTTATCATCTTTCTGTTACACTGCTTTATGCATATATCTATTAATTTCTGGTATTCGATCTGTCGTACCACATGTCAGAGATTTCAATATGATATCACTTTATCCAAGTTTTCCCAAAGTCCTTTCAAAAGAGGTACTTTTTCATTTTCAGTGATATGGATTCATTACGATTTATTTTTTATATTAATATGATTTTAAATATTTCATACATGCATTATTTCTAATTTATATTGAGTTTCATAATTGGGAAGATAAAATTTCAGAATCGTTCTTTATTGGGAGTTTTTACTATTCATTCCATTTTTAAGCAGGCTATTACGAATGGTACTGGCTACGTGCTTACATTCACCAATTTTTTTTCTTTATCAGATCAAGGCTAGATTTATCAATTTTCAATTATATTTTGGTCCAACTTGAATTCCGCTTTGCATAACTGCAGTTTTTTTTTCACGCACTATATTTCATTTGCAAATTTTTTTCTATTTGGAAAGAAGGAGCTTTAAACCGGCTTGTAAATTGATTTATTTTTTAGCAGTTTTTGATGCAGTTGATAAATTGGGTAGTTTGGTGGCACGCATCATTTTCGCACCGCTCGAACATTCTGCTTATTTATATTTCTCCACATGCCTTCGAAGAGCAACTTCGGTGAAAGATCAAACTGAGGTGTAACATAAGCGCACTGAATTTTAAATTTTTTCATTGTTATCTAACACACTAAAACTTCCGCGTTGCTTTGATAGCATAAGGGCATTGAATCTTAAATTTGCTTTGACGTTAGTTGCTTTGTTTGAATCTTAAGAAAAATGTAGCTCCTAAATTCAAAGTTTTTCAAGATTAAATGATAGATGTATTTTCTTACAGATGTTTCGCTAATTTTTGAAGCGTTCAGTTTATAGATGCATGTTACATATCGTTTGCAGATTAATTTGAAAAAGGGGATCAGTGCAATGAATAATCTTCTACATATTGTTATTGTGATTGGTACTGTGATATTTATTTTTGCAATACCTTATTCTCCTCTTGCTATCAAAATATATGGTGGCGCTTTACTAATTAATAATGCAGATAAGTTTCTAGTTTCTTAGAAGCATCAAAATAATTAATACTAATGAACTTCAAATTTTGAAAAAAAAAATCAAAATGAAAACTAGCATCTGAAAAATTCTGGATAATGTTAAAAAAGATATTTCTCGTTTTTAATCACATACTGCAATTATCTTGTTTTACTTTGTTCGAATTTACTTTTTTGCTCATTTTCTTGAGTACATTATTTTAATTTTATCTTCTGGCGTTTTCATTTTTTATTCTTTATGAACGTAGATAAATCCTGCGGAATTTATGTTTCTTTTTTTTTTCAGGTGCGAATATTCTAAGACTTTATTGTTTCTACATAATTATCATTGCGATCAACGGTATTACTGAATGCTTTTCTATGGCAACAATGGACGAAGAGAAGGTTACATTTTTAAAAACTAGTGTAAAAAATTAATATGAATTGAAATCAATTACATATTTTCTCTTTTTTTCACTGATAGCTCCTCTACTGAATACTTAATTCATCATTTCTTACAAGAATATTAGGTATAGATTGTAATGTAACACAAACAAAGCGTTATTAGAAAGAATATAAGTGCATATCATGTAGTCAAAATTCACTCTTTTGTAAATTATCAACTACTTGTTTATTTTCCTATCGATCTGGCTGCTTTGTTTTCTTAATTTTATTAACTGAGTTCCTAGGTTATGTTTCATCATTTCCTGAGTTGTTAACCTAATGCTTTGAAATAAGCACTTTTTCATTGATAATTTTTTTAATTGTTCAATTTTAATATAGATTCTTTCTTATTAGAACTTCTACATGTTATAAAGTTCTAGCTTCTTTCGCATGGCTGGTTTTTATTTCTTTCCTCTCCCATCCAGATATTGCTGTCGTCTGCGTTTTCATATGTTGTCGGTGCATATGGTTTAATATTAGCAAATATAATCAGTATGCTAATGCGAATAGCCTATAGGTAAGCAGCTATTTTGTTGTGATTTTAGTGACCTTCTAAGATGGATTTAAATAGAAAAAATTTGCTTGTACTAAATGCTACTTGTACTAAATTCAACTAATTATTCACTGTTTAGCTGCCGACATATTCAACAATTTTCATACGGTCAAATCAGTTTTTTGAAAGCACTTCCAAATTTCTCAACAACTTTAATTCTCCTTTTCTGTCTTGTGATAACATCACTTTCTCTTCTGGTCAGTTTTTTGAAATTTTATTAAAATTTTGCAAAATATCACAGAGATTCAATATCTATCTTGTTCGGTAAAAAAAAGCGAGAACATTAGTTACCTGAAATCTATTTCTCTGAATTAAAAGATTGCTTACAATTTTCTATTTTTATCTCTCAATTCCACTTCCCTTAAAGATCGAGTTAAATGGAGATCTTCAATTCAAATTTCATTAAAATTTTTTATATTTATGACTCACCACCATTGTTTTTATCACCTGATAGAAATTTATTGTTTGTTGAATTTAAATCAATAAGCAAATTATGTTGAATCAAATAAGTAAATAAAGTTTTAGATTAAGTAGAGTAAGCTAAATTTAAGATTTTCGGTGGAATTGATGGTATAATGCACAGCGCTGCACACATAGCAGTTGGATGTTCATTATTCATTTTTGTTATCAATCATATCTATCAAAATGATATACATGTTGCCAAATTTCTCTGTAATAAGTCATTGGTTGCTCATGATGATTAATGCTCCATCATTATTTTGGAAGGTATGCATCACCGATTCTTCATAATGTTGTATTCCATGAGTTTAAAACATATTATATTAGGCTCATCAATTTTTTCAACTTTTCCATAATTTTAATACCTTTTATTGCTTTCAAGAAAAAAATGCAGTATTTCTTTTCTTCATTAAATTTTTTTTATTTTAAAATTTATATTTGTCATATGAAACATTAAAATTGTTAGATTTTTCGAACGTTCAATAAGGTGTTCTTTAGCTTTTTGGAACTATGTGCTTCATTATTTAAATAAGACTTGTGCAAGCAACTTTTCGAGTTTTGCTAACTGACTCTATTCTTGCAGCGTAATTCAGTATTCCAAATAATTTCAAAAGTGAACAAGAAAGCGACACCAATGAAAATCATTGTTTGGATGAAATGCTTGTTGCTATTGAAAAAATTCTGAAGTTTCATTTCGAATCTAGAATTATTGGGGCATGTTGTGATTATTCCCCACAATTGTAATTTTTTTTACAATTATATAGTATTATATGACTTAATAGGGATAAAAGACCCAATTAGGAGAAATTAATTGAAAGACTAAAATTTAATGAATGAATCAATCAGCCGTTACCAGAAGTGTAACTAATATATGCTTATAATCCGAATATATTTACAATTCGAATTCTATATTTATAATTTGAATTCCATATATATTTATAATTCGAATTCCTATTACCAAATTATACAGTGAATCTTACAATACTTTAATCTTAATCTCAGTTAGTTTATATTTCGTGTTATTTATGTGTCTTTCAATCTTCTTTCCCAAAAATATATGTATTACGGTTATGGTGATCATAGTAATTTAGTAAAGTGCTGTGACAATAACAGTGACAGCTCCCATTACAATGTAATGATAATCTTCAATTGATTCAAAGAAGGATATTTTTGCGGTGACTTTTATCTTGATTAAGCTTTTAAGGTTAAGTTTAAAACTATCTAGTAACAACATATCGCCAGAGCTGTGGTAACAATCAGACTGACAACAATTAATGATGAGTTTCACTATTATGCAAATTGAAATCGAAAGAAAGTGCTGGAAAAAAATTTCGTTCCGCCGATAACAGAAGTACACTCATTTTTAATGATGGATTGAACTACTGAAATTTAGCTATAGTTTTGAAATCGTTATTTTATATACCTCATATTGGTATTGGAAATGAAAAATTTGCTAGCCACTATATTTTTCCACACAGTTAATATTCTTATCGCAAGTTGAATTTTTGATTAAATTTAAAATTTCAGTGTCCTCATAAATTGTTAGATTTGATTCGGATTTTAAAATATTGAATTCAAGAACAGTTCTTGGGAAGTATCATCTCCTGCAATTTTCCTTTGACCTAAAAGATGCAGAACATTTTAAAATCTTCAAAGGCAAAGTAACGTAAGAAAAAACAATACTTTTGAGAATGATGATGAGATAGTTTAAATTTGGCGAAGAAAAAAATTAAGCAAAAGAAAAAAGGACTGATGAGAGTGATGAATTTCGCCACAAAAAAATTATTTCGATCAGTTTAATTAGCATGCTAGAAAGATCCTGCTATATTTTCAGAATATTAGAAAAGGAAGAAGGAAATCTATGTTGAAGACATATTCTTACATTCAAAGAAGTTTGTAAAGCCTGAGATTTTTGCTAATCCTTAAAAAAGTCCTGCAATGCATCATAAAATGGTAGAAATACAAGCTTCAATGAATTAATGGACTTCCTTCATGTTGTTTCGGAGTCTTCGAAAATTTTAAGATTCGTGGAGGGGATATTTTCAATTTTTTAGTATTTATCAGCATCTAGATTTCAAATTTGAAAAGATTTTAGAAATTTAAAGGTATTCTTCAAATTTACTACTATCTATGAAATACAATGTAAAAATAGGCTGAAAGGGACATAATCCAGATAATGAACATCATCATCCGAAAGATGAAATAACTTTTTACGCTGTCCATTCATTTCGCTATCCTCACCAGTTTTTCCGTAATTCTCTTTCAACCAGGTCATTTTACATGATGAAATTATCCATTTATCTATTCCGCCATCTCAACATCGTCAATTCTTCATCCTTTCATTGCTTCTGTAGTTCATGCTTACAATGATTATTGCCATGTAAATCTCAAGAATCTCGTTTCCGGGTACTTGGCATTCCTTCACATCGACATAACAAAAATTCAATTAGTTGAACTCAGATAGATATCTAAAATGCATCTAATTCTATGTATTCTGCTTTTTTTTCGGATTTAGTTAAAAATTCGTATGTTGTTTTATTTCAGAAAAATCAATAATTTCTGGGATTCTTTGTAAATTTTTTTTCTTCTGCGATGTCCAACAATTATCGAATGCTATAAAAGACATGAGAAAGAGGGAATTTGAAAAAGCCGACCAAATAATGCTAACACTGTTGCCGCTAATATCGAGATTATTATTATATCCATTAGGAGAGATTGTTGAATTTTTTCCGAATAATTTTTTGCTTTAATATGCGATTTGATATTTATTTGGTTTTTTGAAAATTAGTTAAATATATTTACAATAATTTCGTTTTTTGTTTTAAGATGAAGTTCATTTTTTATTCTTATGTCATTTACAAATGAAATGAGTTATTTGGATTTCCAAATCCAAATATCGTTTAGGTGGTTAAAATCGATAACTTAGTGCAGCGTACTTTCAACTGAAGATACGATGAAGATACGATCTTATTATTCAAATATTAAATCATTCTATTTTAATCAAATTTTTACTTTGAAATTTCAAACTATTCTTATCTTTGGAATAGTACTTTTAATTGTTTTTCGCCAAACATTATTTTATTTATTATATATTAATCTACGAAAATAATCTTATTTCTCAATTACTGATATAAAAACTTTTTTTCATTTAAATTAAACTTTGGATTTTCAGATTAAAATTGAAATATTAAATTTTAAGCTCATCCTAGTACAGATAATATTCTACAAAAATTTTAATGAATTAATTACTTCCATAACTTTGCATCATTGCATTAGGACTTTAGTAACATTATAATAACTTGAAATTAATTTGTGCAGCATTCTCTTTTGATTCCATTCTTCATTACGGAAGTAATTATAATACGTTTATTTGTATTTCCATTCACTGCTCAATATTTCCTGTCTTTGCATTCTTTGCACTTCCTTATCCTTTTTTGAATCCTTTTCAACATCATCAAAAGCGAATAGTAGAACAGGTTTTATTTCATTTCATTTCTCATGACATCACTTGATTGTAGAGAATAGTAAGAAAAAATGTCAACATAAATTATCTTTTATTATATTTATAAATTTTAGATTCTCTTGAAATTAGAAAGATTGTGATACTTATAAAATAATTTGGTTTTAACAGTTATATATTCCATTTTTAATAATTTCGATTTTTATATTTAAAAATTTTCCATTATTTCCCGCATTGTTCAAACTTTTTCTTTTTTTTTAAAACTAACCGAAATAGAGTCCAAATTTCGGTAATTTTATCAAAGAGTAATTGAATTTTTGACAACAAGAACAATGAGCTGTTGGTTAGAGAGTTTCCATTGTAATAAATAATATAATTAACACCACGTACTGAATAATTTTGTAGGAAAAAAAAAATTTTGATGGTACTAATAGTTCATTTCACTATATTATTGTTAGAAAATTTGTTTATTATTGATATTAGAAAGACAAGCCATTAAATAGCCTGATAATCTTAACCCAAAGTATAAGTAATTTTTGATCACTATGAGTGATCATGATAATTTTTGATCACTATTCTCCCATTCAATAGACTATTGATCATTATTTCCCCATTTAATAGACTCTTTTTTATTTTTCGTTTTTAAAAGCGTAAGTCATATTCAGTATCTTTGTTTAAATTTTCTTTATATTCACAATACATTAATTGCAGATTCATGTAATGCAGAAAAATAAAATGATCAACATGAAATCATTCCTTTCAAATGTAAATTGCCTGCAAGCAGATTAATCATTTGAGCAATAAATTTTTTTAAAACGAAAAAGATAGTTCTTCAAAATTAAGTCACTGAATCCTTTTTTTCCTATTCAGATTATATTAAAATAAAAAAGCTGATTCTGGAATTGCATGTATTAAGAGATGGAATGGCTAGAAATTTGACACATCAGTCAGCGTTTTAGTGTTTTCTTTTTTCCAGAACTTAAAAAGAAGTTGGGATTTTCTCATATATGAATTTCTTGGAATTTATTAAAATATAATCGCCGTTATGTTATAGGCAGTTCTTGTTTCTGGCAGAATAGTTAACAATGTCTTTCATTTCAAACTACATTTCATTTCTTCTCTCTTCATCTCTTATGATACAGTATCCGTATTTAATCGATAAATTTTATCAAATATTCAGAAAATATTCAGAAAAGAAGTTTGAAGAAACAGCTGTATATATAGTTAAATATAAGCGGGGGCTTAAAACTAGTACAAGTTTTTTAAATAACTAATATTCATAGATAAATGTGTCCAAGTTCTGCAATTATTTATATAGACAATATTAACTCATAGATCAAATGTAGAAAGGAATGTAATAAAAAAAGTCCGAAAAATCACAATATCAATTTTTTAAATATGTTTTGAATGATCAAACACAGACGAATATATCGTTTATTGAAAAGCAATTAGAAATGATGCAAAAGGTCATGGACTTTTATCATTTCAAATCATATTTATAATGCACAAACGTTAGATTGTACATACATCTAAATCTATTCTTTTATTTTTTGAAATTTTGTTCATCAATTATCAAATTTTGGGTCTATTTTTAATTTTTTTTAATTTTCGGAATAAAATATTTTTAGTTTTTTAGCAATAATATTTTTAAATATGTATGACGTTTTCTTTATATTTTTGCTCAAATTATTCTGAAAAGTTTAATGTGATTCTGAAGATCACTTCGTATCTTTTAAAAAAGATCTTTTTTTTTCATATTATCTTTCTGTATTTTTTCACTTAATAATCTCTCTACTATTAGAATTCATACTCTCAAATGAAAATCTCGAATTTCAACAGTATTATTGAAATTTTACCTTAAATTTAGATTACTCATAATTTGAATAATTTTGATACTCATTTATTTAAATAAGTTATAAATATAAATTTCAAGATCATAGTTTTGAACATTGAGATTTCACTTTAGATTGGAATTTAAATTCGCGGTAATCATATAGTTCGAGCATACGTTGTCAAAGTTAGATGATGCTAGGATATAATAGGTTTTATTTTGGTTAGTCCGAAAGGTGAAAGGGAAGCAGTGAGGGTTTTTTTGAACCTCAAATGATTCAGGTGAAAGAGGAATTCTAACTTTAAAATGTTCTGCAAACAATACGTATGTCTGTGGATATCTGTTAAATTTCGTGTTTTTTATGCATCGTGCAATAATTTAATTAATAAGGCATCTATGGAGAAGAATAAAAAACAACGCAGTTATTTTCGTTATAATCTGAATGTAAAGCAAAAGTGGGTGGAATCAGGCAGTTGTGGATTATTCTTCACGTGTAATGGAAATGAAAGGCAAGCAGTACATGAAGCATATAACATTATCGAACAAGCATTGGAAGTGTGGAAGAAAGATGGTCCGGCAGAAGAAGATTCCGGTGATAACAATGTTGGGGACGAGATTAATTCTAGTAATGATAAAGAAGATGTCGCAGATTCGGTGAAACGGTTTTGTGATCAAGGTTTTGGTTCTTATTATCTCATGCAGAGTATCAACTTTTATAGTTTCACATAATCTTTTACTGTTTCTTGTCTTCTGTTCAGGTCATTCTGTGTTTTCTTTATTTTACATATATCTTGATTTGTGTAAAAAGCTTAATCAGGTATCCAAAGATTCTGAAATGTGGAATGAAAACAACGATGCCTTTTAGAAAAAGAATTGAAAGATTCTTGAAAGGAATTTTTTTCATCAAACTATAGTTTAATTGCTTGTTTCTTAATTTTATAACCATTTCACCATATCGTTTATATAATTACGTGAGTCTAATAGTCTCCATATTCATAGTTTCTTATAGGCAGTTTGCTGCATCACGTGGCAGTAACCATTCTTTGTTCTTACAATAGCTAAGTTCAGAGTCATTTATGAGCATTATTTGTGCTTTGTATTCTCGATTTAATTATCGGTCACTTTATAAGAAATTAAAGAGTGGGATTGTACAAAGTCGATAGATAAAGAAAATAGCTTACTCGGAAATTACACAATCAAATGTATAAAAACAGAAATTGCTGTTTATTAAACAAATATGAAAGCGTGGAAAATTATAAATTTAATAAAAAATATTGAGAAGAGTCATTATTCTCTTTCTATATCTGTATTTTTAGAGATTAATTAGATTTCCAGATGAAGAATAGGTTTAAAAAACAAATTTATGAGACGAATGAGATAAGCGACCTGAAATAATTAAGTTATTAAGAAAGTACATATCTTGATATTAATACTGCATATTAAATAAGCGACAGATGGGTTATTTGATGGGCAACTTAAAATAGTTCATTAACTAAACAATGATGTACTGTAGCGCGAAACGATAAAAGGAATGTGAAAGAACGGAAAATATGGCAGCGACCGACTGGTGCGAACAATTGTCTGTTTTTTGTTGTGAAAGGTATAAATGACAAAAACGTATATGATTTTGTGGATTATCTTGTTGAAATGGTGTTGCGAGAGCGGTGCTGTCGTCTATTGCAGCGGGTATGGCCAGTGGAAAGAACTTGCGGAGTGGATATGGTCCAGTTAGATAGGGTAATTTAAAAGATTTTAATAGCCAATATTTCTCTTATATTTATATTAATAAGTGTACTGAAGCTAGCATAACTAGCACAATTAAAAGAGTCATTTGTAAATTGTAGTTAATGATTCGTTTTGGTTGATTGCTACTTTTTCTTACATATCTTTCCTGTATTGTTCTTCTAAGCTTACAGAATATTAGGCGGCGTGATAAATGGAAATAGAAGTATTTTTAAATTAGATTTTTTTTTTTATAATTCATTTAAAGTTTGTTGGATAAAAAGTCTAATTTATTGGTGAATATATTAAAGCATTTCTATGAAGCGTTTATGAGAAGAAAGTTTTTTGTAATGATTAAATAATTTGAATAATTTTTTTCTCTGTCGATTATAATCATCATCATTTTTTTATAATGCGTTTGAAAACAATTTTAAATGGGGATTATTTAAAAAATTATGCATTTGGAAAGTTTAAAATCAAATAATGTTCAGCAGATGTCATAATTCGATTGGTCAAGATACTTTTTCATTCCTAAATGAACAGAAGTACATTCTTCTTTCTTTACTATCGTTAAATTGATGATGATTTCAGGAAATAAGTCGATTAATCTCCAGGCATTTCCATCCAGCTGAAGACGGTAAATGGCCAACGTACTTATTGGAATTTAGGGCGCGAAATAATGATAGCTTGGGAAAGAGTGATGTTATGGATATGGTACTACTAGCTTTGAAACAATTAGCACCAGATAGTCATGTTTCACTGAATCACCCACATATTTCCATATTAGTACAGGTTGTGCACAAATCCGTAATGCTCTCATGCATTAAACATTTCATTGCACGAAGAAAACTAAGCTTGCATCACAAAGAATAGATGAAAACGCAACAACGATAACAAACAAGTAGAAAATATTGGATTAGAAATTGGGAAATTAAAAATGCATTATTATAACGTTGAAATAGAGAGCAGTATAAATTTGTATTCAGTGTACTTATCATTGAGAGTAATTCACTGATGAAGTTATGATACTAATTGGATTTAAAGTTGAGTCCTAATTATTGATACCTAAACAAAAGTGGATACTGTAATCTTTTAGACTACTAGACACAAAATACTTTGACGTTTAATCGCATTGCTAATGACCAATAATTTCTGATAAAACCGGTCGATAAATTTCATCATTAGCAATCATGTATTGATACAAACAGTATGCTATTACTTAATAGTTTGTTTTTTAGGTTTTTGCATTTATCGATTTAGTCCTACAAGGTTCTTTTTTTTCTTTATAAAATAATTCAAATGGTAGGAGCGGTTTCTGTTAATGAAAAAATCACATTCCTAATTATTCTCCCAGCAACAATTGTTTACTAATGTTTTAAATAAAAATTTTTATTGGCTTGAGTTGTTGCCAGAGACAGGCATGGTTTTTGTTCACATTTTATGATATTTCTTCTCAGCACTCTGTAAATCATTTTTTTGATTCACTTTTTTTCGCTTATGCGAAATTAACGAAGAGACGATTACGAAATGATGAGATGGATACTGTAACCATAATATGATATGACAAATTTGAAATGTGTCAGATTGCATTAGGAACATTTATTTAATTAGGATAAGACATCGATAACTTATATTTTAACTATTGCAGACTTTTTTTTTGATTGAAAAGATTTCTGAAAGCATAATTCAGAGGAGCGTTCAAAAAATAGCGTGTCATATTGTTCTCCATTTAATTTTGCTTAAAATAATTTGATAGAATGGGCGGAATAGCTGCCGTTTTCAAGACAAACGAAAGTTTCAGAATTTATTTCGGCATCGATTAGCTGCTATATTTATTTTATTATAATAGTTTTTTCTCATAGGTAGGCATTTTTCAAGTTGTCGAGATTTTTCGAATAATTTCGAATTGTGGAGTATTAGTGCTGGAAGCTTTTTTATAAGTTTTTCAAGCTTGAAAAGTTACGGAAAAAATTTCAATAAAATTCATTTGCCATGTTTCTACCTATTTTAAAACTCTTTGTAGTGATTTATAAATTCGTTTCCCGAACCATCGGTAATGAAGCAAAATAAATTAAAATTATTGATGCTTACCATACTTTATTTCGAAGATAGAGTTATTTCACAGTCAAGAAATATCCGTTAACTCTACAGAAAAAAATAGTTGGTTTTGTTTTATTATAACCAGAGAGTGTTAAATAGCCACTGACCGGACAATTCGGATGACAATAAGGAAGAATAGATTAGCACTATCGATATAGAAAAGTGATTATTTTGTATCAGTTGACGCTTTCTAGGAGGGCTGCGATAAACAGCACTAATTATAGTAGTAGACATTTCGGATCTCTCCATGCGACAATTGATTGTCATCAGCAGGAAAGAGAGGAACAAGAGGGGCAATGTGATTCTTGCATTCTATCTTTCACTCTTTAACTTTCCTACTGTTGTCCTTTCACTACTGTTGCTCTGTTCTATTTCAAATGTGAAGAATTTATTTACCTTTCATATTTTAAATATTAATGTATCACAATAAATCTACATCATGCCATCTGTACTGTGTATTGGCTTATTTCATTCCTGAAGAATAGAACATTGATATAAACTTGAATAGGTTAGAGCAAGCAGTCTGTTCTCGAGCTTTCTTCCTTTACAACTTGTTTTGTAACTATTTTGTACATTTAGCAAATCAATAATTCATTCGATTAACTATTTCATTCATTTTATTTCTGATTTTATAATTGAATCGGTAATAATTATTTATGTGTTTCGTATAAATGAGTTATGGATCATGTTCGCAAAAATATATAGAGCAAGGAACTGAACTGAGTTGTAGGACTGAATTTTTTTATTGATATTGTCATAGAAGTACAAGTAATCAGGTTGTTCCTAATATAGTCATTTATTTCTGCATATTGCACATTGTACATTTATATAATACTGTTTTAAAAGTTTAATTTTCTTTGAATTTCATTTTATCTTGCCTCATTTACATTTTTTCTAGACTTGCAATCCAACCTCGGCAGTTTTCAGGTAAAAAAAAAATTCGGTTGTGAAAAGGGACGAAACACTTTTGTAAGCACTCGCTAGATCGGTTTACTAAACTGGTTTTTTGTCGGCATTGTTAAACTTGCAAAAAAAATTTCGAAATTTCGACTGTTGTATTTCGCATTTTTCCATTTGTGATCGTAATAGTTATTCTGTATAGAAGTACTTGGCACTTATGTGAAGAGTTTTCGATTTTCCGTATTTTAGATATTCTGTATGCTCTATGTCATTGACATTGTTGTCTTACTGCGAACTCTTATGAATAAACAGTTCTTTTGATCTTTTTTATTCCAGAATTGTTCGTTCGCCTGGTAATCTGCTACGATAATCATTGTGACGTGGAAGGTCAAGCACAACTACAGCAAAATCATCAACTCGTAACAACGGCTGAAACAATCGGAATTGATGTGGTGTGATTGTTATCACTTTCCAAATTTTATATTCAGGGATTTTCAGAGCAGGCTATTTGGAGAGAGATTGCAGTTCATTGTTTCTCAAATTAAATGCTCAATTTAGGATGAGAATTATATGAAATAAAATAAAAATTAAAATCAAATATAGTTAAACATCAATATAATACACCTTAAGTTTCTTTTCTGTCCTTGAGTTTCAAAGCTGGATGATATAAGGTTGAAGTAGTCATAGGATCTCATGGTGGAATTTGATCTTTATGGACTGATAAGCCGAAATGTAAACGCAACAAACATGAGACATCATGGAAAAATTACTTTTGAGCTTCTTGAGTTTTTATTTGGCGGACGAATTAGCTAGAAAATGAAGAAGGGGCAATTTAAAATTCATTTTCTATTACACTAGCTTTTCCATTTATGAAAAAATTTATCTTCCACCAGGACATTGGAAAGTATATAATAATCCAAAATTCAGGTGTTATTTCGGTCTTATTTCAATCAGTTCTTTAATTTATTCTCTTAAAATAGATAAAAAAAGATCCGGGACAAAAAAAAAATACACTAAAAGATAAAATCTGATATCAATATATCTGATGTCAGCTGCAAATTATGCTCAGGCGAATCGAAACTAACAAAATAAAATTACAGACGTTCTTAATGAAATATGTTTACAAAAAATTTTTTAACCAAATTATTTATTCTTCTTGGCATATGCATTTAATTATCCATTTGTGTAGTGGAGAATAAATTGTTCAGAAAATGTTGTTTAATGAATCTTTAACAGGGCGAGTATGTTACATCATCACTATCGTTATCCAGTTCAAATAATGGTGGTACTATAGATCATATTAGAAGACGAACATCACTACCACCCATTTATCAGAGCACCTGCTCCAGTAGACTACGCAATCAACGGAATCGGAATAATATGGAAGATTCCATGGATTTTATTCCAAGTGGTATCAATAATGGTATGTATTCAATTTTATTGTATATTTCAATGTAGAGGACTATTCGACCTTTCACCGTCATCTGTTTATTGTAATGGTGAAATTAACTAAACCCTTATGAAATGCAATCACTAGGCTGTCTTAATTTGTTTAGTAGCTTAGCTACCATTGGTTCTGATCATCAATTTTTTTTGAGATGCTAATGTTGTTTAGATTCACCAATAGTAAACTGTCCAAACAATTATTTACTCGCACAACGCTTCACATCGTCGCAGAGTATTACAACATCATCGCTAGTTAATAGCGGTTCAAATATTCTTGAATCTACTGAATTTCACGATGGTTTACACGCAAATGTAGTTCTTGCTAATATGTCACATTTTCGCGATGAAAAATTCATGTGCGACATTGAAATTGAGGTATGTGTGGTGAACTGTTAGCTTATTAAGTATTATTTCGCATAATTTAATTTTTTTTAGTAGCTCACCTATATTGATAGTCAAAATTGCCATTTTCTATTAAAAGCGCTGTATTTGCTCCAAGTTTGTTCTCAAGTATATCATAATTGGAAAAAATTTCATGACTTAAATTTCCTACCTAATGTTTTCCACTGATGAAATTTTCTTAAAAATCCTTCCTTAAAAGGAATAGAACAATAGAAAAAGTCATAAAATAATATTTAAGCAGATTAAGCATTTGTATCGAGTGAGAAAATGAAACATATATGTGCATTGGTAGTATGCTGTTTTTTCCTTGAGCTTGTTTTTGTCGGCGAATAGCACTACATTTTTTCCCTCATGTTTAACTTTTTTTTCTGATTGTATCGGAAATATATCGTGGTGCATTGCAGATTTTCAATTCTGTTAGGTCCAAAAAGATATTTGCTTTTTGTTAGATTTAAGAGGGTACCTTTACATTAAAAGTTATGTAGAGGCACACATCGTTGAAATAGGAAAGGACATTCATGGAAGTTTGATAAGCAAATCAATAAGTGTTACATTGAGTTCGTATATTTCAGGTTGAAGGAATTATCTTCAGCGGCCATCGATATGTTCTTGCTGCCGCCATACCATATTTTCATTCAATGTTTGCATCTGAAATGATTGAATCACGACAAAGCAGAATTACTATTCAGGTTTATCAGTTGCTTTTTTTTTGTTATTTGTTAAAGCAATTTGCTCACTTTTCTATCCAAAATTTCATAGATAAATCTGTTTTCATTATTAATTCACATCCAGAAAAATATGCTTTCACAACTGACATATTATATCCTATTTAATTTCCATTTATTTACTAAATTCCTCAATATTCTAAAACAAGTTTTTTTACAGGATATTTCTGCTATCGCCTTCCAGCAGCTTCTGGATTTCGCATATACCAGCAGAGTTCATATTAATGGCGATAATGTTCAGCAATTATTATATGCCGCCAGCATTCTGCAGGTAGTCATTTTTCACAAGTGATAAAATTTAGCTTATCCATGACCAAGAATACAAGAAGTCTATCATCCGTGATCATGAAGAACACAAAATATACTCTTCATATACGTTAAATGTTTAATTTTCTTGCAGATGGATACTGTATGTGGTGCATGTCAGCGTTTTCTGACACAGTATTTGACAACCGCCAATTGCCTATCCATTCGTCAATTCGCTGAGCAACACAACTGTATCAGCTTGATGTCATCCGTTGATGATTTTGCTATGGAACATTTCCCAGTATATTTTATCAAGAATTCTAATAAGTTGTTTAGATCGGAAACTTACCTTTTTGAGAATTCATCATTTTAAGATTATATATTTATTCAGGAATTGCGAGTGCTTCCAGATTTCATGCGGATACCATTCGGCCATTTGATAGATCTTCTACGTAGTTCTGATTTGAAAGTAAATAATGAACAAGAGGTTACTAGTTTCTTTATAAAAAATAAATTGCAATGAATAATGAATATTGATGGCAAAGAACGAATGAATATTTCGTATAATCTGCAAGAGTTATACTTCCAGCTCTTCAATGCTAATTCTCAAATCAGTAATTAAGATCGATCACTTTGTGATATGGGAGAGAGGAGATATATTAGAAATGAATGGTTGACGATGATTTATATTTTAGTAATAGTATGCATTACGCAAATGGAGATTTTAAATGGATAGAATGAAGAATTTTGAGTTTTTGTTGTCGAGTTTTGATAGATTTAAATTCCTAACATGTATTTTTTAGGTTTTCGAAACAGTAATATTTTGGGTGGAAGAAAACATTGAAGAACGGAGAAATTGCTTACCGGAATTACTTGCTCTAGTTCGTCTACCACAGTTGCCCACTGCTTATTTCTTGAACAAAGTGAAAAAACATCCCTTAATCATGGTATGTCCCACATATTATTTAAAAAACTTATAGTTCATTGAAGGTCTGATTTTCTTATGAATAAGATGTTATTACTGTTAGTTGCTTAATTGAGGAATAAAATAAAGAAACAAAGATTAAGAATTGAGTACATAAGTATAAAAATTTGAAATTATAGTTTTTTTTCAGGAGTGCATTCGTTGTCGTGACTTGGTAGCAGATGCGATGAGTGAAATGATGCGCGCCCAGATTGGTCTTGGAATTAATAGTATGGAAAGCGCATCATTTTCACCAATATTTCCTGCTGTAAATTGTAGAACCGGAGATCTTCATTCAGGTAGCACTACAAATTTCCAAGGTAATTTTTTTGAATCATTGTTCGGAAAATTTTCTATTGAAAAACTCCGAAATAAAGTAAATCTGCACAATTATTTCAATAAGTAATTATGGAGTGGATATTTCTTATTGACAAGAAAATATATAATTGAAACGTTTCAGTGATGTTTTAAAAAATATCAGAATACAGGTGTTATAACTGACATATCAGCGACAAAGCACATGTACGCCCCAGCACCGTCATTCGGAGTGTGGGCAAATTGTAGACCGAGGAAGAGTGCGGCAGGCGTTATATTTTGCGTTGGTGGACGAGGTAATTTTTAATTTGTTTGTAATGTTGTTTAGTATATTGGATTTTTTTATAACTACATGCGTATATCATATATTATTGCAATGTATATATTTTTGGAAACAGGAATTGAAAAGCAGCATGAGGAAGTTGACAACAAAAAATATCATATGTATTGCAGGCACATCAGGTGATCCATTTCGTTCAGTGGAAGCATATGATTGGCGACGTGATAGATGGTTTTCAATAAGTGATATGAATATTCGGCGGCGACATGTTGGCGTAGTTAGTGCTCAGGGAAAACTGTTAGTTGATGATTGATTCGAATCTAACTTTTTTTTCAAAAAAAAGTATTGTTCCAGTAATCCATTTTTACTTCTAATAAACCATTTTGTTTGAGAATTCAGCATTTTGCTATCTAATAATTTGTCATACTTTGTAAAGCTAAACTGAGCAGCGGAATTGAAATACATCAGTGATGATGAAAAGAAAATCACATGATGAAAAGAAAATCACAGTTTCCTAGCAAAATGATGGGATGGTATGTCTCGAAATTTGCAGATAGGGTTGTCTTTGGAATATATATATAAATATAAAGAATTTTTTACTTTTGGAATTTTTTCCACCTTTTTCGTTATGATTTTAAGTTATGATTATTATATCGAGAAGGTTAGATTTAATTGCCTCCATTATTTTTTGTTTATTTTAGCTACGCAATTGGCGGACATGATGGAACAAATCATTTAAGTTCCGCTGAATGTTTTGATCCTGCTACCAATATGTGGCATACCGTTGCTTCAATGGACACTCGTCGTAGAGGCATAGCTGTTGGAGCATTAGAAGGTGCAATATATGCTGTTGGTGGACTTGATGATACTGCTTGTTTCCAAGCATGTTTTTGTTTTTATTGTTTAGTTTTATTCTTCAGTCCATTATAATTTATAAATTTTTTTCTTCGGTTATTATGATGTACGTTATATCCCCTTTATCTATAGAAGTTCTAGTTTCTTATGACTTGAAGCTTTTTTTGCATGAAAATAAATAAATTCATTTTCGATATAATTTATTCGATATTAATTGATTTTGATTAATAAAATATTTCTCTGCAGACTGTAGAAAGATATGATATTGAGTCAGATAAATGGTCAGGTGTGGAACAAATGAATGTACAACGTGGAGGTGTTGGCGTTACTGCTGTAGGTAAGTTTGCTTCAAACATATGACTTTTTCGATTTGTATGAGATAAAATGTTCCGATTTTTAATTATATCATTTTTACAGGTAAATATTTGTTTGCGGTAGGTGGTAATGATGGAACTTCGTCGCTCGATTCATGTGAACGATATGATCCACTTCTGAACAAATGGAAATTAGTTGCAAGCATGCAGCATCGAAGGTTATATACTTGAAAGTTCTTGATAACAATTTATGAAAAAAAATGGAGATTTATTGTCTCACAAAACATAGCAATAATATAATTTAAATTTCGTTTCTTCTTTACTTAATTTTGATTCAATTTTTTGCAAGAAAATTATCGAGTCATATTGTTTTCAGCGAGTCGTATTATATTGCAGACTTCTTATTTATCTTCTTAGTTCAAAAAAAAAAAGTTTTAGATCTTTTGGAATCAACACGGAATCGTATTCTATTATTTGTATGCAATAGTTAATCATGCTAATGGATCTTAAAAAAATTTTTTTTCTTGAAACTAGATATCATGTTATAGAGCTGGTGCTGGTGTCACAGTACTGGATGGATGCTTATACGCGATTGGTGGCTTCGACGATAATGCACCGTTACCTTCATGTGAACGATATAATCCAGAAGATAATACATGGACATTATTATCACAAATGTCGTGTCCTAGAGGTATGATTTCGTTTGTTCACTCGAAAAACTGGGATTTGAATTTACACTGGACTGTAAATCTGATGACTAAAATCATTTTTCTAAAGTTGGACTGAACATTCTTTCATGTGGTGTTGGTGTTGCATCTATGGGTGGACGAATTTATGCAATTGGTGGTCATGATGGCGTAAGATATTTGAACTCCGTGGAAGCATACGATCCCCTTACTAATCAGTGGTCTTCGGTAGCTACTATTAGCCAGTGCAGGTTAATTGTATTTTCATTTGCCGAGATTTCTTTTTTCTTTGTTTAGTGGATGTTTAACTGAACAATTTTTTATATTTTTGAGGAAAAAAATTCAAAACATTCATATATAAATCAGATTATAACAAATTAAAACACGGGAGAATAGCAATCAGCTATAATTTTTTTCTCATTTTAGAGCAGGTGCGGGTGTTGCGTGGGCAGACTGTCGTGTTGATACCCTGTTACGACCGCCACCAGTGGCTCTTGGAAAAGATAGTGGTTGTGCGCCATGTATTACTGGAGTTGCTCACTGCGTTTGATCCGGTTTCTTCTTTTTTTGTTTAATGTAATCTTCTAGCAACTGTAGAAATTAAAATTATTGATTAAATTGGATAGAGAATCGGTCTTTTATTCAAATTTTTCAAAAAATTGGAAGAGCTTAAGTTAAGGAGGAGGAAATTATTCAAATAAATGAAATAAAATCAACAGAGAATGCTAAAAAAGATATATGCTTATTCTTCAGTATTTTCTACTGAAGATAAAAGGGAATGAAAACATAAAAATGTTATGAGTAAATCATGATCCAAAGATTTTCAATATTATAGTTATTAAGAAAGGAAACTAACAATGAGAATGTCGCCACAGATAATGAAATTTCTATGTTTCGAAACAAATTTCTGTCAGTTTCTCTTTTGTTAAAATATGAAAATTTTCTTTCTATCTATTAGGGAATAAAATTTTATGTAGCCTTGGATGAAGCGTTTAGCTAGTATTTTGGCATATTTAGTGTATTCTTATCCTAATGTTCATTACGATCATTTGCGCATTTTTAATTTGTGATGGAAAGTAACTTCTTTCAAAGAATATCTTCAGTTGTATAAATTAGATTTGCTATTTTTTAAACCTATTCAAAAGTGCTTATTTGAGAAAGCTATTTGTGTAAAGATATGAATTTCGTCACAATACCATGTTTTCAAGGATTAATCATAAAAAATTCAATAGTAATCACTTAAAACGTAAATTTTAACCATAGAATTTTCCAAATTGCAATAGCGTGTTGCATATTGCATAGGTTGCTTATTGACGCTGTTTCATCAAAAAGTCACTTTGTAAGAAGGGAGGACGAGGAGAAAATTTCCATCTAGCTACATTCAATCCATTAAGGAATTGGGGATACAAATTTTATTGGTAGTTTAAATAATATTTGGACTGATGAGACCTATCAGATTTAAGGCTGCACTAATATTACCTGCGTCGTGCAGACTGATTGGATGATAGTTTTCATTGATTGCGATGACCAAGCATTTTTATTTAGAAATTGCTTTCTGTCAATAAGAGGATGCTTCCAGATGTCTTAATCTGATATTTAATTACATGTAATTTACAATTTGCTTTAATATTTTGTTTTTACTTCTAGACTGGATATATTTTTACTGTATATTGATATGCCACTTCTTCTTTCAGAAGTCTGAATATATGAATTCCAAAATATGCATTTTATTTTTCCCTTTTTATGAGTCAAAGATCAGGTGAATATTTTTAAAATTTTCGAATCTGTAATATACTTACCTATTGCAATAATATCCCAATAGTTCGATTATATGATAAAATGCAAAATTATATTCAGATTTTACGTAGTAATTATTCATTTATTAAGCAAGAAATAAATTCTCGAAAATCCGGTAAAACAGCTTGTAACACAAACGCATTAATCCTGATCTAAGCTCATAATGAAAACAGTTCACTACACAATTCTGAACCAAATCCAGATATGAACATGTGATGATATCTAGATACAGTCATGAATCATAAATGAAGCGAGAGTTCCTCAATTCGCTTACAATTTATTAAGGAAGCGGTTTGTTTGTTTATTTCTGTAAGCCGTTCCGCAGATTTTCCACCACATATTCATCATAAGCAAAACTAATAAGAAAACATTGTGACAGAAAACAGCTGAAATTCTTATGATCCACGAAAATGCCAAAATGAGTAAGAAAAAAATATACAACGAAAAGCAAATTTTTAAAAATTCGAACGACATTTAAATGAGACAATTTTTTTCATCAGAAAAATTTTCCTTAATCAATTCAATTAATTAATATATCAAGACAAAATAATTTAACTATTAATATTGGAACTCCTCGTCTTGATAAGGTAAGCATATAGAACATGTGATGTTTAATTGTAATGTCATGGGGGATTCCTGAATGACTAGAATTCCCCATGACATTATTACAAAAATACGAAATTTGGAAATAAATATTATCCCAAAAAACATGAAATCATAAAAAGACGTGCAGAAAAATTCAACACTGGCATTTCAGGAGGCAGTAATCACACAAGAATATAGAACGAATCATAACTGACTTTGCCTCCATTTTTTTCCTGATTCATAAATAGTGAGAGATTCATGAGCATTGGATTTAACCAAATATTCCATAAGTGCGAGCGGCATTTTTCCTCCCTGTTTCAAAAGAGGAAAATGTCGAAAATGATGGAATAGAACATGCAACCATGTAGCAGATCTTTTTAATAATTTCATCCACTTATAATTAACGATATCAGTATTCTTTTTCTTGATTTTTGCTCTTCATCCACTTTTGATCCATTACTTCGACTTCCAGCTGCCACGTTTATATCCTCTAAATTTCATCATAATAAATCATAACAAATCAACCTTTCTTAGAAAACCAATCAGTGCACAGTTTTTCAATAATTAACAAATCTAATTATTTTATTTTCTAATAAGCTTAAACATCTATGAGAAGTGAAAAAATCACCTGACCTCCCACACCCACAATAAAACTGAATACATAAACGTTGGACATGCCGTATGAACGACGTTTACCGCCCTAAGTTTAAAATTCGTGTCGGTAAACGCTATTCGGATTCCTCATTTCGTAATTATGGATTTGTAAACAGCAGAATTGAAGGGAGTTGCGTATGTATGTTGCGTGTTGTTACTTCGACACTGATCTGTTAGTTTGTAAGAAGTCCCTTGTCACAATGTGTCTCCGCCTTTGTTGACACTTGAATTTACGTGAAACCATGTATATTAAGGATGTGAAGGAGAGAGAGAAAGTGAAGAAAGAAGACAGAGCAAGTTTTGCCGATTCTCCTAATGAAAAATTGTTTGGTCAAGTTATTTTTATTAGTTCTGCTTTTCGCCCTAACACTGTTTTGATTTCAGTGTTCAATAAATTTTTCACATTATTGCGGATGAAATTCTCAGTATCAAGAAAGGTATGTTATAATTATCGGAAATATAAAAAATTATCTGCATTTGTGTTATATTATACTTTAGGAAATAAAAATAGACATTTCTATAACACTCATGTTTGTTCGTATGAAAATTTGAAATTGTATTACACCATATTTGTTTAGCCTGCAAAAAACTGACATTTTCACAAACTTAGTATTAATTTTAGATAATTAGCAATGTCTTTGGCAACTAATTTTCCCCATAATAAGAAGCGAACATTGTACGTTGGTGGTTTTGGCGAAGAAGTTAATGAGAAAGTATTGCAAGCTGGCTTTGTACCATTCGGCGAAATTGTCAGTGTATCAATACCTTTGGATTATGAGACAGGGAAACATCGTGGATTTGGGTTTGTTTGCTTTGTTTCTTTCTTTTATAGTCAGAAGTATTGCATGGAGCTACAAATGAAACCTACTGCAAGAGTTGGTTTAAAGTTAAACTCTTCGGAATGATCATATTTCAGTGTCAAATATTTTATAAAAACGGAAATGATCTTTTTTGAAAAATGTATGATAAAAATTCACTGTAATTGTTTTTGATTCTTTAATTGAAGCGTACTTAATTGAATCGGTATATATATAGTGATTCAGATAGTTATGATCGGCTAGCTTTTTGTGTCTTTCCATATGTAAGCGTATATAAGCTTACATAAAAACGTAAAAGCTAGTGAAGTATAGATAAAAAAGCTATAAATTATGTCGAAATTTTGTTTTAATTGATTTAAATTTCAAAACGCATTTCATAAATAAGCTGTTTAATATTTCTAAAGCCCCAAATTTTCTTATTTAGATTTGTGGAGTACGAACTTGCGGAGGATGCTGCCGCAGCAATTGACAATATGAATGATTCGGAATTATTCGGACGGACAGTTCGCTGCAATTTTGCCCGACCGCCAAAAGCAAACGAAAGAAGCCAAAGACCAGTATGGGCAGATGATGAATGGCTTAAAACCGTAGGTTTTTAGATGTATGGATGTTGAAAAGTAAGATCTCTTAGTAGTGGTAAATTTATGCGATGATAACTGTGTCCTTTTAATGTTATATTCTTGAGTTGACAACGAAAAGATACTTCTTAATGAATGCTATAATTGCTGACTAAATCTGGCGATTTCGAGTCAATGCCAAATTTTCTTGTGTCTCTATGAATCGAATGGCTGAAGTTTTAAAATTAATTAGTGATTTCTGAAATCATAGGCAAATATCATTAAAAGTAAATGCATGCTTCTTACAGTGATTTCTTTTACTGATATTTAAATTTCCTCGTGAATACCACAAATTATTAGTTTGCTTTAAAAGTAATCTTAATTTCTTTATGTTAAACTGTTGTACTCTAACAAACATATTTATGCATGTAGCACACATTTATCTTCTTTTTCATTCCGATTTCTCATCCAATATATTTTTTTGCTATTGATTTACTACTTATTGTTTATTTCATATGTATTTTAGAGAAGGAATGATTTTAGGTAAAAGCATATTCGTAGTGCTTTTTTTTTTATTTTAATTGAAATAGATCGTAAAATAATGTTTTGAAAATAATAACAACGAATTTGACTCAAAAACTATTAACAAGTTTGATTGTAATGTAGGAAATCTTTCGAAGAAGAGCATACTGGGATGGGGAATATAATGACCGGTCTCTGGATATTAACTCTGAAGAGTAAGAGTTGTCGAAACTGATTATCTTATAACTCATTATACGAACTGAAATCATCTATCTGCAATAATTCAGTATTTCAAAGAAATTAAAAAGACAAGCTAAATAAGTCAATGCCATTTGGAATGACCGGTATTCAATAATTTATCATCTCCAAGTATCGTGTTCTCTTATTCTACGCAATAACAATAGATCATTTCTATTTGGGACAGTTGAGAAATAAGTTATTGGAGACCATTGACAACCTTTGACGAAAAAAAAGCTCTATATTTTCAAGGCCAAAGTTAAAGCAAAAAAAAGATTCATTGTTTGGCCTAATTACTACTGCGATCTGGTCTTGCTGAAGTCAGTATTTTTTGAAGAAGTTTACACCGTCGCAAAACTAACTTGTATAATTCAAATAGAATTCAATTTATGACATTGTCACTACTTGCTGAACCAATACTTCGAAGTTTTCTTCATGTATCTATTATTTCTTTGTCATTTATAACTTCTTCAAATATCTTGAAAACTTTCGAAAAAGGAAATCTAAAATATGCAAAAATATTTCTAGATCTATTGAATTTCTGAGCATGAATTTGTATATTATGCGAATAAGTAACTGTTTCTCGTTGAGCAGAAATTCATTGAGTTTCACGTTTCTGTTTTGATTAATAAAAATTGTTTGAATGTATACTTATAAATACTTGAAATTATTATATTTACATAACATAACGAAATTTTAGTATGGCACTGGAGAGAGTACACCGAAAGAATGTGATAAAGCTAGCAATGCGGTTTTTGATGAGTCAGCAATAGGTCCCATTAAGTTGTCGCTTCCACGAGTATATTTGGGAATCAGAATTGGAATCAGGTAATTCTAAATATTTTACATAGACTGTTATTAAAATCTGATTTTATCAATATAAAAATCTGGTTTTTATGCTCAATCGTATGTAACAAAAAGGTTCTGCCGAAGCACTATAGATGTGTTCCAAAAATTGTGAACATTCTGGTATATTCTCGTGTTAGATACAGAATCGATGCACTGGTTTAACAAAGTAATTATTTGGTGGGGAGTAACTTTTTGGAAAGCTTTTATTCCATCTGGCTAGACTTAACCTTATACTTTGATTACTTTTTTTGATTTTTGATTATTTAAGCAACTTTTAATATATTGTTCAAATTTGCATAAATTTGTTTAGATATATAGGAAGAATAGTAATCGAATTGCGATCTGATATAGTTCCAAAAACAGCAGAAAATTTTCGACAGCTTTGTACGGGAGAAAAGGACTTCGGTTACAAGGGTATTTTTCTTTTATCCAATTTTGCTTTCGCACTTTTTGCCTTTTTTGATAATTCAATGTTCTAATCCCTAACCTCTGTTTTTTCAAAAAAGTTATTTCCTACTACTTTAGAATTTTTTGTTTTGATTAATATTTCAAATTCGTAATTTTATATGAAAGTTATATTTTTTGAGGATCACATTTTCATCGGATAATTCCACGTTTCATGGTACAAGCAGGGGATTTCACAAGGGGAGATGGAACAGGCGGAAAATCAATATATGGTCCTAAATTTGCTGATGAAAATTTCAAGGTCCAAAGTTTTAAATCTTGATTTAGTGTAGACATAATTTCTTTAGTTCTCGATTGATTTCTGTTGAATAGGTATTTGTATAACCGTTATAACGTAAAATTTTTTATTGGTTTGGTTTGATTTTTTATTAATTTAATTTTTATTTTCAATAATTTTAGCTGAAACACACTATGGCTGGGATTGTTTCAATGGCAAATTGTGGGCCTGATACGAATGGTTCGCAGTTTTTTATTTGTACCGAAAAAACAGACTGGCTGGATAATAAACATGTTGTTTTTGGACATGTTGTTGAAGGAATGAATATTGTGAAGCAGATCGAGCAGCAGGGCAGTAAAAATGGGAAGCCCATGATGCAAGTATGTTGATTATTGTTGTTGATTATGAAATGTGTGGATTACCTGTAGTTAGACTATTTTATCATTTATTTATAGATTCTTTCCTTCAGAAGGAAGTATATTTTTTTGCTATTTTGATTATATGAAATCAAACTATTTGATAGATATATGTCAAACCTAAAATCATCTACATAAATGCATTTCTAACAATGCGTGAAATGCACGTAGTTATTATTTGTACATGGGCTTTAAGTGTCTTTTTGACGTCCTGATAATTTTGACGTTCATTTTACATTTCATTATGTCTTTATAGATCACTGGAAAGTTTTTCTTTTATTTCTATTTTTTTTTATATGGAAAAAGATTGAGTTTGTCTTAGATTATTACCATATTTGACTATATGAATTGTGCATGCTTTTTAGTATTTCAGGTAACAATTGTGGAATGTGGTGAGTTGAAATAAGAAGCGAAAACTAGCATGGCAGCTATTGAGATATTTATAGTATCGATTGTCTTAAAGCATTACTTTTTATTATGTTGTTCATGCTTATATATACAAATTATAAACAGTTGATTATTTATTGTTGTATAGCCGCAAAAGATACGGCAAAATAAATGAATAAAAGTTAGAATATTGGTTTATTTGCCTTTGTAAGTCTCTGATCATTAATTGCTAAATATTTATTTATAACTGTGTTTGTTATGTGGGATGCATGGAATAATTAACCTTTCAATGATTTATGATATTTTTGCAAAGTAACGATTTCATTGTTTTATTCCCTAAAATGTTTTGATTCGACTAAAATAAGTCTGGCAACGTGATATCCATTATTTAGTGAAGAAGTAACTTTCTTTTTTAAAAGAAGGAACCTTTATATTAGAGTTGAAAATTGTAATGGTACTCTGACACTTTCCCTTAATTTGGAACTATTGTTTTAGTTGCAGTGTTGTAAAAGGAAGAAAATACGGAAAATATGTCGCGATCACGTGACAAAACCGGTGGTAATACGGAACCTATGCCATTTGTGAGGAAATTTGGCGCGGCAGCAGTTGCCGCAGCTGCTGCTGGTGAGCCGAGTGTTGAAACGATGGAGAATGCAGAAGAGGGCAGCAATGGAAATGTTCCAGGTTCTTTTTATGTACAAAATGAAGTGCAGATTTTGAACCAGATTAGGTCCCGTGACTGCATTTCATCATTATTGCAGATATGTGTGCTGGGAATATTATCAAGTCATTTTTTGTTTTTTTGTTACTGAATTGTTTCAGTAGTGTACTGTTCCATTGAAAACGGAGTATCTTAGTTTTACAGAGAAATTGATTGTACTTCTCATTGTTTGTTTATTTTTGATCAATGAATTCTTTGAATTTATTGAAACTCTTATTTCAATTGGAAGATTATTGGACATATATCAATTTTAGAATCCTATGCTCCAACAGCTCCGGAATATTTGTCGCCAAAACAGCGTCCTTCCCGTTCGCGATCTCGCTCTCGACATAAGCGTAAGCGATCACGCTCACGAAATCATAGCAAACGTCGTTCGCGTTCTCGTGATCGACGTCATTCACGAAAGCGTAGCCACAGTAGGCGTAGCCGTAGTCGTAGCAGAAAAAGTCAAAGTCGCAGTCGTCGACGAAGTCGCAGTCGAAGTAGACGGAGTCGAAGTAGAAGCAAACACAAAAGACGTAGAGGTAAGCATAATAAATCTCTTGGAAGATAAAACCAAAGATAATTTAATTAATAAAAAAGTGAATTCATTCTTAGATCGCACGGGATCTCCACCGAAAGGACCTGAGGAACAGAATGAAAGTCAGAGTAACGTAAGTTTTCATTTGAAATTTTTCACAATAGAATCATTGTTCATAATAGCTTTGTATCTGTTTTTTCCTTTATTTGTATCAGTTTTTTCCTTTATGAAGTTAAGAAGATTTTAATGATCATTTTATTTCCTTGTGTGGTAACTACAGTGGATAATTTTATATGCATGTTTGCTTCTCAGTAATTTATGAATTAATCTTTCTATATATCATGGATCTTGTTATTTTTCATGACGTTATTTGCAAGCTGTTAAATTAAATGTTCTTGTTCAGGAGTGTTGTTTTTTTAGACTAGCGCTGCTGGCTCTGCAAAATTGAAAACTGCACAGGGTGTGCTTCCAATCTTGGCACGTCCTGAAGTTGGTAAGTGAAATTTCAATATTTATTAAATAATTTCTTTGTAAAACCTCTTATTTTTTTGCACTGAAATATTTATAGTTGACAGATTGAAAACTGAAGATGATGGAACAAATGTTGCAAGTGAAATTGGTCAGTTGGAGAAGAAACCTCGTAAATCGCGTTGGAGTACTAACAAGTCCTTTGTACCAGGCATGCCAACGATATTACCATCCAATCTTAGCGATGATCAACGACAGGCTTATTTGCGTAAGGATTTATATTTCTTGTTACTATTCCTTATATTATGTATTGAAATTGATATTAAAAATCTGTAAAATAATTTTTTATGCAAAGAATTATGTCGATTAATCAGGTTCGTAACGTTTTTGTTTTTTGTGGTTTTAATTTGTTATGAATTTTATTGTCATATGGTTCTCAGAGAAAATAATGTATCACTTGTGTATGCAAGTTTTTATTTCATAAATTAGGATGTTCTAATAACGTTCCAGAGCACTGGATTCGTGTTCTGGGACGCAGATAGCGATGAAGTCATAATGGAAGAGATCATAAAAATCTCCATTAAAAACGGACGCATATGCATCAAAAGCATAATATTATGTCATTTTTTGCTTTATTTTCTACTTCTTACAACATTCAATTTTATTTCAAAATTTGAATTCAAATTTAAACCAGTCGGTTGTTGCAACTGTTGATGTATGTTGTGAACTAATAAACGGGGGAGGGTGGCCCCGTAACCACCTATTTCAGTTCAGTTGGAAGTGGAAGATGCAACGCGAAAATTACGTCTTGGCGATTTCATGGGCAATCCGGATCCAGCCTTAAGGTTCATCAATCAATAAACGATAACGTTTATTGCTGCTTTGTTGACAATCAACAATTTAACAAACACATTTCTAGCCTAGCTGTACATCTATGATGTTGATGGACGCCTTTCTTCATGCGTTATTCCTGCATTTGTTGGCGTCACTCATCAAGATGATGCATATCACAAGTTTTATTCGAAATTTTTTAACTTAATGAATTTTAAGTTCTTTTTGTTCCGCACCCACGGGTCAGTAGGTCAGCAGGACTACTCAAGCCCTTTAGGTCATTCAGTGCAGCATGTTTTTTGGTGATTAGTGCCACTCCGTGCTCGAAATACAATTCATAGAATTTTTAATTATTGATTAATGGTTTTAGTCATCCTAATTATTTAAATGATAGCTAATCTTCTGGTTATTTTAAATAAGCTTAATATAGAAATTCGTTTAAAAGAGGAGAATTAATGGACTTTTAAAACTTTAGTTTTTCGATCCTATACTTTTTTAAATTGTTTACTTCAAAATTTTGTTCCACTTTTCTAAATTTGAACTTTAGTCGAGAAGAAGAATAGAATTAGAAATATATCTAGGTGAATAATTCTTGTTTTTCTATATTAACGGTCTAGTCTGTTGAATGTGGCATACGCTATCCGTCCCCTGCATGCGCCTGAAATCTTAAAAAAATTGTTTTCAGGATGAATTCTCTCATCATCGCAAAGACTATTAATCTTAATCCTAATCAAATCTCTTTTTTTAGCCTTTTAGCACCTGCTTTTCGTGAGTGGAAAAATGCTGCCGGGGAAATTCAACAGCTCAAATAAGATAATAATAATAAAATTTTCAGCTTTTATTATTTATGGCTACAATTTTCTGTATCATATAAATTTTGCAGAAGTCCTTCACCGGAACCAATTTATGATGCTAGCGGTAAACGGCTGAATACCCGTGAAATACGAAAAAGACAAGAATTGGAGCAGTTGCGTCATGAAAAAATTCAAGCGCTATTGAAATTAAATCCAAATTTCAAACCACCAGCGGATTACAGGTGCATATTTAATTTATTTGTATAAATTGGTATATATGAAAAACTTACACACGCATTTTAATGTTGCTGTTCTAATTATTTTTCTGGAATTAAATAATTGTGAATATTTTAATGTCTTTTTCTTCGATTGTGAATGAATAACGATGATTGATATCAAACCAAACAATCTATCTGATAATAATGATCGATTATCATCAGAGAATTTATCACTGCATCAGATATGTGAGTAAAAATATTGTATGATGTAATAATAGGAAGTTTAATAGGAAATTAGCAAATTTTTATGATTTTGTGATATGGAGTATTTTTTAAAGTTACTCACTATTTTGCAGAGCACCAACTATACGGTTGCATGACAAAGTTTGGATACCACAGGAAAACCATCCTGAAATTAATTTTGTAGGATTGCTGATTGGTCCACGTGGAAACACTCTGAAGGCTCTAGAAGCTGAGGTTTTTCATTCATTTTATGCAAAATTATAATTAATTATTAATTTGTTTATTAAATTACTGTTGATTTGCATCACTTCTAATTAGTTTTGATTTTTCTTTTTCGAAAAATTACTTCATTATTTCTTTTTCGTTTTACTTCATTACTTCAATTACTTCATTACTTCTTTTTCGTAAATTACTTCATTTTGATTGGTCTTTTGCAGATATCCTTAAAGTTCTAGAAAAACTATTTTGATCACTTATGGAAAATCCTGAATCCTTTTTTAATTATTCTAGACAGGTGCCAAAATTATAATTCGCGGTAAAGGCTCGGTAAAGGAAGGCAAATTGGGACGTCGCGAGGGACCAATGCCTGGTGAAAATGAACCTCTTCATGCTTATGTGACAGGCACTGATTATACAGTTATAAAAAAAGCTTGTGAAAAAGTAAGGAATATTTGATTGTTCTGAATGAATTTATTTATTTTTCTAAAAAATTAGTTATTAGATTAAGAAGGAATTTTTATAAGTTTTTAAAAATTTTTTTATATAGTATCCTTGATTTAGATTTTTTATAATTAAGATATTTCCGAAAAATTAGAACTTAGCAGGCAAGTGCTATTTTTGTCAGTCTTAAAGATTGTCAATATGCAGTATCAGGTTCACATTTTGCATGATTACCAGTAAAATCAAATTTATTTGTATGAAAGTGTTGAAAATGAAAAGAGTGCTCAGCTTTTATGCATTTTTATATGAATATTGCTTTTTCTGATTTTTTTACCGTTTTAGGTTTGTCTTGTTAAAAATATACTTAGATTCTCGTGTTTTGTTTGAATGAGTTAGTGTTCTAAAAATCTATTATAAAATTGATTTGACGAACTCATATTTTTATGCGCAGTATATATATAATTTTGATATGCCTCAAATGAAATAGAACAGATTTAAAAGAATTAAGCTTACTTTTTCTCAGATAACATCAATTATTAATGAAGCACTGATGATACCTGATGGTCAGAATGAATTGCGTAAGTTGCAATTGAGAGAGCTTGCGCTTTTGAATGGCACTTTACGACCTGAAGATTTAGCAAGTGGTGCTCGATGTAGTAATTGTGGTTCTGATGAACACAAAACGTAAGTGTTCATTTCAATAATTTGCGTTTTTAAGAACCTAATACTGCTTAGATGCATGATATCATTAGATTTTCAAAGTTTTTTAGTAAGCTTATTTTTCGGTTTAAATTATTTTTCATGGCAATCAGCTTCAGCTTTTCAATGTTTATTGTATATTTTCGCGAAATAATTTTCAGATGGGAATGCCCGGATGCTCCAAATGTTACTGCAAATATCATTTGTACTGCATGTGGTGGTGCGGGGCATATTGCTAAAGATTGTAAAAATCCACGACCCGGTAGTGGAGTATTTAATGTTGGAGATGGTGGCATGGATGATGAGGTTTAATGTGTTTAATTTATTTTTTGTTATGCATAATATCAAAGCTATTCTTTTTCATACTTATCTCTTTTTCAATTCGGGCACTTTTTTATAATTCTCTAAACATTTAACTGATATTGTTTAGTACACTGCGCTAATGGCTGAATTGGGAGAGAAACCAGCATCGAAACCATACGGTATTCCAGGAAAACCAGGTTTAGGATCAGGAACTGGTGGATCTGGTTATAAGGTCTCAAAATTTTACATCCCATTATTTTTTAAACTTTTTTCAACTTTTACATTCTATTTGTACCAAAGTTATGTATGCATAGACCGCTTGCGTTATTTGTTACATCAACTTGAAGTAAAAAATTACTCCAACATCATTTCGAATGATGTTTCAAGTTTTACTAAGCGAATGATGTTTCAAGTTTTAACTTCTTTTGTAGTTCGCAGCTTTCATTTGCACTTTTAACAGTAAATAATTAGCAGCATACACACAATAGAAAATATTCGAATAATTCTGATTTTTTTCAGAAATTTTTTATTGCTATATTTAAGAAAATCATTTCGCATCGAGAAATATTTTATCAACATAATATTTTTGTATGTATGTAATATAGAAATAGAGATTTAATAAGAGGATATCATAAAATCATGGAATAGTGAAATTATTGCTAACTTCTACGCTTAATGTTATTGTTTAGCCAAAGAATTATTCGTTACCGTCGGGTACACCAATCGTTCGAATCAATTTAGCGAGACAAGAAGGTATTATAATATATATATTTAGAATTTCCGGAAAAAATTTTATTGGAACGGAAATATTAAATTAAGAGAGAATATGATATTTTGATGTTTAATATTGTGGGATATTCTTAAATTTCATGCTATGCACAATGATGAGAATTGGAATTCAACATTTTTTTTCCTCTCTCCTAATATTTCAATTTTGTCAATATTTTGTGATATATGTTTCAATGTGATGGAAATTTTTAACGTATCCGTATTGCTAATAATTTTACGCAGCCATTTTCTGGAATTTCTGAGCGTTTAGAATTCACTTTTGATTAGAAATTTCTAGTACACTTTTTCAGCAACGAATTTTTGTTGGTTCGGTAATATTAATTGATTTTCATGTCTAATTTTATTTGACAAACTAATTAAAGTATCAGATCTAATCAATTTTATTAAAAAATATATAGCAATACTTTTATCGTTGTTTAGAATTTATTGTCATAAGAATATCAGTGATTGGGATTTGTACCAAAATTATTTCAGGTATGGAGGGATATTCGTCAAAAGGAAGTGTCCCACCACCATTGGGTGGTAGTAATATACCTGGATCAACTGAAGGTATTCATTTTTTCAATACACCACGACCACGACCATCGTATATGCCCAGTGCTGCTGCTTGGGGTTCACCAGCAGGTCGTGGATGGGGTGGTGTGCCGCCACCGCCGACGAGCCGGTATCCTATGCCTGTTCCACCACCACCACCACCGATGTCTCTTGGACTTGGTTTCATGCCTCCACCACCACCACCGCCAGCACCAGTACCAAAAATGGATCTATCAAGCTTGTTGGCACCACCTGCTCCTCCACCACCTCCGCCATCTTAGAGTGGCTACTATTTTGGTTAATTTTTGAAAATTTGGATTTCAAAGCGTGATATTATATATATATAATTAACGATACTGGGAAAAAGGATACCAGTTTTTTAATTAATGACGAGTTAAAAATTAATGAATTACGAATTGTCATCATTTCATTTTGATTTCCGTAGCTTTGTTAGGTCATATTAATTGACCGATTTGTTGACTTGTGACGATTATTTTTACCATATTTCATGCTTTTTTTGTTAACTCTTTCAAGAAATGATTTTTTTCAGCTGTTCCACAAATTAAATTGTTTCATTGTTGAATTTTGCAGAGCACAGTCTCAAATTATAATTATATATAATAAGCAAAATTTTCGGCCAGTGGATAGCAGTGATAAGTACATCTCTTTTAAGTCTTCTTACACACAATATTTTTTTGCTGAGATTTACTCTATCTAGAAGGAAAATTAGCATAGTTAAAATCAATTTATGAAATGTAGAAAAACATATTGTACTCAAAGGATCACTTTACATCACAGTGAACATACATATTGTACTCTATGTTCACTTTATGAATGGCTATCAAATGATAATTCAGATATGCCATTAATCGCTTAAGTCCACTGATCAATCTTTTTCAATAGTTTTTAAAATTTCAAGGCAAATTTAGAGAAACAAATTTGTAAGTTGTTAAATCAGTGAATTTCGCTATAATAATGATGAATAATTTTGAGACTTACTTCGCAAAACTATTATTTGACGTATATGCTTCGGTAACTTTCATTTCAATTTTTGTTCGAACTTCTGCAATGAAATCAGTTACGTGCTATAAATTTACTGGAAGATCATACTTTTTGTAAATCTAAGAAAATTTATGTAATTCCCGGGCCAGAAATTTCAATGCATTTGAAAAGAAAAAATATGAAAAATTACAACAGTAAAATAATCACTTCATTACGTGGCGGAGTGGCGATTAGAAAAACAATACATAAATCAGAGTAGCTGATATTTATTTATAGATTATACGTAAGATCATAAACCAAGAAAACCAATATTTACGCTTTACAATATGAGCAGTAACTAAATTTTTCCGTTTGAAATCTATCTTCAAGTCGAAAAAGCACTAGATTCAAGTATAATTCATCAAAGCCTTAATTTATTATCATTTTCTTTCTAAGTTGCTGGTCTGTAATAGAGGAAGCTTAATGAAATTTATATTAAAAGTGTTGATTTACATCAAAAGTGCATTGTTTGACTGATAAATTTGCATTTTCAAATGAGGAATAAAGATACGGATATAACTATAGGTAGGAAAGAAATGATTGAAATTTTCTTTAATTTAGGATAAAAAATGGTCAAGTTTGTTAAATGCTGATGAAAATGTGCAAATAATAACTTCCTTAATGAAAACTAACGTAAATGGTGATATTATTTGTCCTTTTTCTATTATTAGTAATAAAAGAATTGAAATATAAGCATTTCATGCTAAACAATGTAATAATGTGACTTTGCTAGCTCTTTCTCGCGAAATTAATTTATTATCTGCAACAGCTTATTTCCTTGATTGAAATTATATTTTCGTCTTTGTTCTTTGATATGTTTCTGAGTGCAAGAAATAAACAAATATTCTTATCTAAAAAAAAATTGAATACTCTCCAAGGTAGTGCAGCTTTCTAATTTCATTGATTCTTTCCATTTCAACTTTTCAGTTTTGAAACTAATTGCTTCAATTTGCGTTATTGATTATTTCTTAGAAAAAAGTCGTAATGTGAAAAAAAAGTCTTATTCAACATCGAATCTTCGGATAAATTATTAGTTAAGCAACAGATCGAATAATCGGAAATAATTATTGCCTTGTATTTCATATGTTACACTGCAGTAATCAAAACAAATTGCTATCATATCATAATGTTAAGGTTGCTGCAGATATGTATTGTAAATTATCAGTGATGAAGACTGTTTAAGTTTTCATATGAACGAGTAAAGATATGCACTGTTCAATAGAAACATCAGAAACGAGTAAAGAAACGAATGAGAACCAGATCTAAAAAATAAGTAATTTGTGGAATAGTTAGCTGCTTCCGAGCTACTTATATCGACATTCAAATAGTAGGAGATTATTTTCATTTAATACATGATCGATCTTATCAATAGATGAAGTAATGAAAAACTATTCATAATCTTTTCCATAATATACATCGCAAATAAGTTAAAATTTCATATTCAATATTCGAATCCCTGATTCATATAACAGAAGTAATAAATATATTATTATTTAGTTGGTCATTATTAAACAGTTCAATGATCAGCGGTTATTTCTTTTTTTGTATTCAAAAATGCAGACATTAACAAATTGGATGAACATGTCGCATTTAAGGAAATTATTTTTAATAGAAATATACTCAATGTCTTATAGCACATAACATTACGATAATAATTATTTATAATTAATTTACTTCATTTTCTTATTATTAATAGTCTTAGTAAACATGTTGATACTTAAATATATCTAGCAAATTATCTGAATGCTTGCTGCAGATAGATAATGTGAAAATTATTTTAATTAATCATATCGACTTAAATTAAATTTAAGTCGAATTAAGCATCATAATCAATCGTTTTAGATATTATTCCGTTTTCATTTCCATCCTTTTCTCTCTCTCTCACCCTCCTCTCTCTCTCTCTCTCTGTCTGCTATCAATAATTACAATATCATTGAACGGATCATCAAGTGAAACATTATCAATATTAAAACTGTTTTTATTTAACTATAAAATGAAATTTCTGCGAATAGTTTTCAATCTTTCAATGATCCTGAATTTTTTTCCAGCGTTTTTTGCAATTATTTAAAAATGATGCAATAAAATATTTAAATTTTTTTCTATTGTAAATTTTTTGCGACAATTTTTCATATTTACTTTTAAATGCAATTAGATAGGAAAAAATTTTTCCAAGAATACTTGATATTGCTGATATTTCTATCATTGGTTTTTAAGAAATATTCATTAGTGGTTCAAGATTTTCAAGAGATGTACCTGTCGTCTGCTACCAAGTTTGATGAAAATAACAAATTGAATAGTTTCGTTTAAATCGAAAAAAAGGAAACTAGTGAATGTTAGGAAAAATGGAATCTAGGTATTTTAACAAACGTCATATTGCTTCTATTAAAAGATTCGATATTGATCAATAATATCAGAATATAAATTTCCCCTCGCTTCATTTCATGACATTTCGTAATGAATCCAGTGAAAATTGATTTCATATTTATGCCTGGTTATGTGTTAAATGAAATACAAACATTTGAAAATGGTTAAAAATATCACTTATTTAATATATTAAATTTCTTGAATAAATTAAAAAAATGTTGCCTCTTGATAATAGTAGTCAAGTTTTACTGCTTTTATCATTAATTTAGGAGAACGCATCAATGTGTAATTTATTTGATAAACTTATCTGCTAAAATCATTCTTATAAGTCAGGCTAATGGAAAATTAAAATCTTATAAGTAAATCCTATACAATCAGTCATCATATAAATCTCAATAAAAGTATTTCATTAGTTTCATTGTCTTTTTTTTTGAACAAATGAATCTTAATTTAGGAGAATCTATGCAAAAAATATGCTAATGTATCAAAATAAATAGTTTTAGTTTTATTCTCAGTATTATTTCTTTTTGAGAACAAATCTCTCTTTATTTTGAACCAAACTTTATGAAACATATATCCGCCAAATTTTGAAACTATTCTGTTGCTGTTACTTTTCCTATGATGAATAATACATTTGAATAAAAATTTGTGTAGGACATACTTAATTAAGTAAAATAAAGGACATTAAATAGTTTCGGCAAAAGTTTTTAGCATAATGATAACGGAAAAATGTTTGTTCTGAAGTTTAATTATAAAAGAGGACAATTTTTTTAATAAAGTTGGGAGTGATAACAGGCATTTTGATTTTGGATATAAGTCAAGATAAAGAAAGAATGGAGTGCTGAATTGGATTAAATTAGTTTATGAAAAGTTTCGGAAAGGATAGCTTACCTTATTTTTGCTAATTATTCGGATGTTGTTAAATTTGCAACACATCCTAATAAACTTATTGCGCTATTTCATCAGTGACTAATTAGCTTGTAATCTTTAATATTAACATGAATAATTCTCGTTTCACATAATTCAACACAAAACGAATGCTGTTATTATTTCAAATTTTCATTTTCGCTAATTGAAAATTGAAAGAAAGTTTAATTCTCAAACAAATTCAAAAAATTGAACGCCCATTGTCATAAAGGCATTAAACAGATAAATGCTTGTTCGGATATAAAAACGAGATGAGAAAATGACATTTGAACAGAAGCATATATTGTTGCTTGCTGTATGCTCTTTCTTTAGTATCATTTCCGACCTTAGCAATTTAATTTTTATTGCGACTATTATAACTATTAAACTCAATTTGTAGAAGGAAAGGACTGTATTTTAACATGCTTAATTCTACATACATAATTTCAGTCGAACATAAATCACTGAATAAGAGCTTTACGACGAGAATTAGATTTTATAATTCGAATGACATCTCATTTTAACATATTTATTGTACAAATATGAAGAAATTCATTACCTATCGATATATCATTATATTCACATTTATGATTACAATAGAAGATCACAATAATGTGATAAACTGAAGCAGGTAAAATAAAATTAGTAGAAATGATTACGGCAAACCATCAAAGAAACAATTGATGAAGCCAATTCAGACCTGTCAAATTTGTATCATATCATCGTTACATGATTCAGTTTGCTAAACGGTCAAGAAGCTTAACCTTTGCTCAGGATTTATGTTGCTTTGATAATTTTAAAACTGCTCAGAATTGTGCACATTAACAGTATTACGAATTAAGCAATGAAGTGAAAGCACTCCATCATATGTTAAAAATATGTTTTTTTTTTTCCAGAATGATATTTAGGTTTTCAATTTACATCGCAGCAGGACTTGTGGTTTTTATCTTAAATATATTTTATTTTATTGCAATCGTTCGAACAGGGGCAAATCGTGAACGATATGGTCTTACAGGAATGGAGGTTTGATGATTTTTAAATAACTTCTGGTGAGAAACCTTTCCAAATATGAATTTCGTGCCTCACATTCTTATGTAAAATCTATTTGTAATAATAAGTTATAAAGTATAAAAAGAGGTGATTAATTTTTCTTTATGCCTATGATTCTGAATGTTTCCTAAAACAAAGAAAAGTACCACAAAGCTCTTTCAAAAAAGGCATCTATCTGCAACTTGTAAAATTTAGCATTCCAGTTTTTTGCCGATGGTTTAATGGGATTTTCGATAGCACTGGCTGGTACGACGCGTATTATTCAAATTTTTGTGGGAAATCAAAATGATACATTTTCAAAACTAACTTGCATGGTTATGCCGCATAATGTTTTTTTGGCTTGGTTAGTAGATTTTTTAGAAATTTTACTTCAAACTTATTTGAATTCTCAAAATTAAAATAATTTCTCAATTATAATATCTCAAGATATAACAAAAAATTTGAAATGAAACTAATTTTGATAATTAATTTGGATAATGAAAGTACAGTTGTGACTTATATTTTGCGGTAAATTATCTAAAAAAGTTTGTTTACACAAAAGTTGCGCAATTTTTATGCTAAATACACAGTATCTTCGTAGAAAAACAACATTTTATTGTATTAAAATGTGCACTCTACGGTCCGTTGAAATTAGAATGTGGATTTGTAATAATATATCAGAAAATTATTTATCTTTACAAAGAGATATGAAATATGAAAGTCATATATGAAGTTTGTTTTTTCTTAATTTGATCATTAAATTCTTAAAACATGAATCAAATGAATTCATGTTTACTATGGTAAGAATTCAGTCCTCGTCGTTTATTAAATAACTCCTCCAATGTTAATAACACAACTCAGTAATGCTATTACCAAAAATGGAATTCTTGAGGATAATCGTTATCTCGACATAGTTCTCTTTTCTACCATTTCCTCCTTCTTTTGTTCTGTCTATCTATCGACAATTTTGTTTCCTTCCTAAAGTTTCATCGATTATATCCGTTTTCCTATTTTTCTGCTCAAATTTTATAAATAATGGAATCATGAGATGATAATTTGCAAAAGAATTTAGGACAGAGCCGATGACTGCCATATCGATGCTTGTAGTCAGCATTGATCGAATAATTTCAGTTGTCAAACCTATTACGTATTATAAAAACATGTTGAATATCCAACGTTATTTGGTTAGATTGATTTGCATATTTGAAGGAAATTTTACTAGTTAAAGAAAGAGAGAGAAAGAAAGAGAAAAAAAACAACAGCAACGTGACCCATCGACGATTATGATATGCCGAATGATCGGAAGTTTCCTTGAGTGATTATAAAATCATTCAAAGCACAGTTGCTTAGTTTTATCTTATAAATTGAAAAGAATTCATTTTTTTCTTTTGGAGAATTGGAATGAGCTATTTCAATTCATAATTCACTATTAATGTTATAATTATAACATTTTCAATTTAAAAATTATTTTCAGATTAATATAAAAGCTGATAAGAAATTGAATTTCAGATAGTTGGCAGCAATTTATTAATTTTTCTATTAATATTAGCGAGTGTAATTTGTTCATATCTAAATAATACCAGAGTACATAGCTTTTGTTGGTTAGTTCCGCAAAATTTTTCGAAATAAAATTTGGAAAATAAAATAAAACATATGTAAAATGAATTGAATCATTAATGTACGATATTTGATTTCCTTCAAAATTTCTTGCTGTTTTTTAAATTTGAATCAATGAAATGAAAATCGCAGATATAAACTTTTTCGTTGCTTTAATTTATCAGATTATTTATCATTAATATAAGCTAATCCCTTCATCTAAATAACAAATTCCAAAGCATATTTACAGGACACCAAACAGTCGATGTCCAATATTCAATCGAATATATTACGGTACACGCATTAGTGCAGCTGCGGGAAGTGTAATACTTTACATTATTACTCTGATCATCGTGCGACGATACAAGAGAAGGATAAAAGAACAACAGGTTTGCCTCTATTTTTATTTCCATTTATTCAGCTGGAATTAATTATTCATTCGTTTTATTATATTTAAGGAGGATTCAAATAATATTTTGTACATTAAGTTTATTTAAGATGAAAAAATTACTTTAACACATCTATCAAGTCATCAGCATATGCTAGCACGAATTAATTAATTAAAACTCAATAAGAATTCCGATTTTTATTTTTTGACGAATTATTCGCTTTTAATTTTTTTCGAAGCACACTTAGAGGATTTTGAATGCTTGTAAATTTCCATATTGAGGGCCAAATCATCCTGCTGTATTGCTGTCATCCTGCTGTATTGCTAGTTCGTATTCAGTAATTTTTCAGTTTACCATTTTCAGAATTTTGGATCAATTACGATAAGCAAGCGTCAATTAAATTTTACAAAAACGGTAGGTTTATCGTGTTTTGCGACCGCTGGTCTATATATTTTGCCAATGATTGTGGCATTCTTCGAGACAGATAGAGAAGAAATACCGAACTCTGTTTACTCAGTAATTATTATAATTTCATGTTTAAATTCCTTTTCCAAAACAATTATTGTTGGTTGCCGTTCATATGAAATCAGAGAAGCTGTCATCGATCTAATGCCGGGCATATTTCATAAGTAAGTAGATTTCAAGTATAGTCTATTTCCTCATATTCAAATCAACTTTTTTGGCTTACTATCAGAAGGTCTATATTATAGAGTGATTGATAACATTCAGCAGACAATCACTTTAGAAATTTCTATAATTTAGATTTGGAATACATAAAGCAGAAATTGCGAAAGTTATCGAATTCAAAACGCAACAAGCTCGTAGAACAACTGATGCCTATTAACAATAATACTTGAACGAATGCTCGAAATTCTTTATTTTTTTTTTAGAAATTCTCATTTTATTGTGACATAAATTATTGTTTTCTTTCAATTTTGTATGAAATGATGATCGTTCTACAATTCAGAAGTGACAAAGATTGTTAGGTACAAATATTAATAATGTTACTGCAGTTAATTGAAACTTAAACAGTTTACTTAATATTAAGTCCGGTAGGTTTAGAAGTTATTGTAAAATCTTGAAAATACGAGTCATTTATTCATTTTACCATCGTATGCTCTATGTTTCCGAAGTTTCTGCCTTTCGATTTCAAATTTTTTCTAAAATTTTATTTGCAATACTCATAGGCTTGAAAAATACTTGAAATAGCTTTTTTGGTTAACTCAGGAAAGTGTCAGCTCTAATTGCAATCTTAAGCTTTTGATAAAAGTAGGCTAGCAATTCTTTCTTCTTGTATCCGAGATATTTACTTTCATATATTTATTAATCGGAGCTATTTAAAAAATATTTTTCGTTAAGTTTTCTTTCCACCATAGTATTCAAGCAGCGAAGCATTGAAAGTTATTTTTTGTTTGTGTGTATCATTTTCTGCTTTCGACTTATTTCTTTTGTTGTATGTATGAGAAGTGTAGGAAACATGAAATTTAATTTTATGATAACTCAAGCAACGAGCGACTTTGCATTAATATTATCTTTCATAAATAAGCCCTCTTTTTTCAATCTCGTTCATCGCATTTGTAAGCAATGTTGCAATATACTGATTCTTACTTTTAATATACATTTTTAAGTGCTTCTGATAATGAATATTTGTCATTATAGATATATTTTAACTCCTTCGTTATCTTTGTTTGAAATGAACTAATTTGCCAAGCGAATTGTTCACTTATTATATATATATATATATATATATATATATATATTATGCAAAAGTTTCCTACATTTTACATATATATATATATATATCAATTCCGAGGGCACTTATCTCTTTGACAACAGCTGCAATTAGAATTGAAAAGGAAAATTCTTCGTCCTTAGTGAATGTTAGAAAGAAAAGAAGGAATTTTTTTAAAGTTGCATTTGCAACTGAAGTAATTGAGCATAACACGAAGAAGCAAAGATTCTTAAATGATTAGCCTAAGTCCAGAAGTGAAAAAAATTAACAGCAAAGCGGTACCAATGGATTTCTGAAATGCATTTTTCATTTTCTTTCTATATTTCATCAAACTCAATGACTTTATCCTTTTTCCATTGTCAGCTATTTACTACATCGTGCTTCAGAATAAATTGGAATCTTCTCCCTCCTTCTTCGCTCTGTTATAAAATCTTTGCAAATTAAATCAATTGCAATTAAATCAATGATTGCATACTTTTATGCATATATAAATTGTATGTTTAATAATGATAAATAAATACTATATGAGAAATTCTTCACAATTCGAAATTATCATCAACTGTAACAATTATGATGGTTGAACCGTGTAATGAAATAAATTTGCTAGGATCTGCAGCTATAAGCAAATTAAGTGACGTAATTATGAACTGGAAATTAAAATCAAGCATCTAAAATCGTCGATTCACTAACAGAAGATCTCAAAGCTGATGATCGTTAATAGCATTAGTTTGGCTAATGATTTTCAGTAGAGATAGAGTGTGTGATACAGCAGTTAACTTTGGTAACTGAAATTTATCATGTACTTCCTCAGATGTCAGATGTACTGGCGATTAAATCATACGGCTCATTTTCTTTCTTGAACTTTTATTTCTATCGCAAAAATATCAATCATTAAAAGTTTTTTGTTGAAATTTTTAATAAATACTATTTTTGCGAAAGATATATTTCACTTTTAAAATCAAATTTGAGAGACATTGAACCACAATTTTGTAATTAATTATTTTGAAAAATATTTGATTTTTTTTTCCAGAATTGGTCATACTGTACAACAGCAAATTTTCTCCAAGCTGGACAAATATTCTCTATGAAATAAATTATCCATGGATCAGATTTGCAAATAAGAAAGAATAAAACTTGGAGAGCAGTAAGCATAAAATGTGAATTACTTATCCAGATGAGAATAGCAGATCAATTGAACTTTGAATCAGCTGGAATTTTCACTATGACCCGTTCATTACAATGCATTACATGAACTGAGGAACGACATTTGCAGAATGGGTTATATGGAATGCAGGGGATTAGAGTAATCCCGAAGGAAGTTGTGTAGAAAAAGGAAGGTGTGAAGAAAAAGGCAAACATGTCATTTTGTTTCGAGAATTAAGAAATATAATAAGAGTGAAGAGGAATATTATATTAGGGAATTGAATATCCAAGTCTCACTCTAGCGGTTATGTTTCAGAGAAAGCGAAATATGTTTATTTTTGACAATAACTATTAGTGGAAAGAGTTTTAAGAAGTTTTCTTGTTGCTGTGAACTTTGCTCCTTAATTTTTGTTTGAATAAACACAGAAACTTGGTGTAAAAAAAATCATTTAGCTAAAATCTAAGATGGCGCACGTCAACAATTTTGTAGATTCAACACGGTCTGAATTTCATTACTTAACTTAATTTTTTTTCGTTACAGAATAACACTGATTCGAATTTGAAATGAATGTCACAGTTTCCCGTCTACTGACGGCTTCCAGAGTATCATTTGATTTTAGAGCCAGCATTCTTCTGAGAAGTGGAGGTAAAGGTATTGCCTCAACTATTACTGGAAGGTTAGTATGATTAAGATAATTGTTTTTCAGTTCATGCCATGTTTTTTTTGTAAAGATTGGATTTTTTTCTTCAGTACAACATCAGAATTTGATGTCGTTGTAGTGGGTGGTGGAATTATTGGCTGCGCCACTGCACGACAGCTAAAAATCAATAATCCGGAATTGAAAGTAGCATTGCTAGAAAAGGAAGATCGTCTGGGTAAGCACTTTGCGCGAGAATTTATCCGATAAAAGCCAATTGTCGGAAAAAGCTCCATTTCTTGTTATTTAAAAGATGAATTTAATTTCACGGATAATTAACTAGAGATGAATTATTGAAATTCGTAAAAAATGTGGTCAATATTTAATATGAAATTTCGGGTCAAAAAATTTAATTTCATGATTTAAAAAGATCCTATCACTGATATTTTCGCAAGAAATTCACATGTAATAAGTAACTGCTGGAATTTTATAAACAAAAAAAGTAACCAAATTCCAGCAGTGCAACAGTTTCTGAACAAACATTCGAAAACAGAATAATAGAAGATCGAAATAGAGAGTAAAATGACGATAATAATAGCTGAAAATATCAAATTGAAATGAGTTTGAGAATGTATGAACATTGACTTGATAAGAGAATCATAAAGTTGCCTTCTTTGTTGATAATAATTTACCGCACGATAAAATATAATCAATATAAATTTTTGATAATTATTTATAGCATTCCATCAAAGTGGTCATAACAGTGGTGTTCTTCATGCTGGAATTTACTATGCACCGGGTAGTATCAAAGCAAAGCTTTGTGTTCATGGTAAGGTTCTTTCTCAATCACCTGAATTAGCAATACGAAATAAATCCTTTCGTATGTAATTTCTAAATGTTTGGTTAATTGCATAAATGTTTGCTTTGAAATCTGGATCAAATTTTTAATTGTATATGTTTCAGTCTGCACAATGTTCTCAATAATAATTTAGAATGAAATTAAATGGAGATTTCTACAACTATGCGAATTCGTGAACAATATGAAATATATCCATATATATATATATATATAAATACTTCATAACGACTTTAAAATTTCTATCTTTTTTATCATAATTTTTATTGCCTATAAGCTGAATTTGTAAAATTTTAATCAGATTTCAAAAGTCTCTGAAATTCTAGTATTAAGTACAGGTATTGATTTGGCATATGAGTATTGCGACAAACATAAAGTGCCTTACAAAAAAATTGGAAAGTTAATTGTTGCGGTAGAATCAGTTGAAGTGCCACGTCTGGAAGTAAGGTTTTTTAATAATTTCATATTTTTCTAATATTTGTTTAACTTTTAAATGAATGACTAATTTTAATCTGCTGAAATGAGTAACTTATTTTTAAGAGGAATACCAAGCAAAAAGAGATTTGCGCAGTTATAAAATTGAAATTTGTAAAGAAAGGCAATTTGTCAGTCATTAATTCCACAGAATGATTACTAATTTTAATTTTGTTTATATACAAGTCTTTGTTTATTTCTTTATCGGGTCCTACTGATAAAGTTAGGTAACTATGTTTTTGTCTTTTTTAAATATTTCTTACTCATATACTTAAAACCCATATATTTTATTTTTAGCTATAGCACTGTTTTTTTATAGTGAACATGGAAAAATTAAATCTTTCACACACCATTAAATATGCTTTTAGAATTTGTTTGAACGAGCTCAGATAAATGGATGTAAATCAATAAAAATAATTGATGGCAGCGAAATTAAGAATTATGCGCCTTTTTGCAGGGTAATTTATGATATTTTTAATGTTTTATTGTCACACATAAAATGCACAATTTTTATATGATTTTGGAGATTTAAAAAAAAAGCAGATTTGATTGTCTCTTTTATCTTCCTTTTATGTTTTTACAATGCATTGAGATTTGATATTTTGGCTGCCTCCACTGGAATCCTCTCCCAAAATCTACGAGATGTTATTATTATTATCCCTAATTGTTGTTTGATTTTTAAATCTCAGTAAGCATTTTATTTGTCAAAGATTATCATCATCAACTTTAATAAGCCGATGTACTAATAGTTCGTATCCTGTCTCGCTTCTGCTTCGAAAATATTCCGCGCTTATAACTGTATAAATTTAATGATCCTAATAAGATTTTTTAAGTTTAAAAAATATTAAACACATCAGAATATTGTCAACAAATCCTAAATTTTTTTTTCAAAAAAAAATTTTTATTACTAACATACTCAGGGTATGTTTTATACTAACATACTCAGGGTCTGAAAGCGCTCTGGTCTCCATATACAGGTATTATTGATTGGGAATTGGTTACAAAGTCGTATGCGCAAGATTTTGAAAATCGTGGTGGTATTGTTTATATGAAATATCCTCTGAAAAATTTATTACTTGTTGGTGAATCGAAGAAGGAGAACGTCGCGAATAATTATCCTGTCGTTATTGAATCGGAACAGTCCTTGGTAATTCTTATTCATTTCTTCTCCTTCTTCTCTTTTCCACGCCTGAATGCTTATCTATTATACTTTGCAATATAATGCAGCAAACTGAAAGTGTGAGATGTCTTCAGAAATAGTCAACTTTATAATATTGCTAGTGTTACTGAATTTTCGTTATTTTATCCGTATTATCGGCTATTGAATATTCATGTTATGCAATTTTTTATTTCAATATAAGAAAATGTTTTTTTATATGAGTCAAAATCGAACGAAGTTACGTTTTTTTTCGTAAAATTTAACTTGTATTGATAGATTCTTATTTTTACTTATTTACGCCTAGTAAATTACAGTCGAAAATTCGATGTAAATACGTAATAACATGTTGTGGATTACAATCAGACTATGTTGCAAAACTTTCGAGTGGTGTATCAGACCCAAAAATTGTTCCTTTCCGTGGCGAATATCTTTTGCTTACTTCAGAAGCGAAAAAGAAACTTGTAACAACAAATGTTTATCCAGTAAGTCTTCTTACATGCTTTCATTTCATTTGATTGAAAGAGCTATAATCTTTATTCAGTCTCGAACATTAACTATGTCAAAATAATGGCAATGACATTGATTAATTTTTTTTGGTCTATCAGATTTTGATCGTTTTACTCATTACTGGTTCAGAATTGCTACATACTTGGCCGATTTCTTCAACTGTGAAGTAAAAATTTATCGTGCTCCAAGTAATCATTAACAGTTTTCAGATAGTCACAAAATTTCAGGTGCCTGACCCACGCTTCCCGTTTCTTGGTGTCCATTTTACGCCACGTATGAATGGAGGTCTAATATTAAATTATCTACTCTTGAATTTGTCATTTTAAGTTTAGACTCTTATTTTTCTCTTTGCTCTACAAGTTTGCTAATCCGTATTTAAAAAATTTTTTTATATTTCTCAGGTTTTCAAAACTGTTCGGACATTTAATATCAGATAAGAATTAATTTCCCGCTGAATAGCATATTTTTAGTTGTTCAGTCATGCTTTCAATTCACTTATGATTAGGATAGAAAGAGATATTATGATCAAAAATATTTTCAGATGTTTGGTTGGGACCGAATGCAGTTTTAGCGTACAAAAGAGAGGGGTACAAATATCTTCAAATTTCACTGTTTGATTTATATGACACCTTAGCTTACAGGTGATTGGATTAGCAGTTTCACTCATTGCAAGATTTATGAAACTACCAATAATTCTAAATTATTGATATTTTTAGAGGTATGAGAAAATTCATTGTTAAGTTTTTTGGTTATGGAATAAAAGAATTATATCGTGGAATTTGGATCAGAGCACAGGTGAAACAGTTGCAGAGGTTCATGCCTGATTTGAAGATATCGGATGTCTCGCGGTAGATTTTTCTCGGTTTTATTTTTAAATTATCACTTTTGCAAGCTTATATTGCGTTTCACATTTTTTATAAAAATCAATCATATTTATTGATTCCTTATGTTCATTACTTATATTGCGTTTCACATTTTTATAAAAAAAATCAACCATATATGATTCCTTATGTATCATTTTTAAATTATCACTTCATTGATTAGTGTAAAAGAAAATAATTATCTTGCTCTATACTTAACACCATTATATGTATAGTGGCGATTATTTGGACCTTTTTTTAAATTACAATATATCAGCAATCAAGAAATAATTCCATATTTGACTTGCTTCACTATTATGCTATTCATTTTTTGTGGAATTTCTGTTGAATGTTAAGAAGGCAATGTCATTTAATGTTCATATAAATACCATTAATAATATAACATATTATATTGCGTTTCACATTTTTTATAAAAATCAACCATATTTATTGATTCCTTATGTTCATTATTTTGTAGTGGTCCAGCTGGCGTTCGCGCTCAAGCCCTTGACTCGAATGGTAATTTGATTGATGATTTTGTCTTCGATTGTGGTCAAGGAGAATTGAGCCAGTATGTATTACATGTGCGAAATGCACCTAGTCCAGGTGCTACAAGTAGTTTAGCTATTGCAGAAATGATTTGTGAAAAAGCATCGATTACATTTGGTCTCAAGCATCAAACTTCGGAATTGTCAACTGCGCTTTAAAATCTATGCTCAAAATAAAGTCTTTTTTTTAAAGGCATGAGTTCTAGTTCATGCAGATATTGTCGATTGTTTGTGCATATCCATAATTTTCGAGAATTTATTGGAAAGTTTCTTTAGATTTTAAAAATAATTCATCAAAATATGCATAAGGACTTTTTAAATGCCGAAAAATAATGTAATAATTTTAATTAATACAGTATTAACTTTTGTGTCAACTTATATGTATATAACTTTTACGTGATTTTTTCAATTTCAGTTCAAAAATTTAATAGATTCCAAAATATTCTACTTTATTTAGAGAATTTTGAAATGTTTCTCTATCGTCACAAAACTTACCATATAATGAATGACATAGATGCTCCATTTAATAAAAAATGTAATATAATGTAATTCATAATTCTTGTTACTATTATCATTATAAATCTAATAGATTTTTAAATTTTCTACTTCATATTGATCATTATAAGTGCTGGAGTTTTTTCTGGCTTCTCAAAGTTTAAAATTTCATTTTCCACGTCCATTTCACGTAACTTTGCTTTGCTTTTGTAATGTTGTAAATGCTCTTACTACCTCCGATTTCCTTAGTAATTTATTATTGATTATCTGTTTCTTAGATTGTTTAATTTGTATAGCAGATTATTATCAGTTACTTATAAGAACCATTTGGCTATTATTTCTTCCATACTTGGTTTCTTTAATGTCCCTAATTTACCTTTCAAGTGCATATCTTTTACTATATTAGTTATTTTTTAGTCTACTTCTTAAAATAATACAATGAATGCAGATTTTGTATTTTATTATCTTACCTGGAAACTGTACTGTTTCAGTGTTTGTAATAAAGTGAGTGCAACAAAAATTACTTTCTATAAGGTTATTCAAAGGAAAATAGAGATATTCGTTGAAGTCGTTAATAAATCGTCAAAATTACAGTCAACTGGAATTATTAAATAATTGGGAATCTACTTAAAGTCGAGTCTTGGATTTTGTTTGACGGTTTTTTAATCTCAGTTCTTCTCAAGTATTGGAATAATAATAGTACGAGGTACAGAGACAATTCTTGATTAGCTTGAAAAGGGCAGTTAAAAAAATGTTAAAAAATCTAAATTTTAAATTTGGGTTAAAGACCTCGAGAATTTAAATTTTGAAGTGATTTTACAATTGAATGATTACGGTTGGGAAAAGCTGGAAGGAGAAATTGATCTTTTCTAGAGATTTCAGAAAGATGAAACATACTAGGAGAATTATAAAATTAAATGACTTCAGAAACTGCCGAGCAAATTATATGAGCCGTTGGCTCCAAGTTGCAGTTCTAATGTTCTAATCGATACACTCAGATATTCTTGAAAATTCGCAAAATTCATGTTTAATTTTGATGAGTGATAATATTTGTTCTATTATTCAAATTAGAATATTTTTAATGCAACTATAGCAGAATGCTCGAAATCCTCGATAGTCTTAGAATTCAAATCGTTGATTTTGCCATGGTTTATTCGTCTGCTATTTTTTGGCAGATCTGAAGCCTATGTGTAGTATGGATTTAATTGAGCTAGTGACTTATGGCATGAATTTAAATGAATTAGGCTGGTTTAGTGTTTGAAAATGATTGAGTAGAATCAGATTTGTTTAAATGATTTTAAATCGAAGAGCTAACAAATGCTGAGATCATATCCATGAATATAATATTTCATATAGGCTAAATTAATAAAATTTCTTTTTTATGAGACATTTCATTCCATATTTAATCATGATATAATTCCTTCTTTTGTGTATTTCTTATTTGGAAGTGACAAAATTATCTCCATTGGAGAGTAATTTTTTGTTTCAGATCCTTGGATTTAACCAGGTTATGGTAAAAGTAAGTTTTAAAAAAAACTCCATGAATGGCTTAAAAAGGCTTATTTTTAAAAAGGCTTTGAAAAACTGGATTCATTCATGAATGAATTTTCATTGAAACTTTGTCACAAATGTAAAAATGAATAAATTTTCAAAACAAAGAAAGTGAAGTATTGAAAAGTTTCATTCTTTTTGCTTATTAATGAGCAAATCTTAATTGGAATTTAAACTTTGATTTGGAATATTATTTCCAGTATTTAGAGCTTCAATAAAAGTTCGTTCACGCTTTCTCTTTACTCAATGTTTTTTTTTTTTTCTACAAAAGAACATTGCTGTCACTGCATGATCAAATTTCGTTGAAATTATATTAATTTTCTAAAGTTATATTGAAAGTAAGAGTAATTAAGAACTAAATTGATAATTAAGAATAGTATAAAATAATTAGGGTAAAAGAATGGGACTATTTTAAAGAAAAAAGGATTATGTCATTGTATTTCAGATTCTCGTTTGTAGATTCTGAACAATGAAAATTTCAAGAAGTCAAACTGAAACATTTGCAGATTGTGGAAGTTAATGATATTATCTATAACATTACTTATAACTCTATTTAAAGCCAAGAAAAGTTACGTATTCCATAACAAGTGTAGATCTCGATCCCTCTTTGAAACTGATTATCTTTGGTTTTTGTGTGATTACAAATCACGTGTCATTCATCTCTATAAATTCACAATAGCAGCTGCTAACTATTCCTTCAACTGATTCATTCTTCAGTTACTTCAAAATCCACAACAAGTGATTGAACAACGAAATTATTTTGATTTTTTCATTTTCATTTCCTTTGTAGTATTATTTTCAATTCAAGAACTAAGAAATGTTCATTAATTCATTAGAATTCTCCATGTTTAATGATATTTCAAAGTTAGAATAGTTTTTTTAACTCAAATGATCGATGAAACAATAAATACCGAATATTCTAAAAAGCTAACAATACAATTAGTGATAATAATCTGAGAAGAATTGATCATTTTGGATATATATAAATTCTATTTTTCTATTCTATTTTTAATTGATAAAATTTAAATTAAAAAAAATCAAAATTTTAATTTCCAGGCTCATTCGATACGATAAAACTAGATGACTATGATGCGATTAGGCTCATTATAAGTGATTACTTCATATTTGTTTATTAACTCTTTCATAGCATTTATTTCAATGCACAAATTATAAAACGATACATAAAAGAGACGTTAAATTGCAGAGAAATCACTGGGCTTGTTTTCATAAATTTCAATATAAAAGCGTCTTGAGAATTTAACATAATTAACTGAAAATATTAAAGAATAGGTGAAATTTGCGTGTCTATGGTCGACGTAAGATCAAAAATAGAAGAACAAGTTTTGAAGAAGTTAGTCTCAATAGATTTACCCAAAAAAATATTAGTTTGATGGATGCATTTTTACAAAAATTAACATGATAATTTTAATAGTAATTTTGAAGTGGAAATGAATTTGAAATGAATTGAAAGATATTTTTCTCGATTATCGTGAAACAATGAACAATAAATCATTGGCATATGTCTTAGTAGAGGATAATTACAGCGTTTTTATATCGTAAGATTGATTTGAATATTATATATGACGTATGATTGTATTACATCAAAAGTATTATGCTACATCTTGTTTTTTGATGTAGACGATTCTATTTTTGATTCATATAC